>CM056994.1:162260029-162860029 GCA_029891345.1 Dryococelus australis | reverse complement strand
GGTTTTCGGGCGATCTAACATACAACAATCATGTTCGTGATGATGTGGAAGAACACACACGAAGGAGTTGTCGATTTAGCTAATCAAGTTTCCATCTAACCATCTTCTATCAATAATGATGCCGACACCGGTAAACTAGCGGCCTTTTAAAAAAATGCTATATTTAACCCACCTATTACGGGTATTCATCCTACTAAAGTAGTAAAATATGACGATTTTAAAACATTATTGTAATTTCGTTTACAAAACCTACTGACCCTCAAAGTCAACTAGAATTGAACTCGTATCGATTGGAACAATATGGGCGGCAATGATGATGATACGATATTATCAAATTAATTGAAAACTTTTAGTGCACAAAATCCACATCAAGTTTTGGACTTTACACTCTACACATCTAAAATGAACTCTCGAATAAACATGATCGATAGAGGGTTGTATTTGTTGGGGATTTCGATACTAATCTCAGGAATAACTGCATTTTTCACCTATAAAACAATACATTTTTATCAGTTATTTTATTAGTAATGGCGACATTTATAAAAATGTCTACCTTTTATCAAAATTTATAATAGCTAAATTGAGAGACTTTCTTAGTCCGCAGTTGTTCTTCGTCACACGTGGGTAGAAGTAACAAGTCGTAGAGTTCATCAAGTGATTACTTTGTGTTATGTAATTATCGATCCTTGGCTAATTTGGAAATCTCGCAAACTGTGTTTACATATACCTTTTTAGTTTCTTTCATACCTTTCTTTATGAAGGTAAAGAAATATCCATCTTCTTTACATGATAAAACATTTTTCGTCAGCCTATCTATGAAAAGGGCAATTGATTATCGTCATCCTTATTTCCGACTTTGTTATAAGTCATTTCGTTCGACTCTGCGATAATTTTGACGTTTATGTTCGTAGCCATCTGAAGCGCTTTGATGTGTTTCTTTACTTACACCAACTACAAGTTTGCTACAACACTCTGAATACCACACTATATATACCAAGAGAGAAAGAAAAAAGTAGAAAAAATATATAAAATATTCTTTTTTTAAAATTTTTTTTTTTCAATAATGACTTACATAAATGAATGCAATAAGTGCTAGAAATATCAAAATAGTTATGATTTTTATAATCGTCGTTATCTGCGTTATTTGCATATATACAATAGTCATGAGAGTCGGTGTAATCATATATTTTCAAAAATTTTGCCAATCGAAAGTGTCGTTTCGTAAATTTTCATTTCCCAATTGCAGCTTCTCTTTACGTTCATTTTTAGTGTTTAAAGTAGCAGTAGTAGTTTTAGATTTCGAAACATTTGCATTCTCAATCAAATTTCTGAAAAAAATATAACTTTTTTCAGCAGCTGTTAATACCGCGGCAGCCTTCGAGCACAACACAACTTAACACCTCATCAGGAAGGTCAAAATGAGGGTTTTTTTTCACCCGAAAATTGTTTTTAAAGTGAAAGGTATTATTTGTAATACGTAAAATATCTTTTAAATCTTTGTCGTTTTAATACACGTATAATTTTATGTGTAGCAGGTAGTCGTACAGTTTTTTTTCCCAGGTTGATGGATAAAAATTTTGTAGTAAAATTTATTTTCATTATCTATGTATTCTATACGGGGTGCTAAAATACCCTTTTTACCCGAATGTACCAAATAGATAAAAGGGTATGTTTTTTTAGGTTTTTCTATTTGAGTTTCCTCTTCTATTATTCATAATGGATTTTTTTTTTTCAAATTAAAATATGCTTTCGGGCGAATATTTTTATTGTTGTATTTCGATTTAGAAAACACACATACTGTAGAATTGCTATATTTAGCACAAATAATTACCCAAAGAATTCCTAAAGGATGTTCATATTCCTCAGACTCCCAACGTATAACCACAGTGGATGGTCTATCATCTACGATATAAAATTGGAAAGGGATTGAAGAAATCGTAACAAACACACATCCGTCTCGTTTTCGCCGCCCTGATCAACTCTTGGTTGAATGTGTCGAGATTACTAGTTGGGTATAAATTCGAAGGATATTTGATCATATATTTCATGATTAAAATAGTATATCCTTTTAAACATGCGAGCCTTTATGTACCGCAAAGTTTTGTATGCGAAATAGAAATAACATTTTCGCCAGTAGGTAGTATGGGGTTCCTCGTCGAATCCACAAACACCATAATTTTATCATTTATACCATGAAAACCATTGATGTAAATGCTATCTGAACTATTTCCTCTCTCGATATCTTTAATTATTTTACTCGAAGTAGATACGCATAAATAATTCAACATTTTAACATAATGATGGATTTCGTCGTAATATGGGTTTAATTTATATTTCTTCAGATCGGTAATGCTGGCAATTACAACCTTGTTATAGAGAGCAGAAGAATAACATTTCATAAATCGCAATATGGTATTAAAGGAAGCTATCGAAATAGCATGTATAAAGTAAATCATAATCGTTAGTATCTCATTGTCCGAATCTGTATTCAGCTGTAAATTAAACTGGTTCGAACTTCGTTGATCACCACAATACACGTATGCCACGTCCCCACGGTTATTGTTATGGGTATTTGAGGTATTAAACTTGAACAACTCACAATTCTCTTCGATAAATTGTAAATTATCTACATACGATTCTGCAGTAAATTACAAGTTTTCTGTATCTAAAACCAATTTGCCTTCTTCGGACGTGCTAGAGTTTTTGTGTTTGCACCGTCCTTGAATTGCAAATAATAGTTTAGAACTTCGGGGAAAGCATTTGAATTGATGACGAGGTTCCTTTGAATATTTTCAACGATTTGGAAACCGTTACTTTCGTTAAATAAATTGGCTAGATCATTTTTGAAAACGATACCGCTATCTACCATGAATGAATCGATAATCTTCACCACTAGTGTGTGATTTCCATTAGGTATGGCTTCCAAGTACTTGCTCAAATAATACAGATCAGATATAATTACTTTAAATAGTACTATTCGATGGAAATAGTGTTCGTGATTGTCATGCGTGTTGTCAATGGTTATTTCTCCCGGATCATTATCCTCGTAAATGGCAGAAATCCCTGGAATACCAACAAAGGTTGTGAGGTTTACGACATAATGTCATCCATCAATCACACTATACACATATTCAGCATTTGATGGAAATTGTTCGTTCACCGAAGGTTTATAGAAAGATGCCGTGACCATAAAATCATCATTGTTGTTGGTATTTACATATTTTTTAGGGTTTTCACTAATGACAAATTATAGTATTTTATTCGACCTGGTCGTTTGGACAATCGCTTCGTTTTTGTATCTGTCGTAGAGCAGCAATGTGTTTAGTCATCCTACACAAATATATTGATACATGGAACTATTGGATGTGGTGCACATTTTATACGAAACACCGGTAAGTTGTGTATTTAGTTGGTTTTCCTGAAAATTATCGTTTAGCCTAGCTGTCATAACAAAAATGGGCGTGTATTTGGTTCATTGGCTTTTAAAAGTGGCCAAATTCATCACCAAAACGCGGACAAATTGTTCGGAAATATTACGAAAAAAAATTAAAATTAGAGGACGCGTAAGTGTCGCAAAGTAATTGATTAACGCATCATTCGAATTTAACGAATTTCGCAGTTTATTGATAGCTATTACATGAACTTTAATCCACCAACTTTAATCTGTAGTTGTTAACTATGTGCCAATTAAAATCTACTGGTGAATAAACAGCTTCCCCGGAGGATTCAAAAACCCCCTTTTAACTATTTTGCTCGTGGTTATTTTGTTCGAACGAAAATATAACATTAGCCGTACTTACATCCAAACGCAAAATTTTTGCCTGGTTTAAAATTAATTTAGAAAACCAATTACTAATGTATTATTGGAAGGGGTGGAGGAGAAAGAGGTGGACGAAGATGACGGGTAGGAAAATTGGGAACTTTGATCGTCGTTTAGTCGCTTAGTAACAGACATATTTTTTGGATGGCATATCATAAAATAATGTGTGTTTTCAAGAACCAACATTTCGTGCTGATATTGCGCATTTGAAATGTACTTTTTGATCCTGAGATTGTCGATCAGAGATACAGAATTGCTTTCGATTTGGAGTAAAAAGGTAATGTTGTATTTGTTGATCAATTCCATTGCCTCTCCTATTAAAAGCTCTGAAGCGGATCGAATGAGCGTAAAATACTTGTATTTATTAGTATTCAAATCAGTATAATCAATTTCGTCATTTACCATGGTAGTTTTTGTTTTTGATATTCGATTATAATTTTGGAATTTCAAAGAAGAATCTATAGTATAACTACGAGAGGGATAAATGTACGAATTGTTACCAGAGGGAACATAAACAATGGCGCGTTCTTCTTTTAACTTATCGAGAACGGGAATCTGAGCCGCGCTGAGTGCTAGTGATGTAAAACTATCGATCACTTCTATGACCAAATCGTTATTCGGTGTCACCGCTACAATATTCTTTAAGTTATTCGGCACGATGAAAACGAAATTATTTTGTAGCTTAAAATACTCGATGGGAAGGTTTATTAAATTAGTAACTTGTTTGATTGGTGTTGTATATTATTAATGATTTGTGCCGCCAGCCAGTCATTACTTTTATCGAGAACGGAAATTGACAATTTTCCCAATCCGCTATTGGGTTGTAAACGAATCTCTTTATCCGTGAACTCAAATGTTTTCGCCACGTTCGCTTTGTTAGTAAATTTAATGATATTTGGTGTTCAAATTTTACCCGTGATATACGAATTGACTACCGCCGTAGTTTGAGCATCCAACCCATAGGTAAAATAACTATCGAATTGGCTGATGGTGGACATCAATTATTGTAAAGTGACCGCGTTTCTAAATTTAATAATCGCATTATTTACGTCCGTGTAGTTCATCACGGAAACTATATATCCTTCAAAATCGTGTTTTACATATTTACCCGATTTAGAGCCAACATCCTCCATCAACCTGGTTAAATATACAGTCTCACGAGGTTGTAAGTTTTTCGCAAGTATCACGAATCCAGTTTTACTAGTATCGAGTATTTTGTCAAAACTATTAATCAATTTGGCAATGTCTTTACGCGAATTCGATTCGGCAACAATTATGTGATTATTGTATCTCTCCAATATATCAGAATTATTAAATCTCAAACGATGTTGAGAAACTTTAAGTGAGTGGAATTCGGGTGGATTTAGAAATATTTGTCTATTTTCTGATTCGATTTCCGCCAAGTCGATAATATTCTCGAAAGAAACGGTATCTGCATTATATAAAAAATCAAATGGTTCAGCGCAATTTTTATTTAATGCACAAATAATGTGGTGTGGGTCATTTACCAATAGACCAATGTGCGAACGTTTAAAAGTTGCATAATTTGTTTCCAAATTACACAAACATTGTGATATAATTTAAAAATTTTGTTTAATACGTTTAATCCCAAATCCCTTTTTTACCTGCCTCTTCTTGATATAAATTATCCGGAAGTTTTCCCTTAAAGTTTAGAAAAAAAAGTATAGACATTCAATGATGGTAAATTTTGTAAACTGCATATAAAGTTTTGATAATAGGTTAATTTTATCGTGTTAATAAGAAAAAAATGTTTTCGAATATTCATTTGTTGGACTTTCTGAAAATGTAAAAGGACCTTTTTTTAAATTGGCAACACCTAATTTGTTATTGTTTTGAAAACTCTACGAACTTCCCATATTTTAATTAAGAGTCTTATATACCAAAAATATACATTACTTTTTTTTGCAACACATAACCTTTATATATACACTATATCGAACTAAAAACATATTGGTTTCTACTTTTATGAATTAAAAAATATACTATAAAAGGTTCAGTTTGTAAGTAACTTTGTTTATTATACCGACAACATCCATGGTGAAAGGTTTAAAATATTTCAATGGTGCCTTTATTTTTTGGCTGTTTATCGAAAGTCTCCTCAGCAAACAAAAAACCAATATCACAGATCAATACCATTGGAAAAATTGTCAAGTATAAATACCGAGTGAAGTATGGCCTTCCGGCTAAACGAAACTGGAGTTTATGTTTTAGAGATGTGTTGAGTAGTAATGAAATGTGTTTATGGGTGAAACTAAATTCCACGTGAAAAGCTCGAGGACAAGTTAATTACTCTTGTATACTCATCGAATTCCGTACCGAAAGCTGTGGAAACAACGACAAATTTTACACGTCGGCAAAGTTAACTCTTTCAATGGGACAAGAACTTGTTAAAACAACTTTATTTACATGGCTGGATGGGAATGATGGTGAGTTGGCTACACTTAAATACATAACATTAAATGGTCCTGCCGGCAGTGGGAAATCTACATTAATGCATTTTTTCTCGAAGAAAAAAATACAGAGTTTTTGCACGACCCCGCAACACATTCTATTGCGAAATATTTGTCGACAGATGAAACTAGCAAATGGTTTGACGTTATCAAGTCTCCTAATTCGGTTGATTAAATTTAGTTACTACGAATATTTGAAATTCATGCAGCTCTTTCCACTGACAGTGGTAGAAGAATTGAGCAAGTTTTGCGATATCGGATACAACACGGCTTCGTTTTTTGTGGAATGCAACAACGACTATTCAATTTCCTTCGATGCACCCATTGTTTCGTTTTTTGATGAATACAGTATGATCAGAGAATGTCTAGCAAAATTTATAGTGGAATTTTTCAAAATGGTAAAGCACACTTATAGTAAACTATTGATTTTATTTTGTGGCGATCAGTATCAGCTAAAGCCATTTGTGACTAACAAACCCAATGACATAGTGCTTATTCGCGAACTATGCGATGATAATTTTTTCTTTACCACACAGTTTAGGAACATAAATTCGACATACCAGGAATTTGTGACAACTTTAAATACCGCTCCGAATTGGAAGAAACTGCTTACACGCCATTTCAGCGTACACAATCGTAACACGAGTTGTTTCACTCTGGATATTGAGTATCCGATAGAGTTGTTGGCAACTGTGATTGAGCCGAAAATGCAAACGGCTTCATGTTTGGTACTCAACGCGAAAGAGATTATGAACTGGGCTCAAGAAAACTTGGTAAAGTTTCCCGGATTTCTTATCTTTGCCATTACAAACATCGACTCACACTATTTAAATTTAGGTGTGTCGATTGCTGTTCTCGCTCAAATAAAAAAAATTCTAAAGGAATGTAGCTGCCAGCTTGACGTGACTAAGATGGACAAAGAGAGTATTTTCAAAAATCGTCCCCGGTTCACTCCGATTTTCTTTTCAAACGACAAAAAAAAACATTGATAACAGAGAAGAATGATAACCTCAAACCCGCATACTTGTCGCTAATCGTTGATGTTCCCTACCGCAGTTTAATTCATGGTCATGGAGAATGCATCGGTGAGGTTTTATATTATTTGAGACATGTTGGAGACGAAATACTCATGTGTGACGAGGGAAAAAACAACCTCTTTCTGATACCAAAATGTTTCTTCAAAATGAATATCTATAAGATAGATACATTGGTCCTTCAACATGCATGTGAAGCTACTAAAAACAGTAAACTCTTGTTATATGGTTTCCCGCCTCAAATGACGTATGGAAATACAGTTAAGAGCAGTATAGGATTAGCAGTTGATAATAACATTTATGCAAATTTGAAGGGATGTACGCTAGAAGAAATTTATGTAGTCTTATCCAGAACCACAAACAAGAATAAATTGAAATTTATTCTAGTGTAAATACTTTTTTTTTGTTACTATTGTAAATACATCTATGAATAAAAAAATATTTTTTCCTAACATGTTGTGATTTTCTGTCTTTATCTTTTTTTATCCTACTTGACCCAACCCTATGTGAAACATAGGGTTGTTTATAAGACAATGAATAAAAAACAGCAAATATACGCGTTTACCACTGTAAGATATATTTTATTAATTGGAATTTTAGGGTTTGTTTTATGGAAATTTAAAAGTAAAATCAAAGGCTTGGTGAATACACAATTTGGAGCGAGTACATCTTTCGGAGGTGCTGCTAATTCAGGAGCTGTAGCTGCCGGTAATTAAGTAAATTAATATTACACTGTGAAAAAACAATAATACCTTGTGATTTTATCGTTGTGATTAGAGAGTTGCTAAAGTTATAAGCACGGAGAAAATTAAATAAACACATGACGCGTTCTGAATTTATAAAACTAAATCAGATACTGTACTTGGTTTTTTTTACATCTGACAGCCATCATAAATAATAATTATTTTTACGATTCCATATTGAGGTTAAAAGGTGTAAATATATATTCGCTAATGACAACATGATAAACTCGCTTCTGAAATAAAATTTAAAATTTCGCAATTAACCCATCGTTTAAATTTTCTATATCTTACTATCCAACAAAATTGTTTGGACCCGCACGTCACTCGCGAAAATAATAAAATATTTTTGAGAGGCGAACAACAGGCAGCAAATGAAAATATTGAACAGTTGACAAAATTACTATACAAAGATAATTCCCTATCGTTTCAAATTGAGGAGTTTTGGAATAAAGTTGGTTCTGTACGACACAAGTACGAAAAAATATTCAATCAGGTGAAAATTTTAATTTCTTTTCAAATTACTGCGAAGACGTATTGGCTGATGTAAAGGCATTATGGGAGGGCGTTCCAAAGACAGACGATTCCCAAAAAATACGTAAATCTATGGCACCTCTTATCGATACCTTGAGTTATTCTCAAATTTATGAAGTAATGTGTGTATTCCTCACTTACCTGTCGGTGAAATACGATGAAAACGCCATTCAAACATCGGTGCAGCAATTATTTTATGGTTTGCCCAAAATCATTTGCGATCCGGGCTCGGTCGTCATGGCACCCGATGGACAGCTATACAACCAACAATCGCTCTATGTACTTTTGAGTTTTTTACTATAGTTTGCCAATATATAGATAAGAACTATGAATAAATGAAATAAACAACTCTACGTGGAATTGGGTTTACTCATAGTTAGTTTGATTATTGTAATTCCACTCGGTATATATATTTGGAAAAAAACCACAATTTTGACACCTCTATCATAGAATCGGACGAGCAGGGTGGTGGGGTGGAAAGAAAAAACAATATCTCCACCACGACCGCATTTCTGGAAAATGAATTTACTACCAAAACAGATGATTTTACAAATACCAAAATACAATCATCAATCATCAAGCCGGGGGAGGCGAGCATGATTCGTTTTAAAATGGCAAAGAGATACACTATGAATATTCCCAGAGGTGTATTTACTCGGTTAATATTTAAGAATTTGAAACGGTTAAATTTCGGAGCATTTAATACAATTTCCCGACCTTTTTTGGACGAACATTCGCAAACAATATTCACGGTTCGTCTAAACAATAATGAAGACGGCCAAGTCAAGGGTTCGTTGGATGTCAATGAAATAAATTACAAAACTTTACTCGACCAAACGCTAATTTACAAACAATTTTACATTGAATGGATTTTTGAAAATGGAATCGAATTAGTTTACGGGTCCGATAACAAACGAATCACGATTGTATCTTCCGAGGCATCCAGAAACCTCAAAGTGTTTTTAATCAATTTCGTCACTAATGCCAAAACTATTGTGAAATTTGCAAAGTAATAAGCGAATGTTAATATGAAATATGTTTCATCAGTGGTTGCTGCGCTATTTGGTAACTTTGATAAACAAAAACTAACTCCGAGTACCCGACTGATGAGGTCGAGAGCGCGAGTCAAACTGCTGTCTCATGAGTCCATCTGTCGTTTACGTGAAAATGTTTTTAAAGCTAAAAAGTATAAACAACTTTGCAATGAAGCTTGCGTAATGATTCAGGAACAAAACAAGCGGCGTTTAATTTTAACATTTCGCATAAATCTAAGCTTAATTTTTTTTTACACTTTGCTCATTTAATTGACAAGATCGTACTAATATATCCTAGTCATTTTTTTGCATTTGAAATTAACCGTGTACGAGAAAGTTAAATTAAAAAAAACTTTTTATTCGATTTATCAAGGTCGGTAAAACTCACAATGCCATATATATAAACTTACATTCCTTCTCGGCCAATCAAATAATACAAAACACTTTCATTCATTCTCAGCCACTAAAAAAATTACAAAACTCGCACAGTGCGTGTATAAAAACGAGACGATTGAACCAAGGGATCACACTCGCTCTCTGCAAACTACAGAGTTAAGACACCATGATAGCCAGCAATTATATCTCATAATCTAATATCATTTGAGAACAGAAACTTGAAACTAATTTCAACTGAATATGACTCAAGAACTGGCTATTAATTCGCACGCATCTCAAAACTAGAAACGCATCTCAAGATTGTATCATGTTATATGATCTCAAGACGAGTTCTGAGAAACTTCTATTTATATGGCCCTGAGACTGTAAATTATTTTGTCTTTACTGTCAAAATCACTATTTGTATTTGAGGAAAATGTGATTTGACTTACCACTAATAAACTTTTCCTTCCATTTTAACACAATCACCTTTCACTTTAACCCTATCCTCTGCCCTCACTTTCTAATCTGTATCAAACAATCCTTTCTATTCCTGTTATTTTTGTACAGAAAAACTGTCTCACTTATTAAATAAATCTGTGGTCTAGAAGAGAGTGAGAGAGCTACAACACTGCTCATGGAGGTTACTAGTGTCAGAAGACTGTTTGCCTCACCATCGAGCCCACAGATAGCTGCCACGCCCGACGAGATTTCGTCCACAGGGAAACAGCTGCTCAAGTAGCCACGATGCCGTCGAGGGACACGCAACACGATGAAACAACAACAAACAGTCAGGGTGGGCAAGAGGTATACACGCCCCTGAGACATCATCAACCTGCCTTGCCGGCGAACACAACAACGGAGACGGGAAGTGAGCTGATATGAGAAGCACGTGGCGAGCATAACCCCCCCCCCCTTACCATTCTAAACAAGCAGATGCCGCCCACACGATGCAGAGGATAGCAGCAGGGACGAATCGGGTGCAGGGGAACTCTCCTCCCATTCACACCACACGAAATGTCCAAGAAATAACAGGACTCCGCATGCAAAGCGTGCGGCCACGCCCCCTGTGGGACAACTGCAGCCCGCACAGCACTGCAGACCCCGCGGAAGTACACCCATGTGGGCTGGCAGAACAACAACAAGCAAATGTTGACATCCTGCGACCATGTACGCCCGTAACAGAGCTGCAGCGAACCCCAGAATAAAATAAGTGAGTAGACATTCCGCGACCATGTGGGACGGCAGAACAACAAGCTAATATTTACAATCTGCGGCCATGTGCATTCTCGAGAAGACAAAATCACGAGGAGTGTGTTGACAGTTATCTACCACACGTGCCCAGAGCTTAACATGAACAGCAAGAGCCCCATGTGTATCAGGTGTGACCACGAAGAAGCTTCAGCCGCCGGCGAGACGGTGCGACAGAGTGTGAAGAGGATATGCCGAGTGAATGGCCTTCGAAGGGGAGGGCATATGACGTCGACAGCGCCTAAACCTCAGGTAATTCACCACGTCGTGCAAGCAAAGACGTCAGGAATGCAACACAATAGCACAGTGAAATACCTGAGTCGGCGAACCAGGATCATGTGCTTGTTATGTGTCAAGTGCAAGGGCATATAAGGATATAAGGGTGTAATTAGGGTTATGTCAGTTGTTAGGAAGTGTGCAGTGTATGTTTATTTTTGCATGTGTACGTCAACATCTAAAATACCACAAGAGTTAGTGTAAATGTCAAATGGTTTTTCGCCACAAGTGTTAGTGTTCTGCATCGTGCATCAGTGTGCACAACTACGCAAAGTTAGGTTATCACACTACAAGGTACGTACTGTTATGAATACCAGTGTACATGTGTCAGGTCTAATGCCACTCTTTTTTGTTTACATTTAGTATTTACATTTTTGAGGGTCAGTGTTATGTAGTGCCCTCTGCTTTATTTTCCCTTATTGCCTATATCACGTATGTATGAGACAAATTGTATCCTTGTATTTTTATTATTTTTGTTTCAGTGTGTTGACTGTAATCTTACATGTCCGTAATTATTAAACTGTTAACAGCTCGTGCGGTAGAGGCACCCTTTTTTTGTATTTACTTGAACGACCACATACGAGACACATAGACGTCTCTAAAATATAGCTAAAATAATAATTAATGTAACTTTTATGCATTACAAACCATTCTTTTATATTTTATATCCTTAAAGTGTGTTCGACCAGTACTGGCATTAATGAGATACTGGACTTTCCTACCATGTTCCAAAATTATGCATCAAAGTGAACTGGTGCACACAGCCATGTGGCAAATAGCCACTATAAAATTGTAAAAGTAGTTTTGAATTCTTTTTATTCCAAGTAAGATGAACTCACATATTTTCCATGCACAAAAATCATATGGACATAATAAACTCTACTGGGGACAGCCGCTCTAAAGATATTATTGTTAATTTACACTTGTCGATAGTGGGGTTAGGTTTCCACGGCAATGTGGTCTTGTCGAACATGTGTATTTATTTTTAAATTTTAATACGTGCTTTTATGTTTAGTTATTAAGAGTTTATTCATATATACATCTAATCGGCATTGCAGAACCCATTTCGTTTTATCTATTGTGTTTCACATTAAGCAAAATTATGTCATATGATATTTGGCGGGAGTATTGGCCAACTAGCGGCTCCCACGACAAACGAGAAAGGAGTAGCTTCTGAGATCTCGTGAGAGTACCACCACACCGCAGTGCTCGGGGCACTTCATCTTTGTTCATTAACCATATTATAATTCTTCTTAATTCACTTTAGTATACCGGAACCTTTGTTTATTGCTGGCCCAGAGTGCCCGGTCTCTCACCCTCGGTTCGTCTTATACACGACCGAGGCGTAATGTACCATGTAATTTCATATGCCCTATGGCCATTTTATTTGTGTAAGAGCCCGCCTGGCTAGAATGGCGATTTGTAAACTTCAGTGGCCCGCTGGGGAAGAACTTATAATAAATACGTACTGGTGAGGTGCCGACATTTTTATTGCGATTAACCGCCTATCGGTTACTTAACCTTTTTTGTAATTGTGTATCGACCATATGTCTTGAATAATGGCGTTCGGTAAGCAAAATATTCCTTCGGGAGTGAGCTGGCGTATCAGAGGTGCCGACATCCCTGACTAGACTAGGTAATTGGAGTATAATTTACAGCTTGAAGAAAGGTATTACAACTGGTAACATCTATCAATATATGGAAATGGGGGCAGACCAACGGTCGTCAGTCATCACGACCCGCGAGGAGGAGTCTCTACAAAGTGTAACTTTGTGCTCGCACCACAGGCTGGCACCCTTAACCCTAGCAAATAACTTTTCTTATCCTCCACACCTCATTTCCTCCCATGGTCCAGGCAAACAACAGTACACCGAATGTCACAACATAAGGGCATGTTAGGAATTTAGACAACAGTCGTAATGTGGTAGGACATTTGAGACTCGAATTTGTGCACTGTTTGGTTATATGTAATATATTTTACTGCGAAAATTGGATTTTCTTCATAATGTACGACATGTGGTACATAATTAACGATTAATATGATTGTAGAAGCCATTTATCCAGAGTGAAGTATTGTAGTGTGCCTGAAAATACAAAAAAAAATGTTGGGATAAATATAATAGCTATAATTGCGCACAATTTACATTTATTAAACAAATATCGCACTGCATAAAAGCAATTAATTATTTTTGTTTAGTTATTGGTTGGCAGCATACCTTGTGACAAAATTATTTCTACTGCCATGTATTCGAAGTAACGGATAGTAATGTTTTTTAGTATTGTTTTACATGTCTTATAATACTTATCACTACCTAACGAGATATTTTTAAGCTACATTTATTTTACAAAAAAAAAAAATCATATTTCAAATAGATAAATACCATCCCTGAAGACTCTTAAGTACATGAAAGTAGGGCGATATTTCACCCTATTTGTTATAAAATGTTACTTTCCTATTGTCTTTGAACTTTACAAGCAGAATTCTTAAAGTTTATTCAGTGCTGTGTAGTTTTTAGAATTTTTTTAATGAGTTTCCGCACAAGAAACAGGAGAAAATATAACTAAGCACAAGAAACACTCGAATGTAGCTGCAAAAAAAACGCGCATCGACAGCAAACATGACCTCAATTTCTGCTTCCATGGGCCCTTTGTGAGGCTAGATAAAAAATTATATCTCATAATCTAATATCATTCGAGAACAGAAACTTGAAACTAATTTCAACTGAATATGACTCAAGAACTGGCTATTAATTCGCACGCATCTCAAAACTAGAAACGCATCTCAAGATTGTATCATGTTATATGATCTCAAGACGAGTTCTGAGAAACTTCTATTTATATGGCCCTGAGACTGTAAATTATTTTGTCTTTACTGTCAAAATCACTATTTGTATTTGAGGAAAATGTGATTTGACTTACCACTAATAAACTTTTCCTTCCATTTTAACACAATCACCTTTCACTTTAACACTATCCTCTGCCCTCACTTTCTAATCTGTATCAAACAATCCTTTCTATTCCTGTTATTTTTGTACAGAAAGACTGTCTCACTTATTAAATAAATCCTCTATTTTAAAGCACGATCCCTTATTCAGGTTGGTGGTTTTTTTATCATCCTGGTGTATTCCCCTTGCCTTCAGCACCCTTAGGGTGGGTTTATGATTAAAGACTGAATAATTAAGAACTGTACTTAATGACTCGATAAGCACACCAAAAATGAACAATAAGAAAATTTGCAGTTTATGATAAATTAGCAATTGTTAAAGTCTAAGCAATCAGAATCGTGGGAGACGAAAGCAACCGACATTACCTGGAAATATGGACTAGAGCGAAGATTATTTTCAATTATTTAATTATTTGTGGTATCTGCCTGTGCAATCGTTTTGAAAAACTCGTAATATCTTATAGAAAGGGAAGCCGATGCCAAACTTGGGCATTTACAGAAATAAATCTGAAAAGTTTAAATTGAATTTCATATCCTCTTCCAGAAAAGAAAACATGACCACAAACAGTTCTATAAATTAAGAGAATACTATCTCTCTATTAAAATAGTTCCTTTCATACAATTTCGCAATACGACATAACCTAAATACAAGATGTAAATACAGTTTCCTGCCAAAAACAAATGTCACTGGGCTCTGATTGGCTACTTCATCTTGACTTGTACTTAAGATATAAAAAAGTAACACCAAGAATGCACAAAACCCGTCAAGACCTGCACACTACAGACATAAACTAATACCCTTGAATACATTGATTCATATCTTAAGTTGATGGTGTACTTATTCTGTTAAGTCAATAGTAAACCCACCTTTAGTTGCTCTCTTCTCTTGACTCAGTTCTACAGTGTCCCCAACCCTTATCACTACCTTGTGAATGTGTATACACGAGTGATATTGTCAAATATTTATAAAACATTTTTTTTGCCTCCACGTTTCTGTGAATTACAAATTAAATTATTGAAGCAAATAATTCCAAGATACCAAAAGTATTGGAGATGCTATCAAAAATATACCCTATTTATAATTTATTTTATTAATGAAAGATTTTTTTAACCCTGTGATAAATTTTGCCCAATTTAAATCACACTCTCGCTGTTTTATTTATGTACATCATGTTGAAAATCTAAGTGTTGTACACACCAGACCAGCATGTTTATGCACCCAGCAATTGGCACTTTTGTTATTATTGGTAATGGGGAATTCTAAGATATCGTTCCTTGATGGTGTTGTGTGCATTACTCTAATAAATAGCAATGGAACCTTCATCGATCTGCAATGCAAATCTAGTTCACACTATCATTTATTAATGCAAAAGTGACCCAAAATGGGAAAAAAGGATTAACTGCTGATGAAGATTACTGTTTCAATAGATAAAATTTAATTTTATTACATCTGAATGTATATTGTTGCTTGACACTAGTCATAATATTTGATTTAACAAACCCCATATTAACTAAAGAAGCTTCACTAGTTCTCAAAGGTGGAGACTGCCTTTATGTTGTCTTGCTTTCTATAAATTAAAAATTCATATTTTTAATTTTTTTTATTTACATACACTAAGTGCACACCTGAAAGTTTTTCATTCAGTTATCCAATAATTATGTATTCAAGAAACTTAGTGGTAGTAAGTAAATAAAACTCACTGTCCATATTTGTTGTTTTGATAAATAAATGAAAAAAAAAATACTGTAAATATAAAATGATAGCAAGACATAGGAGACCCTCTGAATTTGGTGGAAAATGGACATGCAGTATCTATGTTAGGTCTGATCAACCAAAAATTGCAGTGAAAGTTGTTAATTCAGTGATGGAGTACTTCAAGAATTGTTCTGGAAATGCTAACTGTTATTGCCTCTAGTGGACTATCCTAAAAATAGCTGTACGAAAAGTCTGCTTCATAAATAATGTAACTCAATTTAGTTATTAACATTTTATAAATGATCTAACTATCAATAGCCATTACCAAAATACTACCTCTGTTTTTAACTTGTAATACGTACAAAATAACTACTACAATTTATAAACAAAATTTATTGAAATGTACATTTATCAAACGAAATAAAGCACTTCGTTGATAATGGATGTATAAAATGTTTGTGATATATGAATAAGGAAACCAAATGTGTGATCCGTGGGCGATTTTCCAACAATGTGATTCGGAAAGTGTAAAATTACTGATAATATACTATAGAATACTCTCTCGATAGCATGCTCTCACATTATTTAGCGGAAAAAGTGTGTCGATGTCGGATGATGCATCTCAGGAATACACACACAAGCAAAGGATGTCATAATTGCTAGGAAATAAACAAGGTTTTTTTTTTTATATTTTGAGACATTTTTATGACTGAAAGTAAATAGAGCTAAATGTTATAAGCATGCATAGTAAACACTAATTGAAAATGAACTTAAATGTATTCACTTATTAAACTCTCTACATAATATGATGTGTTTGTTAAATGTTGTGTACCACACGTATTTCATACTTATGTTAACATTAAACTACTTTTGTTTTGATTAAATTGAAATTTTAGTTATATTGTATCTATAAATTATAATATTTAATTTCTAAACAAGAATAAAAAAGATAAAATAGGTGAGTTGTTATTTGCCTAGTAAGAATAATTGAAATGCTTATTTGAGAAACCCTCTATCTCCAGTTAACAATGTTTTGAGAAAACATGAGAGAAGTATACTACTTTACTAATATATGTTGTTAAATGTTATAAAAAATCACAAGTGTAAAATGTCACATTGTAAATACGTGTACGGTATTGGAAAGGTTACAATGTAATTTATGAATGTAAAAAAATATTATTTTAAATGTACACATAGAGGTTTTCTGCAATAATTTCAGGTGCTCTTCGAGAACAAGAAAATAATTTGTATACTGCAGTCTTCTACACTTTCTGGCATCTGCCATGTTTCTTTACTTTAGGTTGCAATTACTGTACAGGATAGTTACTGAAGTTAAATTTTGAAAATAATTTATTCGTCATAAAATGAATTTGTAAAATTTTGCAGCCCCTAGAAATTATAAACTGGAGATACTGCTTCCAATAGGCCTTCTATAAAACAGCTACATGTGCATGTGAAGAGGTGAACATTTACATGCATGCATGGATATGCGTATATATATATATATATATATATATATATATATATATATATATCCAACTCTTATGAAGCACTGCTAAAAGTTATACTTTCAAGAAGATATGTCTCTGCTTCATATAAACAAAGATTAACTACTAAGTACAGAAAATTACACTAAAGGACACTGCACCACATTCGTGCACACACTATTAATATCTTACATAAGAATTGAATCGCTTATTTCAAAAACTCCCTATCGACCAAAATATGCCAAATTGAGTTATTGGTACATTAGTTTCAATTGTATATAGACATCGTTTAGTGCAGACTCTCTGAATTACATTTTTTTTTATCTTTGGCAGTGTTCACTAAGTACCTTAGGCTTTTAAGATTGCCAGAGAGAATACTTTTGTTGTGTGAATGTGATTTTTTGTTTCATGAAAAGAAAACGAAAAATATGCATTCGAAATTCATGAAAGTGGAATTAAATGAGAAAGTAATTTTATGATATCTCAAATCTATTGAACATAATAATAAAAATGGTAAAATTTCCTCAAAATTTTCTTTGTGTATTGTTGAACACACAGCGGTATATAATCAAATTAAATTTAATATATGAAAACAAATGGACATAAACAAATGGAAAACAAAGAGACAAATTTTCATTATTATTCAGGGAACTGAATATTTGATAAGGACTCAAATATTTACTGAAGATGTAAATTTTTGTTTTATTTAAACTTTACAGCAATCTGCCATAGATTTTTTTCCTTTTTGGATTTCAGGATCTAGTTAACAAACAGCAAGTTCATTAGTTACTACAGCATTCCAGTGGTAAAGAATTGGCCAAGGCCTCAAAACCCTAAGTGTCATGCCAGTTTTCTTTCAATAGACTGTATTTTAAAAATATTAACAATATACAAATTACACAGAAATTAGTTTCGAGGATGTGAAACTTGCAAACACACAGTTACAATTTTAAAAGTATTTACAAATACATGAATTACATAATATAAAGAATAAACACAACATATCCATACAAAATATAAATTTAAAATTTTCATTATTAATTAAAACAATTATTAGGAAAACTAAACTGAATACGTCTAGCATTAACTACGAGGTAAGAAAATATTAATGACTTTTATAACAGTATAAACAATATTATGTAATTATTTCTTCCAAATATAGAAAATATTACTTACCAAAGAAAAAATTTCCATTAAATAATATCAAAAAAATGCACCATAGTTCGTACTCAGTTTTGTTTCGTTAGCTTTAATCTCCATTTCTTTCATTTCAAGTTCAAATTTAGCAGTTTCCTTTTTCAATTGTAGTTCCCTATCTGCTGAACATTCATGGGCTTCCCTCTCAAAAGCTTATCTTCCTATAGAACCAACAGCTCGGTTCTTTCCTCTGCTATAGCCTGAAAATCCTCCTCATTGTGTTTCCTTTTTAAAGTGGGTCGACGCCTGCCTGCCCACAATCTTGTTCCTAGAAACAATCAAATAGTTTACAAATGACAGAAAAGTATAATTCTGAAACTATTTCACAGTTAAGTTTGAAAGGAAGTTATTATATAATTTAACAATTTAAATACTTTCCAAACATGTATGCCATACATGTTGTGGAAACATAACAAGATTTCCTATTAATGAAAGTGATTGAAAATACATTAGATTCAGAAGCCAACCTTAACATTGCTCTTTCCTTTAGATAAACAGTGCATGTACCATATAATGTACAAGAAACTGAATCATCAACAGATAAAATTTAATCATTGTATGTTCATGCTAAAGTGAGTATTTCTGAAATGAACTTTGAAAATAATCACTGCCTGTTGCTACATAAATGTTATTGTAACCAATTACTGCAATACCCAAAGTAAGGTTACTTGTTTCGAACACATCACTCCATTAAATTGATTTATACTGCACATGGAACATTACTTCTGTCTTTTGAACATATAAATACAGTCCCACATTTGGTTATACTGTTTAATTTGTATAAGTTGAAATGAATAATGACTATTCTTACCACATGTGAAAATGCTTAACCTAGCAAATTTTGAGAACAATGGGTTTTTGCTTCAAATGTGTGAATGCAATGTTGTGAAATACATTGTCATTTGCTACATACTGGTTTGCTAGTATCCTGGTGAAATGGTGCTCATACAGGTTGAAGACATTCGAATTCTATACATTTCAGTAAATTCTTTTTTGCAAGAAAAACTTCATTCGATGTTAACTAGTGTATATCTGTGTGCATGTATGTGGACGCATACATGTTTGTGTGTGTTTAGTGAAAAAAAGGGGGGGGAGCAAATTTACATTACTCTTGCATGATGTGATAAATGTCAGCTTTGCAAATGCTGTAAAAATACGAACCAATATGGCCAGCCATTGAGACCATGGTAATTATTTTCCTCATTCATAACCATAATAGGCCTAGCAGCAACACCAGCAATTTGCTTGTACTTACAATGTACATAGATTAAGTTTTTAATTTCCAATGTATTTGTGCATTAAGGAATTTAAATATGCCTTCAAATATTGTTACACTTATGAGGACGTCATTCTTATAACACATATAAGAGAGGAGAAAATTTGAACTTTGCATGCATTTAGAAAATTAGAACATTCCTTTTATGAAGGGCAAGAAAAGAAAGAAAAAAATACAACCATACTTGTACTACAACTTTCTACTCGCAGCAGAAAAAAAATGACCTTGAATGGGAAGAAACCAATACTATTAAAATAACACAGGTAATTCTAGTGTTGGTGACGACACTTATGTTATCACTAGCATTTTATTGAACAAATAAATAAAGTGGATTTTGAATACCTAAAATAAACTTATGCAATATGACAATGTTTATATTGAGGCATCACCCAAGGATAAACTAACAGATTGTAAGTAGAAGTTTAGCAGGGCTTTCAAAAGTTCTCACTATCCTAATGATGATGGTAAAATATAAAATGTCTCCAAGATATCACTATCGACAAAATATTAAGCCCCACTTACCTACCCACCAACCAACCTGGATTCGTGAAATTTTAAAAGGCAGATATGCTAACCATTTATTATAAATAACCTTTTAATTATTTTTGGTCAGCTCAACATTTTAGAATAACATTTTCTGTGTGCATTTGAGTAGTGCAATATAGCCGACTTTGGCGTAAGGGTATCGGGGATCAGAGCCGGAGCCGCCTGGCTGCCATCTTGTTACGTCACCCTTCTGCCATCTTTTCCCTTTTTCCCTCAAAAAAGTTAGAAGCTCCCAAAAATGGTAGAAGCCCCCATTGTGCAAAATAAGCCCCTGAAATCCAATTTTCGTTGATTTATTTAATTGGGGGGGGGGGCCCCCTTCCACAGAGCTGTGGTGGCCATATTGGTTTTATAGGCATACCCTATGCCAAATCGATACAAGGTATGGAGGATAAGACTCAGACATAAGCATCAGCCATCTTTCGTCCATATTGTATATAGATGACCTTTGATACTGGCCATGACCAGTGACTTTGACATTTGACCTTGGAAATTGCAAAAATTCAAAAAACCCAAAAAATTCACAAAAAAAGTAAAGAAATCTCAAAGTTATTCAAAATGTCCCAATAAAATTATTATTAACATTAAATTATTACAATTTATTAAAAAAATTTAATTAAAAACTTACATTTCCTGAGGTCTCCACCCACACCACCAATTCTCACCTCTGTTCGAATCCAGCAGATGACTGACTCCCTCGCCTCCATTCCTCTCACGTATACTCATTCTGCCATCTTGATTTTTTCATTCGTCATTTGTTTATATGCTACTGGAGGCATCCATTTTTGTGTATATGTTACTGGAGGCAGCCATACTTGTTTCTTCGTACATCATTTGCTTATATATGTTACTGGAGGTGGCCATATTTGTTTTTACATACATCATTTGTTTATATATGTTGCTGGAGGCTGCCATGTTGGGAGACAGCCATCTTGCTAGGTACAGTCCTCCATGTTTTTATTATCATTTATTTTATAGTTTGTGCCTCACCTTTGTGCGACAACCTGATTATGCCATATGATATAGGCCTGTACCAAATGGTGACATTGACCATTTTTGCAAAGTACTTAAATTTATTTCTTATTTTTTATTTTTATATTTAAAATGGGGAGGTTTTTTGTTTGAAATAAAACACATCATATATTTTTTCCATAAAATTTGCTGTACACATGATAAAATATATTTATTAATTCTCTTTGATGTTCACCGCTCGATGTCCATCTCGCCGACCCAGGAATTGTAGCAGACAAGGAAACCCCACAACTTGAAGCTGGCAATGACCAATCAACTCATTGTATGTACCCTGCTTCCTTAAGTTCTTCGATGGTTGATACTATCTTGTTAGTGTGGGAGTAATTTCCAACACTTTGTGAAGCAGCTACTTCAGCCTACCCACTAGCTCATTCGGTCGTCCCAGAATATGTAGTCAATGTTCTTTCCATCGTCTATCTTCTTCATACCTTCGTTGCTTTTCAGTGCTAGGCTGCTGAAGAGGTCTGCTAGAATGTCATTTTTTCATGATCTTCATCCTTATAAACACCTGTCTCAAGATCGTTGTCTTGGTATAGTGTGTGTGAGTTCGAGCAAAGTCTTGTATTCCAGGAGGTCGAATTCTGTAAACTCCCTGGGCTCTTGCGAAATAGGAATTCGTAAAGACTGGGGGTTCCACGGACCAAGTAATTACCGACTCGGATGCTCCCACCTGGTAGAAAATCTATTTCATCAGCACCAAGGAACCATTTATCATTATGCCTGTATACACCATACATTGTGTCATTATTATGAGATGTATACAATTTTAAGTACCATCGAGCCAATGCATTATATTTCAGGGCTCTCTTCAAAGACTAAGCAGTATTGTCAATTTCGGACTTTACAGCTATAGGTGATTCATAGCTCTCTCTCTGAGTAGATTGAGACAATGAGTAATTGGCTTTAAAATGTATTTATTTATACGGTCACATGAAATTTTGGCTCTCTTGGCAAGCAAATATTTTGAGCAGACAGACTGAATCACCCAATGTAGTTCACTAGCAGTGTCTGCTAGCACCATGAATAAAAATTCTGACTGTCGCTCTCTTTTATAGGTTTAGTTGTGAGTCTCCGCCAACATACTTTGGACCTTGTGCAGATGTTCGCTGTAATTTTTAATATCTGTTTTCGTTACGAGGTGGGAAATCGAGTTATCGAACGTATGTGTCATATATCCATCCAGGTTTTGGAGATTATCTTCATTTTGAGTAGATGCTACACTCAATATGTCGATAATTTGATTTTGAACACTCGTTATGTGCTTGTCCATGGCCACCATATTGCGGATGATCCCCGTTTTCACATGCCTCATCTTTGCTCCCAGCTCAGACAGGTAGTTTCGAAAGAATGCATTTTGTTCAGTCAACATTCTACGTAGTTCTGAGATGATGTCATTGCCAGTTTCGAGGACGAAATGTTTAGTAGCATCCCCAGGTCATTCGGGTTCACCAACATTTCGAATTATTCTTCTACCAGCATCACAAGTTCCATCATCTCCTGGTATGAGACAACCACCATCATTGTCTTTATGATGGCATATCTCGAGGCTACTCTGCCCGAATTCCAATATGCTCTAACTCATTCTCGACGGGTGATGATGAACTGATCGAACCCCAGTAATTGTATGAAAACCAACTTGATGATTAATTGTATTTATAAGATGGGATGGTAAAATTTTAATTAATTTTGTATTTGCTCAAAAGGTTTAAATCAACCCAAATATATTCAGTTACACGTGACTTTGATGTCATATTCAATAAGTTTAGTGAAAAGATGGCTTAATTTTTAAATAGCAATGATGAAAAGATTCCCCTACACCAATGTGAATTTAATTCTCCATTTATTTTCGATGATGTCATTTTAGAGAATCAGGGTGTTATCCGTGAGTACTTTACCATGGGAAGGCATGAAATGTTGATGTATTTTATTTGGCACATACTTATACAAAAGTATCTAAACAATTAGTAAGATATAATGCAAATTCTTTGTGTATATTTAGACAAGATGAAACAAATTTGAAACACATATATAAGGATTTTGTTGGTGGCGATATGACATACGAAAAATTTAAAGAGATTTGTTAAAAATGTTGGGGTAAAGGGTATGGTTTTATCACTTTAGATATGAGTAGAAAAATGAAGGTAGGAAGTATCATAATAAGATCAAAGACTTTTATAGAATAACTTTGTCTCAATAAGAAGTGTAACTGAAAGTTCCACTTTTTGTGTGAGAATTCTTTTGTCTGCTTCGAAAAAAATGGTGCCATCAAGTTTTGAGAGAAGAAAGCTTTCCTTACTGTACTGCCATCTAGTTGTGACCACAGAGAGCTTTCATTTCTGTGCTGGCCTCTACAGGCAACAGGAAAAAGCCAACTGCATGCAGAGAGAAGATAAAACACCTGGGTTCTCTCTTCAACCTTGATATAGGAAGCTGCTATCGAGCTGCAATTGGCTTCACTTGTCAATGTTGGCAAGCTTGGAACAGCAGTTGTGACACACTTAGTGAGTGACTCGCCACTTGTTGATTTCAACTCACCACAGCTCACCATATGAAATTTTATAATCACTGCCTTGTTCATCTTGCCAAGTACTTTAGCTGACAAGGTATTTGACTTCAAGCTCATGGGTTGTGGGTTCGAACCATGGTCCATGAAGATAATTTAATGTCTTGTGGGTGTCTGCACTATTAAATTATCACCCAAGTTGTTCCAAATTTGAGCTAAAAAAATCTTGTTCATATTTATATAAAAACATTAGCAATGGAAGCCCTAACTGCTATCATCTCAAGCTCCTGTAAACAATACTCTCCATATTACAAATGTAATACAACAGATTTATAGCTGGAGTGATCTCATATGATGAAAGGTGCCAACATTATATGGGAAGGGTGGTACTAGAAAAAAATTTAAAAATAAAAAACTTCCTACTTCAATGCTTAAAAAAAATATTTAAAAAATAAAGGCCAGCTGATGGTGAAGTGGGAAATTTATCCAATTCAAGTTTTGCTGGTTTCAATATCAAGGCTGTAAAAATATATATAACTGTTCACTGGCAAGGTTTAACAGCCCTTAAAACTAGGAATCCCTGGCATTCTGAAATAGCCCATAAACCTTTTGTAATTTTTTAAAATATACTTCACCATAGGAGAAATGTACATTGAATTAAAGATGAATTAATGCTGAATGCATTTTATATGCATTGAATGAATGAAGAATGAAAGTTGAACATATTTTATATACATTGAACTAACCATGAATGAACTTTGAATGCATTTCATGTGCATTGAACAAACACTGCATGAAAATTGACATATTTTAAACATAATAAACAATGTTATGTTTGAAATGATTAGCCTTCTTACAACCTGTTAAATATTTTTTATATATAATTATAAAATACTTATTTACTACATAATTATTGTTTACAAGATGGCTGAATTTCTATACTAACTATTAGAGAACTTAAAACAAGAATATGGCTAGATTGATAGTACTGAATTAGTTACCAACTAAATGTTTAAATATTTTTGAATTTATTAAGAATAATGAATATAATATGAGCTTAGGAAATTGGTTTCAAGATATTTGGTTTCCTTTGTTTGAAGAAAAAATGAATTGGTCACCAATGATGTTTTAGCTTTTTATATGGTATTCCAGGCAACAATTATTTTATGTCTGAAAATGTGGCATTAAATAAGAGACAATATGTTAAATTTCTTAAAACTAATGAAATTCCATATACAGAAATAATATATGAAAACCCTTTTGCTTTGAAATATGAATACATTCAAAATGAAACCAAAACTTGAAAACTTAATAATCTCATTCAAAGTAAGTGGTTTTTGTTAACAATAGATGATTTTAAAGAATCTGTAATTACATTTAATACAAAACAATGTAAGCAAATAATAAATATTATTTGGTCTTAGAAAAAATATCAATTGATTACCTAAAATATACTGCAACTATAGAAAAAACTAAATATATTCAAGTTCAACAAGAAAAAGAACAAATTGCTTTGAAATTTTAAGGACAATTACATACAGAGCAAAAAGAAAATTGAATATACAATAATAAAATAAAATAAAATGAAATAAAAAAATATTTTAATATGAATGTGAAAAATTTTGGACAAAATCAAGAAAAAAAATGGTTATATATACATTGCAAAATCTGATCGTTATACTTCAATTAATAATTTTAATGTTGGTAAAGCATATAATTTAATCACTAGAAATACAAATTTAAATTCTTCACATTATGTACTAGACAATTTTATATTTATTTCTGCAAGAAATTTTATGATGTAAACAAAACAGGAAAGTGAATTCACAAATTACTCCATGATTTTTGTGATAAAAAGTATAGATAGATATTTGTTTTACATTATACTTATTAATGCGAAATTGTAGAATTAACAATTAAAATGTAAATGAGCAATTTGATTATATCAATAATTAAACTAAATATCATTTAGCATTTAGTTTTCACAATTTCGTATTCATAAAAACTGCTATTTAGTTCTTTCCTCCTTTAGTATGTCTCAGTTTGTAAGTAGGCACACCATAATTTAAAACCTCAAAAATGGTAAATAATTCTGTTGTCCGATTAGCTGTATAATCATATTCAGAGATTCGCTTATTTTTGGTCATGTGGACAATATTGTCAACTTTATATTTCGGTTTAGTGAACACTTTTGCAAATTCTTGTCTTAAGTTTTTTTTTTTTTTTTTTTTTTTTTCATACCAATAATTCGAGGTTTCGTATTGTTATATTCCTTCACTAAATCACCCTATATATTTACATATTTGTAAGTGATATTTAAAGCAAACTTCTTCCACATTTTATTCTTCATTGTACAATTATAACTCTCTACAATACTGGCTTTATTTTCACTGAATGTAGAATAATGATTGATGCTATATTTTTGCATAAGTTCTTTAAATATTTAATTATAAAATTCGGAATCATTGTCACTTTGTAAATTATGGGATTTTCTTTTAACCAGTATACATTCTTACGCATTTGCTACATTTTTAGAAATCAGTTTTATCTTTTATAGGTATAGCAATTTCATATTTTGAAAAAGAAACATAAATAATTCTCATAATATATTCATATCCATTATTTATGTGATATTCGTTTTAAATTTCCAGTATTCTTTTCAACAAGACCGATTTTCCATAAATAATCAATACCATACGAAATTACTTTCCTTCTTGGAAAATATTTTCATGTAGGTTTATATAATTCATTTATTATGCCTTCTCTTACATTGGGCAATTCTTTTTAAATGTCGATGTATTAAAATTACATACTTAACATTAACTCTTCTGAACTAAATGTCTATTTTTAGTATTTACGCTTTTGAAATAATTATTTTTAGTTACTTTCATACACTTCAAACACCAAGTATTCTCTTTTTAATAGTAAAAAATATTTAATCTTTATATTTTACTAATATCCCTGTTGTGGACATTAATCCATCATCATAAGTAATTATTTTATTCTTTCTGACTTTAAAAGATAGAATATCACCTATGTTAACACCAAAAGGCTTACTGTAATCCATTTTTTTAGAATCATAAATAACAGTTACAGTATCATAAGGTAAATTGAGATTAACAGTAATTATTTTATAAACCGTACAATCCATTATAAAAGTAAAAAAATAAAGATTATTATCTAGGGGAAATATATTATTTTTTATTCTACTTTGCAGGTAAATAAAATATATGAGACTTTTCCTCCTTACATATTTCAACTTTTGAATTAACAAGTGAATCACAATAATTCAAAACTGATTGGTTTCAATTTTGTTATTTATTAGCTATTTTTTATCAAAAAATCTTTTATTGACTGCAGCTTTACCATCTATAGGATCAGCCATATTATTAATTCTACGATTTTGAAAAGAAACATAATCTATTGTATTTACAAAAACTTTACTTAGTTGAGCTCATAAAGCAGAAACATAAAGCAGAAACAATAATATTGTATTTTGAATATACGTATGTTTTTAAGTCATCAGGATTAATCACAAAGTTTTTATTTAACGATTTGATTAATGGTTTCCCAAATATATTTCTAATTAAATGATAAAGAAATTATATCATGAAACTTAAAACCTCTCGAAAAAAATTGTAACGATTCAACATAAATGTCCACAGATAACTGAATTAAAATTCTTAATTCAATTATCATATTGTAATAAACATTTATATTTTTAAAGTAATTAGTTACATTAGTACGAATATTACCTCCAAATTAATCAAAATAGTAAACATCGTTATTTTCTTTAAAATAGCAAACCCAATGAGTTCCGAATTTGATGAATTGTCGAAATTAAGTACAGCACATTCATATTTGCACACCCTTTTTGGTAATTCATCAATCATAAAAAATATTTCTGAAATTTTTTTATTTAATATTTTTACATATTTTCCAATATCAATATTAGATAATGGGGATATAATTAAATTTTTTGGTCTACCCCTTTTTTGCAACTAAACCATTTTCTTATTTATTTTCTATTGCTAAGATATATCTCTGTTGTTATTTTAATTTTATTTATTTTTTCTAGTTTGTTCAACAGAATTGTAAATTGAGCTAGCTCCACCAGCTAAAGCACCGGGTGCAGCTAAAATTGAAAATGGTAAAAAAACCTCCATGATGTAAACAACTTCCAAATTTTTTTAAAGTAATTTTTAATGTTGGTATTGACAAAGTTAATTGAAACTCCTGGCTTCTTTTAATTATTTTCTCTCGAGTTGTTCTTTTCTCTAAATTGTAAATCTTAATTATCTCTATAAGGAATATGATGATATTTACATGCTTCATCTAATTTATTTATGTATCTCCTTTTACTAACCTTTCATCTAATTTTGTAAATGGACCACAAAAATTATAACCTGGTAAATGAATATCAGGCAAATTTAAATTGTTTAGTGCCCAATTTATTATTCCTGTACCGTGATATTCAGAATTCCAAAAACACAGCAATTATATTTGAAACTCTTAAAAGATATGGAATTCCTTTTGGATTATTAACAACAAAATCTGAAGATTTATTGTTAAACGTATTTATTATGCCCACTTTTTCATTGTAAAAATTGTTATTACCAGCATTTTCTTCACCCTGAATAACTAATAATCTGCCAATTAAATTTCTAACATCATTCATCCAAATATGTTCTTTTGGCAAATTGTTGTATTTTTATACCTTATCCAGATCTAAGAGTTGTTGGAGAAGTCATTCTTTCTGGTGTGTTTGGTATTGATCTTGAGCTTGAATCTTTTATATATTTTTCATAAATTGGTCAAATTTTATTATTATACTTCCAACCAACACTTGAACTTGAATTATTACTTTTCTTATGAGGAACATATTTTTGAAATACAGCATTGGTTGGTAAAACAATTTCGGTGCGATTTTTAAGATCATTAACATCGTAGCTACTTTCGAGTTCTTTTGCATTATTTGTTGTTAACAATTTTGAAAGTCCTTCTGTTAATTCATATTCGTTAGTTTTGGCAAATATAATATCACCATCCATATTTACTTATGTATCACCAATATGAAAATTATATCCTTCTCGTAAACCGTATATTTCTTTGGTGTTATTAATATCTCCAGAAATATATTTTCCAAGAATAATAGTTGAGTCTCTCAGAGTTATTATACCCAAATTTGCTGACCTATCTTTAGCAAATAATTGTCTTTCAGATGATGTTTCTTCAGGAGTAGGTGGATAATCTATAAAATTTTTGCTGCAACTAAAACTAGTGTTGTTATTAAATATTTATTTACTTTACTTACCTGTTCTACTTTTTTAAAACCAATATTTCATAATTCATTAATTAAAGGTAGATCTTTCTTTTTATTTCTTTCATAATCTGCTTCAAGGTCTTTTTTTTAAATTGTTGAATTATTGTATGAGTAATTTAATCTGAGAAATTTCCTTTGATGAATCTTTCATATATATATAATTATTTTTACTTATAAATGAGTTATAAAAGTATCGAGAGTTTTAAAAGGCAAACACTTCCTCCAACTGATCAAACCAAGGGGAATCTAAATGTGTACAGTAATACTATTGAATTTGATATTCCTCTAGGTGATGGATATTCCTTCTCAAATGATGCTTATGATTTTGAGCAATTTAGGCTAGTAAAGAGATATAAAGAAGGAGATGATGCAAAATATGCATAATTACATAAATAAAGAGATAAGTTTAATAATATACAATTTGATATGCCTAATTTTGTAATTGTAGGTTTTCAAGCTAATAGAAATATCCTATTGAACAATATGTACATGCTTCTATGTTTGATCACTGTAATGTAAGAAATATTTACATTAAGAATGGAAGAAATAAGACTTTTCCTAAAGAAAATTGGAATATATATATATATATATATATATATATATTGAAAATAGTCTGTGATAAAATGTTTCTTCCTTATAAATATTTTAGAAGTTCAAAATCAAAACTGTATATAGAAATAATGAACTTTTATTATAAACAAAATGTAAACATTCAAAGTGATATCAATTATTATTCATTTTGGGGGTGAAGACCATTATTTGTTATTGTTTGTTTACATAGAAAAACAACTATTGTTAAATATAAAACAAACATAAAAATTAGTTTAGATTTTAACAAAGCTGTTGAAGCAGAAACAATTTGTAATAAGGTTCTAATTAGTCAAAAGAATCTAACTTATGATTATTTGAAAGAAAATATTACTGGAGATATATACATTTTTAAAATTAATAAATGGAGTATGTAAACGATTTTACAGAAGCAACAAAGTGTTTCGATAGTTTAATATAAATTTTTAGATCTATTGTTAAATTGTTTAATCGAATAAAAAATATTTTTTTAAAACCAGAATTGAATTTTTCTCCTAGTGCCGATTTTGATTTCTAACATTTTTATTTGTGCAGGATTTGTGTGTCATTTTTATTTGTACATGATTTGTGTGTCATTTTTATTTGTGCAGGATTATGTGTCATTTTAATTTTGTACAATCTACATTTTTTCTTAATAAATTTCTTGTCTATAAATAAAAATTAGAATGCCTGTTACCTTGCAGTATGACATCCATATTTAAAGGTGGTGATTTTTCAAATACATGTTCCTATAGATTAGATAATACTTCTGATGAACTCAGAGAATTAGTTTTCAAATTTCATCTAAATAAGTAAAACTGACAATTATTGCTCTTAAAAAACATTGAGGAAAAATATATACTTCATGAAATAGGTGACGACTTTGAGAAGTTAGAAGAAGTTTTTAAAAAGTTTGTAGAATGTTGAATATAATCTGTAAAGAATAATAAGATAATATTTCATTTGATTTTAGATTATTTTGCTTGATTTTAGGTTGAATTTGGTTGATTTAGATTGCTCACTTGCAAAATTTGTGTTTCTAGAAAACATGGAAAAGTTGCTTTAAATTGAGAAATTTGCATGTTTTAGCTTAAAATTTACTGTTTTTTAATTTACACGAATCCTACTCGGCCATTTGTAAAAAAAAATCGAAAATTTTACTTGTTTTTAGTTTAAAATTACATGATTTTGGCTTACATTTCCTAGTTTCTGAGGATGAAAAATTGATGCTTATAGAAAAATGAAAGAGTTGCTTGAAAACGATAAAATTACTTGATTTTAAGCTTAAATTGCTTGGTTTTTCATAGAAGTTCAGATTTTTAGTTTTAAATTTTTTCTTGTACTCTCATTAAAAATAGCAGGGAATTTTTATGTTAGTTTTTCATGTTATTTCGGCGGAAATTGCCGATTCAAGTGAGCTGAGCACGCTCTCTCATTTCCTATCTACAGAAATCTACTGGCAGACAAAGGTGCGCAATTTACTGGCCGAAAATGGAGTGAATTGCGCACAAAATGGAGGGTCAACAATGCCACAACTGCCATGTACCAACTGAGGGTGAAGCCCACAGACGCAGGAACCAAAAGATCAAGGCATAAAATTTCTACTGCGTGTAGGCGAACAACACACCACTTGGGTGGATCACATACCCGCCATTTTGTACACACTCCGGAGGAGGGTAAACACAGCAATGGGGAGATCACCCGCAGAGATGTTACTAGGCCGCAACTTACGCTTACCAGGAGAAGCCAAATGTATGAAGCGAGAAGATAGCAGCGAATTTGCGAGCACGGACATGCAGAGAAGACCGTCATCCATGCTTATGTGACGTAAGAAAACAGCAGGATCGATACGAAACAACGTGGCTACTGGTCACTACCAGACCACCAGACCACCGCCTATACTGCATGAGAGACAGGAAGTATAGGTGCGGACTCATCCCCAGTCAACGGCGAAGAAGGATTTTTGTGCAGGGTTAGCAGCACATAGGATTGAGCCTCATTGTGTATTACAGAGGCACGGACGCACTACCTAAACCATCCAAATGGGGAAGCGGAAGGTCAGGTGCACCAGGACGACATCCGGCTAACCTCGGGTGCCCTCGACGATGAAGTCAGTCTTGGTGTGTCTCGACCCACGATGGCGAAAGCCACGACGAGCAAATGCGGGACAAGCAAGTACCGTGAGGTGTGGCAGCACTTTAAGGGGGGAGAACCCACAGAGTACCCATCCATTTGTGTCAACACCAGGACATCATCAGACGTGGTGCAGAGCGAAAATACCGTCGATGAGCTCCAGGAGGAGAGGTGCGAACAGGAAGGAGCATTTGCATCCCAAGCAGGAGCAGAAGGGGTGGAGGCAAATTTGCAGTAGTCTCCCCACATCATTACGCCCCACAGGGAACTTAAAACTCCTCGAATGGATAGCATGGAGGGTGAGGCATCCAGTAGTTCTGTACGCTCACCGAGGTGCATGAGCAGGAACCAGATGAGCAGGAGTAGGATGAGCAGGAGCAGGATAAGCAAGAGCAAGGTAAAATTCAAGTGCAATTGTATGATGCAAGGGAGATGTGTTTGTAGGGACTGTTTAGCTGGGTCGTACCCGGAGACAGAAGCAATGAGCAGGATGACAGCAGGAGTAAGGAAGGAGACAGTACGGTCAGCTAGTCTGTGGATTCGCTTCGCCTTCGGTGATCATGCCGGAGGGCACACCTACCAAATGAGTGCCACCAATGAAAAATCCGAAGTTGCCTACCAGGAAGGCGCAACTGCTGGCAACGCATCATGCGGCAGCTCCACAGGAGCCACTGTACCACTTGTGGTCATGCAGGATGGCCCGCACCTGCAGCTGCTGCAAGTAACATCAGTTGGCCTACAAAGAGTTTCGAAATGGGCGGGGAGGTTAACATGTGCCATGTGCCCTCGCCCCTAAGACCGTTTGTCCGGCCGTGACCTGCGTTGCCACCGCAGCAGGGCTGTGCACTCTACCGACAGGCAGGGTGTGCACCAGGTAGCCGGTGAGTGATCAGGATTGGCGCAGTGCAGCATAAGGGAATACCGGTGCAGTGTAGACGGTGGTTGCCACAAACACACAAAAGATTCTGTGAGGCGGAATTATATAAAAATAGACCTGGTAACAATTGGACTTAAGGGCCCAAGATTTATACCAGATACCCTTGTTGTGTTTTATTAAACATTTTATTGTCTGTTGTGTTACCATTGTTTAGTAGGTCACTCTTTAATGTGTTATTATTTGTCTCATGCATCCAGTGTTATGTCCATTTCATTCACCAGTGTGATGTGTGTCGCCCTCACCCCTAGGCCATTTGTCACGCCAGCCGCTCCCAAGTGCAGCACACACACACGCTCTCGACGACTGATCACCGGCTAGCAGTGTAGTGTAGTGTGGGTGCAGGAGTGGACAAGAGGAGTGTAGTGCAGGGATTGTAGCACCACGTGCGCCACCAGCATGGTAGAGAGGGCGGAAGAATCCACAGTCACATATATTACGTAAAAAGGGTCGCAGCATTTCCAAAAAAAAAAAAAAAACATTTCTAGTCACGTAATAGAGACACGTGATACGCAAATGAGTGAAATTTTACACATCCTTTATGCCCAAAGTTATTGTTTTTAAATTGTTATTTTTTATGTCACATATGTTAATTTTTATCGCCACCGATGTTACGTTCACCCCATGTCATTTCAACCACAAGGTAAGCTATAGAATAATTATTGATTTGTGTTTTGTGCAATATTTCCACATATGATAACATTTGTGTATCCGCATGTGAAAGTAGTTCCCTCTGTGGCGTGCGAGCCAGGTACTGCCAGCCCTCGCGCCACGGCGGGGAAGTCAGTCAGCAAGTTGCACCCAGAAGGGGAGGCACGTGTGAAACCGCATTTGTGCTTTTCCTGTCCAGATGGCATCAACTTTCATCACCGGTCATCTTTGTAAGCAATAGTTAATTGTCAAGAACCTTTTTCGTTTTAGCCACCCGGGATACTCCCCCTCGCCTCCCAAGGAATTGCATCGCCTGGGGAGTTTTTAATGTAATCAGCACACATAACCTTTGTGTAAGCCTAGGGCTTCTTTTTATAATGTATAGCTTTCGCCGCAGGTTCAAAGCAAGCAAATGTATCAGCTATTCTCCTGGAGGGAATTTTCAAGTTCGTAATAAACCTCATGAACTGATGATTGCGTTTATTCGAATGCTGCAAGGCATTTCAGGGCACAGACCCCTTAAAACCCGCCATTTCCTGATGCAAGTGGCTGTGAATTTGAATAGTAAATATTGATTTCTATGTGTGCTGCAACCTAACCAAAGTATCGCGAGTAACATTTATGGGAGTTCTGTTTGATTACATCAACGTCATACTAATTTGCAATACCAAGCAGTGGTTGGGCCACCTGGAGAACCTCTCGTTTAGGAAACATGAGGCCTCAACATCAGGTGAACTACTGCAAGATCTATGCAGGAATGTGGTTTGGGTGATCAGCCCTCAGCACCCTGAGGTTATGAGGACTCAGCTCTACCACAACAGCAAGAGTGACGCCGCCACAGCGACGTCTGGCACCTACCAGGTATACAATTCCTAACACCTTTAATCAACAACATATCGTCCAGTCAAGCTGCGTCAAGTGTTTATGTTGCAGAGTTCTATGTGTAATTTTTAATACAAGTATAATTTACTCTCAAGACCTTGCTGTTAAGTGCCACCCAAATCTCTTCACTCAAGTTTCATTTAATAGCATGACACATGGCAGAATATTGCTGGTTGTAGCAGGAATTAGTTCCACTCTGGTGCATGGGTCAGCAGAGGCCCGCCCACATGTCAGGCGGTAAGGCAGTCAGCGAGTAGCATCGGACAAGGGTGGTGCATGTATTATGAGCTCCGACTTTTCCTGTGCATGCCGGGTGGCATTCATCATTTTTGGTATGGTAATGCAATAGAATTTAACTAACTCTGGAACATTTTTATCATTTACTGCCTGGTGCGCCACCTTCTCTTCCCGCAGGAATAACATCACCCCATGAAGTCGTTTTTGTCGTAATACGTTTTTCACAGTGTATCCATAGTGGCCGATCTTGTTGCCCTTTTCTTCGCATGTAAGTGCTCTCCTATGGGGAGATTTGATCACATTGAATAAATGCTACTGTGAACTGAACTGTACATAGTTCATTTCGACAACCCAATGCATTTTAGGGGATGGACCCTAACAACACCCACTCACATAATGTTTTCCTACATTCAGTATTGCAAGTGTGTATGTCTTTTGCAAGTGTTTCGTTCCTTATGGGCATGTGGTTGGCCCTGACAATCCACATACACGAGTGTTAATGGCTAGTCAACTTTCCCACCAAGAGCAAGCATCATGTCATGTAGTCGAACCACTGGCTACCATTTAGTAAACAACTACATCATCCAATCTGAACAATCAATGGGGCAGAGGTCACCAGCATCATCGGCGAGGAGATTTAGTCCGAGCGGATGGCCCGCAACCCCAAGATAAGCAGAGCCAACAATCATCTTGATGTCGCCTCGATGCCTTGATGCCGCCAAAACTATATCCAAACCTTTCCATTCTACCACATTAAAATGCTTGCCCAAGTGTGGCCATTCTCCCACCACGACAATTTTCCTGCCTTGGCGACAAGTGTGCCATCAAAATGGCTTGCCAACATGCAGCAGGTTCATTTCCAAACTTTTAACCCTGTCAGTTATCCACCCTTGGTGCTTTGAGCCCAGACTTCTTACTGATTGATAATAATGGTCTGCCTCAAACTGTATAGCTGTTTCATGTCTTCCTGGAAATTGAAGACATTGGGCGACTTAAATCCAATAGAGCATGTGTGGGATGCACTAGGAAGACAAGTCGCTTCATGTAAAAATCCACCTATCACTCTTCAGGGCTTACAAGCTGCTCTACAGAAAGAGTGGATGTTTAGTACCACAAACTGTGATTGAATACATTCGGAGCAAGCCATGTCGTCAGGCATATATTAGTACCAGGCAAACAGTTTTTGGGATATGTGTTAAAGAAAATCATGTGTTGATTTTTCCTGTTAGTTCATCAAGAAATTATGTTACAATGTTTACTTTGTTTATACTCAGTAATTTCCTATCATCCAATACTGGCTTGTGGCAAAATTATCACAGGAGGGATGGATGTCTGGTTGTTGCTTAAATTTTTGACACCAGTGCATTTACATGAAGTTTCTGCTGTTTCAAAATGATATAGGCTTATTGGTGCGCCAGAGGGAGGTCATGTGAGCCACCTTGTGTCCCCTTGGCAAATTAGTTTGTTTGGTTTGAACTGAGTACACTGCTCATTCAGTGCATCATCGAAGGGAGCCCTACTAACTGAAACTCTATTATGACTTTTTTATCAACCTTATGTTGCGTGTATATAAAGCCTGAGAAGGACCAAGGTAATGGACCAGTGATTATAAAATACCATAAACACCACTCCCATCCATATACCACACATACCCCAAATTGTTAAGATTGATTCCAGCCTTAAACTTGTGTCAAAGGAGACAGTCTATTACATTTAGTAATGTGATATCTCTGATTTAATTTTAATGGTGATAAAAACCATTAAATATAATGGTTGTAAGAATGAATGTAAAATTTATGAAATTTTGGAAAAAGATGAAGTGAAGTATCATGAAACTAACAGTTTCTGTAATGCTTATTTGGTAGATAGAAAATAAGTACTTAAGCTATGTTAAATTTATTTTTATGTCTTCAGAATGATTCAATAGTTAGGTATTTGGATGTATTTACTGCTACAATCTAGGAGTCTGTAGAGTTAAGAGTTATTTTTGGCAACTCACAACTGTACCAATAATTGGAATATCAAATTATTCTTTTTTTTTTTTTATGTTTTAGAAATTTATGAGGTTATCTAGGCCAGAAATGTACAGTAAGTAATTTTTTTCTATCAAACTTTTCGATAGTGCTCTACCAGGTATAATTGTAGTTTTATTTACTGGAAGTGGGAATCCTCGAGTCTCTGGGCACTCATTAAATAAGCCTAGTGGTAGATGTCCAAATGATTCCTTTTCATTCTTCCTTCATTCTCTTTTCAAACTCCTCCTTATTCCCCTCCTCCTACCCACCCTAACCTAAATCCTTTTTCCTATCCCTCCCCCTCTTTCTCTTCCTTCCCCATATCCCTGGTTACAATATAATGAGAAAACCTAAAATTAAAGGAACACCTGAAGTAATTACACCATGATACCTAATATTTATACTTATAATAAACAAAAACTAAGAAAAATAATTGAGAATAGAGAACAGAATTTTGAGAACCGGTGCTGGACCAAGAACTGAAAGTATGCTTTAGGGATAAGTTCATGCACACCGGTCTACATTAGTGCACGGTTGTGAAACGCTAACCAAAAGGGCAGTACTATAATACTGGATGTATTGGATAAAAATGCTTAACATTCTAAACTCTCACAAAAATACTTAAATACACAAAACTCTACATAAATAATTATAATAAATATTTATAAAAATCACATATGTCACAATTACCCTATGTGTGACCATTTGTATTCTTGGGTCCCCGGAATTGTTCCCATATGGAAAAGGTACTTTTCCTCTTCAGCTCAAGTAGAAGCATGAAATGTGCCCCTCTGGACAACTACTCCTGTGGCGGAGTTCCCCCGGAAATCTACCCGCATTTCTTCTATCATCTATGGAAATGACCATAACAAATTTGCTATTTTAGCTTTTCTAAACATAGTACACTGCTCGATTTGTCAGATAAACATTGCCGCCTGCAGAGATACTAACTTATAAATCATCTCGGTAGATGGCGTTCTAGATGCAAATAATACTTACAAGATTGAAGGTAATGTTGTAAGCATTTTCTGCCGATGGTATCCCGTGAAATTTTATGATCCTTAAATACGTTGCCACTGGTTTTCTGCAGGAATCCCCATTTGCTTTGAGTTAATTTTACGTAATTTTGCATTTAGTAATTTATTATATTTCACTTGTAGCATATAAATTCCGACTTTACACATTCTTAATCATAATAATAAAACGGAATGGAAATTAATCGTTTTCTGTGATGAAAATAACTCCTTACAGATTGGACTTAATTATGGTATCAGATAACTAAAGAATTAAAATTGGTATATAATAATGAGTACGTAATAAACTATATATACTGATTGTTACGTGAAGTGAAGAGATTTGGGCGGCTGTTAACAGTGAGTCTTGAGAACCGATGATGGTGATTCATGTGAATATACAGAGTGTTTCTCAATTAGACCGACAAAGTTCGGTTTAGGTATAAAGTGTCACATATGTTTTCCTTTTACTATTTCATGAAGAATCGCCTCCCGAAGTTTGTCGGTCTAGTTGCACTATCGTTCGGCACGATTCCCACTGGCGAAAATCCGGGCACCCGGCCTGAAATTGAACCCGGTTCGCCTTGGTGGAAGGCGAGCGTGCAAATCACTCAGCTACCATGGCCTCTGATTGTTATGAATTACAGTATTAAAGTGAGTCAATCTACACGCTACTTAACACACTTGTGTGTCAATGATCTAGACACTTTGTGACTTTGATAATAAAAAAAATTAAAACAAACATGACATGAGAGGGTTCACTAGATATCGCAGACAAACTTTTATTTAATGTGCATTATTAATGGCTACTTCAAGGTTAAGTAGACTGATTTCTCATCAGACTCCTGGGACTATTTCCAGCTCGTTTAAATTTTTTTTTTTTTTTTTTTTCTTAATTTGTATTGTAATTGTGTAAGGTTCCTAACGGAAAACTTCTTTGACATTGAAACTTTTTTCTATATAATTCTTTCGTAAAATGTACGTAGTGGTTTCACACTTGAATTTTGCAAAATACAATGGCATATACGGAACAAATTTACCACAAAATAAATTATTGTGAATAAAAATATACAAATTTCATGAATATTTTAGAAATGTTCGCCGAATTTCTAATTACTGAATAAACTAGTTAATATGATTACTATACACAGGATACTGTTCTATTGGAATAACCTCATCTGAGTGCGTACAATAACATTTCAAGTCTGATATAACATATATTTTCTGGTGCTTGTACTCATGATTAAGGAAAACATTTTAAATTTATAATTCGGAAAACTGATTCGTGGACTTACATTATTCTAGTTCCAGGAAGGTAACTTTGGACCTCTAAGGAGCATCACGAAATTAGTCACATTGTGGTATCATATTTAAGTACCGGTAATCAAAATGTTTTATTTAATTTTCTATGCTCTTTGTTGAAAATATTATACCATACATAACATGCAAAACACAAATAAAAACTACTACTTCATTTCTGTGAAACTAACCCCATATATATATATATATATATATATATATATATATATGGGGTTAGTCCGTGACCTTTTTTTTTGTATCGTCACGGGGCTAAAGAACAGTTACCAAGTTCAAAAATTTGGTTATCATACAAAGACTGAAAAAAAATATTGCATAGATATATGTAGGTAATAATTAAATAATGTGAAATGAACTCAATATTGAAGCGACTGCGGTCCAATTTGATATTTATCTATCCACTTTGCCACTGCGGCCCCACTTAACATAGTTGTACCCACTGAGTCACTAAAGCCCCGCTTGGAAACGCTCTATCCACTGAGCCACTGCGGCCCCACTTGGAACCTCTCTATCCAATGCTACTTAGATCCCACTTGATATATATCTATACACTTAGACACTGTGGCCCCACTTGATATAGTTATTTTCTATCCGCTGAGCCCACCACGGCCCCACTTGGAATCTATCTATCCACTGAGCCACTGTGGTCCACTTGGAATTTCACTATCCAATGAGCTACTAAGGCCCCACTTGATATATATCTATCCACTTAGCCACTGCGGCCTCACTTGATATAGTTCTATCTACTAAGCCACTGCGGCCCCACTTAACATAGTTCTATCCACTGCGTCACTAAGACCTCATTTGGAATTGCTCTATCCAGTGGGCCACTGTGACCCCACTTAATTAACACAACATTGAAGCGAGACATTTAAAGTAAAAAAAAATATTCCATTACCGTCATATCTCTATACAATATTCTCTATGCATTAATACAAAACTTCCATAGGAAAAACGTAATTAAAAAAAATAGTTTTAGGGTAAAATGTAATGATTGCGTAATCCGATATTGCTGAAATTGGAAATTGATCTGTATTTTACCCCGAGGATTCGCTCTGCAAAATTCGAAGAACTTCTGTTGAGTTTCAAGGGACTTAGAGATATTAAAGACGGACATACAGACAGACAGTGATCATCTACTTATATAGTAGGATGTTAATATGTTATGCTCTCTATTGAAACTGTGACACATAATATGTTAAGCACAAAAAAAAAGTAACTACTCGTAATGCCTATTTTTGTAACACTATGAATATATTCACAACTCATAACATTTTCCGGTATTTCCTGATTAATCAACACCGAAAGAATCGCAGACAACTGCCGTGTCTTCGTCAAGGGGGGGGGGGGGGGGAGAAAGGGTGCATTTACCTTGGCCCGGAGACACACGGGATGAGAAGGAAAAAAAATGGCTGTGGGGAGGGGCAGCCGCTCGGAGTAACAGGGGGGAAAAATTCACCTGTGATGAAGAGTCGTGACCTAGTGAAGGGGGCCTGGAAATATTAATTTATGACGGGCCCCAAAATTTCTGTCGATGGTCCTGGACAACTCTATCCACAAGGTATAGTTTTGAACGCGGGATTCTGGGTTCCAATTCTGGAAAGAAAGGAAAAAAACACACACTCAAAATTATGTCTGATCGAATTTAACTGCGTTATTGTTGTATTGGAAAGGAGGAGGGGTCAGGGGTGAATTTGAAATGAGCCATAGTTTTATATTTACGCACAGGCTACGACTAAAGATACGGTAATAAAAATTATTTAGCGCCTTTCTAATAAATCTTTCACAAGGTTAGTCGCTGAAGTGTATACCTCTAAATTATTATAGTGTGGGAAGCAATAGTACAGGCACTGCCGGTAAATAAATGCATTGGTTAGACTTGAAGTGTTAATTGTGGGTAAAACCAGTATCAACTTTTTGAACTAATATTCGACAAGAGTGAGCCATTTCTTCAACACAATATTTAATATTACATATAAAACTACAGATTCAAAAAGAGTAACTTCAGTAATACATCGCTCTTGCAAACTATGGACTCACAGAGTTGGCAATAACTTATGCGTAGAGTTGCTCTTATTTTTTTCTCGTGATTGGTTTCCAAGAATCTGTTGACTACAACTAATTACTCAAATAAAAAGTATCAAGCTTTTATTTATGCCCCACTCCTTTTCAAAACCTTTCCGAACATTCGTGAATGCAATGCTCCAGAAACAATTTTGTGCAGAGATGCTTTTAATGATTTAATGAAATTTATGTATTTAGCGCATGATTGTAAAATACTTACATATATTGCTTCGACATTTTGTTTATTGTTATTAAAACATAACTTACATAGTCCGAGCTGTTAACAAAATATGTAAGCACATCTCATAGTCATCGGAATATTGTAATTGTGTATTTCATTGAAAATATTGTGAATCAAACCACTTTGATAGCTGAACAAGACTCAAGTTCCGTTGTTAAGTTGACGATATGTTCGTTTACGTCTTGTAAGATCAGCAATTTAAATTTTTTATAAGATCATATTTGTGTATGTGTATTGCCTTATTAGCATATCCCGTATAATATCTTTGTTGCAAGACAAAAATTCTGCACAGAAAAGAATAAAATGGTTTAACTAGTAGAGACATGTGAAGTTCGGACCAAGAGCATGGGGAGCACGATAGCAGAATTCGCCACTATCATGTTATTATGTCACCATCCACCATTTTTTCCCTCAACATTTTAGCTTTTTTCCCCTCAAAATTGATTAATATACCCTAAATATATTCCTTTTCTGTAAAAAAAATTACCTTTTTTTTCCTTAAAGAAATGCCAATTTTTTCCCTCAAAAACGGTAGAAGCCCCCAAAATTGTAGAAGTTCCCTCGTGTGCAGAAATAAGCCCTGGGAATCTAATTTTTGCCCAATTTAAGTGATTTCAGTGCTTCCTTAGTACCTACAGAGCAGTGGCGGTGGTATTTGTTTTATAAGCATACCCTATGCCAAATCGACACAAGATTCTCCAGTATCAGAGCCCGACCTAACCATCACCTATCTTGGTTGTCAGCCATATTGCATCCATATTGTATGCAGATGACTTTTGACCTTGACCCATGACCTTAGAAATGAAAAAATTCTTTAAAAATCCATTACTAAAATTATTTTAAAAATTACTATCAGTTTATTACAAAAGTTATTTAAAAAATACAAAAAAATTGTTATTAAAAATTGTTCAAAAATTGTTTAAAAATTATTTTATATATTGTATTATCCTGAGGTTCCCCCACCTCCCCTCGCTTAACAAATTAGCTGGCTAACCTCCACTCCCTCGCCTATACCCAGTCAGCCATCTGGACAGGCGACCGCCATCTTGGTATACATCACTTGTCTGCCATCTTCGAAGTCAATGCTCATAAGCAATCGAACTTTGACCTGTGACCCATGACCCCTAACCTTGACCTTGAATGACCTTGAAAACAAAAACTCAAGAAAAATCTATAAAATTCAGCAAGGGTTATACATTACAAACTACTACTGCCATATTAGATGCACAACTTCGACCTTGACCCCATGACTTTGAATGATGTTGAAATACAAAACTCGAGAAAAATCCAGAAAAGTCAGCAGGCATAATACATTACAGACTAATAACACCATATTAGATGCACACTACCTTGACCTTGACCCCATGATCTTGAATGGCCTTAAAAACAAAAAACTCAAGAAGAAATCTATGCAAAGAGGCAGAAGCTAGCCGAGATGATCCACCTTTCACGTCAGCTGTTGTAAAAACAAACCCCTCAGTTTACCTCCCTACTGCTTATAATGTACAAGTATGCAAGCCCAATGGCGTCATATTGACTTTGAACCAATCGTACTGCACAATTCGAAGTACCTTTAAATACACTGGCACTTTCCAGTTCAAACACCCCACAAAATTTCACACAATCAATTAGTCTGCCAAGAATGTATCTGTTTCTATTCACTTGTTCATTATGTTTTCTGACTGACTGCCAGTAAGCACTGTCAAGTTGCGTGCTGATATTTACACTGCCCAGAAGTGATAGTTCAACTGTGGCAATTTTGTTTTGGTGAGCATCTGAGTTTTCGTGTTTTTTTTTTTTTTCTCGCTTTAAGTGTACGACGTCCTTAAAACCGTACTTTGTCCAGGCACTTACCTTTGCACTAAAAATCGGACACGGAAAACAAAACAAAGCGTTTGTTTGAGCACACCTACATAACCAGTTATGTTTAGTGTAAACATCTTTGTTGAATACACATCTAAATACACGGTTTTGCGTCTTAGTGTCTGTGGTGATTTCTAAATTTGGTCGATCGGTGCCTAAACATTTAATAGATAATTTTTTTCCACGAAAGTCAGTTTTCTATTTGCTAAAATTGATTGAACGGAATTAATTTCGAAGCTTGGAAAAACAACTAACGCCTCTCAGCCGTGCTGACTGCAAGTAGTGCCCTGGCACAAATACGTTAGCATTAGTTTGAAAAGAAAAAAACTTACAACATACATCAGTAAAAGCATTTCTTGTTCAGATTAGTGTCCATCGAAACAGAAAAACGCACACGCAAGCCTACTAATTTATTGAAATTGTTTGCACTTCCACATGATAAATTACACAAATTAATATTAAAAACTCCTCGTCAGCTCAGCACAATAAAGAAGGATTTGTTTACTTTTGCTACGATAATTTTGTTTGGTGTCAATGCCGCACTTTACACTCTGCTGGCATCTAGCGGTGAGTTGCGGTGTTGAAATCTCGTTTCTTCAGTCAGTGCTGTCACCAAGCTGCAAATGTTGGAACCGCCTCCTTATGTTAAAGATATAAACGAAAGAGTATACACACTGTTATGCACTTGTCCAAGGTTAAAACTCTCATAAGGGATAATGTCACTTCGAGTACGCATGCGCAGATAGTGTAAAATCAAAGCACAAATCCACTGTGCACTTCACAGCGTTGCAACATCGCAGATAACAGAATAAAAATACCAGACGTTCGTGATCGATGCAACAAACTCTGATAACTGTGCTAGAGCCACAAAATATCCAAAAATTATGTAAAATTCCACGAAAAAAAAATATTTGGCAGAAAACTGGGTGTGCAGGTGCACATGTGCTCTTTAATACCGGCCGCTACTGCCAATAACAATTGCATCCCTGAAACAAGTATATTTAGGTTATTTTCATGCTGTATTAACTTCTGTAATCAATTTGTGGGGTTATTTCAATCGACAGTAAAAGAATATTGCCCCTCCAAAAAAATGGTTACGGTTTTATGCAACGAGACAAATAGAAATTCTTGCAGACAGCTTTTAAAGACTGAAAACATACTAGCCCTTGTACGACAACAATTTTTTAATATTCTTTTTCAAGTAACCGTTCGATTTAAAAAAAAATCCGATCAAACAGTGAAATTCATCCACATAATACAAGATCTATTATATATTTTCATAGCCCTTCAACTTCCATATAATTATTCTAATACGGATTTCATTTCTCAAAATATATTATTGCCTTCCGCAAGAGTACAACGACGAATGCAGGAGGGGCCGTAGTGACTAAGCGGCCAGACTACTTGCCTCCCACCAAAATGAACCGAGTGCAATCCCCGGTCGGGTCACTATCGGACTTCCACAAGTGGCGATCGTGCCTGGACGATACCACTGGCCGGCATGTTTTCCCGGAGATCTTCCGTTTCCCCTACCCTTTCATTCCGACACTTCTTCATTCTCACTTCAGTTCCCCTCCATCGGCTCTCAAAGACCTCAAATCTCTCAACTAGACTATGCACAATTTATATTTGTAAAGTATCGATTTAAATCGTTTGGAGGAATAATTTAACTCATTTGTTTAATATTATCCATCACTGCTCTTGATTTACGGGGTATTTACCACAGGTTTACATTCGCATTATAGGAGTGCTCTGACCAGCAGAAATCCTTTATTTTAGCATTTTATTTTAAATTGTTACACCTATTTCTTATTTGTCTTTAATTTGTAAGGCTTCTGTCAATATCGGCTTCACAAACATTTAGTTTTTCTTTCTTTATGTAGATTAGCCATGGCTTAATCACAATGTTGCATCCAGTTATGAATATAATCAATTCACGTGAGGCACGTGCCTCATAAAACTGCGTTCCTCCACTCCCGTTATGCCTGCCCGCTTCGACACCGGCGCAACGAGGAAGACAATATGTGCAGAGAGGGAACTATTGCCATCATAAAACGAACTTTTCACATGAAATTTATGTGTTGCTATCAATCCACAATTATTTAAACAAATTTACTTAGTAACTCTATTACTGAAATCATACACGCACGTGATGGTATGCGACGAAAAGCCTGCCCCAGCAGGCCTACGTACGTGCGACAGCAAGGTGACGCCCAGCAATTAGACATAACTTCCAGCTGCGGCGTGCACCCGAGGTAGACTGGCCGCTGAGTGTAGGGGATAGTTTGATCTGCCCGCGCCAGACCGCACTGCAGTCGCAACGGTTGTGTGGCCGGGTGGTTAACCATGTGATATTGAGTTGTGGCGCCGGAAGTGGCTGTTCACTAATAATTTGTAATTTTATAAAAGCTTTCCGAGAGTTTCTTGGGCTCTGATTGGCCGGACTCTCGTTGCTCCCTCCCTGGGAGGGGTAGAAGTTTTTTATATAACGCCAGGAGTTTGGTCGTGTAGGCAGAGACCTGCACTCCTGGACGTTCAGCTCACAATTAAGAACAAAAATAATGTCGTAACAAAAATAGTATTTCTGGCCCTTCTGACCATTGTCAGGATGACGACTTTTGCGTCATGAGAGGTAGAAAAAACTTTGGAATTTCCGTATTCCAAGACAAAAAATTTCTGTATGATCTATCGGTTGATTAATATTATCATTCATGTTTTTAAAGACAGCCGAAAATTCTTAGAGTGTAATATAATGGGTAAATTAGAGTCATTTGTGTCTTTGTTGGACTTGACGAAAATATTGACTCTATTGTGAATGTTAGTATCGTGAGTACAGTACTAAATAGTATGTTTACATTAGGAGTTAGGAAATACTCCAATTTTAGACTTTGTATATAGGCAGTATTTAAAAAAAAAATTTAAATACTAAGAAAATTGCTAAGAAAATGCTAAATATGAAAATATAGCTGCGTGAGTTTTTTTTTAAAGAAGTTGAGAGCATGTTTATCTGTTTGTTCTGAGAGCGACATATCACCCAGGCATTTTTTTTATCTTTAAGATTTTATGATAATACCCTTAAACCTGGAGTAGGAGTACAGTAGTGACATGGATTTGTGTTAAGGGACACAAGAGAGACATAAAATTTAACTTGGAATTGTTTCAAGCACCACCTGCATGTGGAATTCTAGCACCATTTTGAATGGGTATTTGTATTTTGGTTGCATTGTATACATTTCTGAGCCCATCTGATATTTAATCAGTGTCACATTTTTTTGGAAGACTGGGAATATAGATAAATAATAAAATATGAATATTTCCCTATATCTTGTGTAAACTTTGAAACGTTTATACAAATAAATCATACATGTTATACCAAGGGAGTCATGTGTTTGTCTGTCTTTTTGTCCAGAAATCTTTAAATAGATTTGATCTTTATCTTATCCTCTTGTGGATTGGGTCTCGAAGGACTGTGTATAAGTGCCGCTTGCCACGCCCTTAGGGAGGGTGTTGCACACGGTTACATCATACTTTACTGAAGCCCTGCTACAGTTGTACTTACAGGATATTCCTCCGCCTTCTGTAAACTAAGCTTAACTAAGTCGGGAAAATTACACCAAAGGACAACGCACCGAGTTCGAGCGCACTCAGAGTAACTGTATTTTTTTTATTATTTCTATTTTTTACTAGCTGCTACTTACATACATTTTTCTCATTGTTTTAAACTGAAATTATTTATAAACTAAGCATTATAATTTATAGATAAAATACCAATAACATTTCAATTGAATAGAAAAAAAAGTAACTCTTATGAACACAAATATAAAACCCTTGTGACATATGGCATATTTTGAAAATAACTAAACATGTCATACATGGGGAGATTTTTCGAAGGTTTGATTAGAAAAGGATGAAGAAACTGCGCATTGAGTATATATGGTGTTATCCAGAGGGCAGATGTAATCGTGATGCGTTTTTGTTACCATCGGAATGGGCTATTGCCATACAGACTGAACACCTTATCGTTAAATAAATGTGTGCGTGTGTGTATATATATATCGTAAGTAATATTTTAGAGATATCATTTGCGATTGACACGCCCCACATTTGAGCACCAAATTTAATCTGTGGATATATATTTGAGAATAATAAGTTTTAATAAATATCCGTAGTGTCATGGGAGAGTTTTAATGTTCATTTGCGTATGTGTGAGTAATATTGAGAAGGAGTGAGATGTACTTTTATCAATGCCGTCTCGTTGGAACTGCAAACACTCTTCTGTCTTACCCTTGTAGAATTTGCATTCCAGGAACGTCGATTAACTTAGACTAATAATTCCATACATAAACATTACACTCCAAACACAAATGAAAGAAAAAGATAATTGCTAATAACATATTTTATTAGAATCAGTCATTATATGCGTCTTTGAATGTAAGCAAATCTGGTGGAAACAAATTGAGCGTGCTGAGTACCTTTATCTTCGAGGTTATTTGATGAGGAAACACCTCAGCTTTATTGCAAATAGGAGTTTAATACCTCCAAGATACCACAATCCTTACAATACTCATTAAAATAAATAAATAAAATAAATAATTCCTGCTGGTTCTCCAAAAATTACTTTGACAAGTAAGTTATTTCTGTTTAAAGATAGTTCACCTCACATAAATTAAGTATGGAAAATGTTCTAGAGCTCTACGAAACTAAGAAAGGTAAGTTAAAAAGAATTTTCACTTCTCAAAATTAGGAACAAGTTCAACTTCTTTCTTATTTAAAATCTCCTCACGTTGATTCTTATTTGAAATTAAAAGGTTTTAGAATTTCTCAGGGTTCTCAAATAATATGCACCCAGAGTAACTCAGTCTTGCGAGCGTGAACCATTGGTTTACCATCCTAAATAAAATATTCATGAGAGCGAGAGAGAGTACTTCTTTTAAATTCATTATCAATGAACTTTGCACTTCGGTGTATCAAAATATTACACCGGTTGACCAGGATGTGCGCCTCAAGTTTTAGTAAAGAGCTGGCGTCACCTGTATGTATTGCGGGTCTCACACCTCCATCATGGCGCCGGCGCTTCGCTGTACGGCTACCTTTGGTAGTCTGGAATCACTCAAAAATGTACCTCCCTATTTTGAAACTCAGCCCTCTTCTTTCCTGGCTGGTTCTAAAACCTATACTTTTACCTCTGGGACCAAATCTTCATCCTAAACTCACGATGGCATTGAGGATTTTAAGGATAAAATTCCAGAGAAATTTAGGTATGCCGCTTTTTTAAAGGTCCCTCCCAGAGATCAATAACTTTCGGCCAATATCTATCGAACTATATTAACATGGATAACTACTTCCGGTAAAAATAAGTAATAAAAGAGCAGAATAATAAAGAGAAAGAAATAATCACACTTTAAAAGTTAGAACGCGCGATATCTCGGAATACTATCGAAACATAGCATATAACTTAATAAAATATAATGGATGGCTGAAAATTGTTACTCACCAAAAAACGTAGGCAAATAAAATATGATAAAGTCCTAAATGACATGAGAGATTAATATTCATAAAAATAAAAATACTGAACTTGCTGTAGCAAACCATTATAACAAAACAGTGTAGTTATAAATTTGTTCGAATGAGTTAGCTTCACTAACGACACAATGTATACTAATTTGTATTTTTTTCACAATATTAGTTTTCAAAATTGTTGTCAGCCTATTTATTATTCTAACACGCACATGTGCACATGTGCACTATATAATATATATATATATATATATATATATATATATATATATATATTATATAATGTGACACACATACGCATTATATATTATATATTACTTCCAACTTCTAAATGGCATTGCATGAGTATGAGTTATTACTCGTTTAAATATGAATTTGTGTAATTTAGTGTGTGTCAACACGGTATTGTGATATTAAAATTTTTAGTTTGTATATCACGTTACCATTTTGGTACTTTTATTTGATAAATAATTTTAGTATATCAATAAGCACTATTATTGCCTAGGAATATAAACATTTCAATGCCTGTATTCAGTAATAGAATTAGTAGTTTTTGTTTATTTATCTTTCAATGGGTAGAGATTTTAAATTAATAACAGCAGTTCTTTTGGTTTCCTTTTATTCCAGTATGTGTTAGAGTAGGTAAACTGCATACATTCCTTTTAATGAATTTGTGACAGGTGAAAAAATGAGTTTTCACGCATATAAAGAGTTTATTAGAATTACGTAAAGTAAACTAAAAAAAAAAACAGTGAGTTATAATAATGTTTCTTCTTTGTGCATCCCTAAAGACTAAAAACACGAACATGACAATAGCTTTAGGCCGTTCATGGTAAAGTGAGCACTTTTTGAGACAGTCTCATCAAACATAATAATCAATAAATACATCTCATTATGGTCTAGGACTTTTGACTGCGGGTATAGTGAAGTGTATTTAGTTTGTTTGTTACTCACATGGCAGTCCTTATACAGGTTGTCCCAGAGTTCACCTACCACTTTGACTGGCCTAGTACTCGTGTGTCCCTAAGGTGGGGATGGCGTGATACGGCCAAATTTGTCCAGCGAGTGATGCCATTGTCATTAAGCATGGAGCGGTGGTCACCTGCACACCGCGCATTATGTGACCTCAACATCGACCTTGCAAAGGTTTATTTCCATCAAGATGGAGCCACAGCACACACCGTTCGCCTGTCAATGGATACTTTACCAACAATGTTTCAGCATCGAATAATTTCGTACTTTAGAGACATTCCATGGCCTGCCCACTCGCTCGATCTGTCGGTTTGCGATTATGTCCTGTGGGGATTCTTCAAAAGTCACGTTTTTCAAACACGCCCGCAAGATCTGAACACGCTCAAACAGAGGATTTCAGTAGAAATTAACGCTATACTGGCACAGCAGCATTGCTGTGGGTTACGGAAAACGTGTTGCATCGAGTGCGCGAATTGTGTGAACCTGGACAGACGTCATCTCACTGGAGTAACATTCAAGAAATTATTCTGTTGTGTGTGTTGTCACAAATGGCAGACCTGTGTCTTTCGGTTTTCTGTAACGTCTCTGTTTTAACATTACTGCACGTGCTTCACAATGGTAGGTGAACGCTGGGACATCATGTATTTAAAAAAATTGTAGAAGAATATTAATTTGCCGAAAGAAAAAAGTAGCCAGGGTTTCAAAAGTGCTCACTTTACCGTGAATGGTTCACAGCACAGCCACCCGCTCCCCTTCCCCAACCAAACAGGCATTCCAAGGTTTCAGTTAGAGTACCATTAGACTCCCCCCCCCCCCCCCCTTCATCAATCCAATTCCTTGAAGGAACTTCATGTTTCACCGACTGTCCCTCCCTTTTTCACCATCTCGAGTTATAGGCTGTTCACGGTAATGTGAGCACTTTTGATGCCCTAATTACTTTTTCTTTAAGCTATTTTTTATCCTTTAACCACCCTTTTTAAATAAATATAGCTATGTGATCAAGAAATATATTCCACCACACTCGGAAGTTAACATCTAAGGATAAAATAAAATATATTTAATGGCTATAATTCAAAATGAGAGGGCTTTCGTGCTCACTTTATCGTGAATAGCCTATACTCGGGATCATCCTTAGCTTCCCAACGATTACGCAACACAAAACAGCAGGCCTTGTCAACTCGAATAGGAAAAACATGTCCTTAACGAAGGGAGTTCAGCTTCTACGATCTTTTAACTTCGGCATGAGAAAAAAATTGTTCCATATTTAAATATAATATTTACTGCTTGCGCTTAGCGTAGTTATACAATAAATTATTATGTAGTTTTTCTCTTTATATGTTATAGAAACATGTGCTTGGTGACGTATATTCATTTTGAGGGGACACATTCGTATTTGTCTGTGTCTCTCTAATCTGTTAGTTTTTGCCACGTGCATTTTTGTCAATACATGCATGAATCTGTTAATATTAAAGTGTTTCATCTATAAGATGATGATTCTTTTTCTTACAAATTCATTTGTAGTGTGAAATAACAGTGGATAAATGACGGGATTAATAATTTTGCCAGGAAAAATTATGTCAGAATAAAAAGAAAGAGCTAGCAAAGACATGTGTTGCCTACCAACATCAAAAATAAATATTTTTGGTTTAACACACTTAACACGATAAAAAAAAACTTTAGCATTTGACTTCACGTTTTGACTGTAAGTTTGCTTCTCGGCATGTTTCCTATGAAACTTGACACAATGGCACTGTCAAAGATAATGTCAAGCACTCTTGACTTCACGATTTCGAAAAGTTGAAACTTAAAGTCAAAAGTCAAACCGCCATTTTGCCGAGAATCAAAGGTTACGTGGGATGAATTTTACTGTAAGGCGATTTGAATTTCGGTATACTGAATCTAGCTTTGGTAGTTTGTCATGTCAAAATGAAAGAAATAACGAACGAATGTTATGTGAAGAGGAAATCAATGAATTTATACTTATGAATAAAGAAAACACATGTTTTTTTGTTTGAAATGATATTGTAACGTACATGCCACTGTTTATAATATAAACATACTGATAAAATACATCCTTGGGTGTTAAAAATCATTTACATAATAAGAAGGTATTTATATAAAAATCACAAGCCAAATTTTCAATTGTCTGAACTTCGACTTCAAGTTTGTATTGCGTATCGGAAATTTTGTTAAAAGTATCGAAAATGTGTAAGGGCCTTGACTCTGTGTCTGAACGTAGGCAGTATGGTAGAAGCAACTTCGGCAAACAAATTAATATGACAGGTTCTCTCGTTGAGCTGCGACTCTGTTATTGTATGCTCTATTGTATGGTCTACTAAAAAAAACAATCGGGTTCCCACCCTCATTGCAGACACTAGCTTGCTGTGTGTGCGTATGTGTGTATATATGTTTTTATACACATTTATATACATTTTATACATTAATAATATATTAGGCTTTTATAACTCTTTCTATGCCATAAATCATATAAGCTTGCTTGCTGGGTAAATTAAGCAGTATGGGCATTTAAACAACTTCCGTTAAATGGACGAGGAAATATTTTAATAGTCGTTCACAAAGCAAAGCGTAGAATGAAGAACGTTTGACGAAATAAATTGCTAAGATGATGAAATCATCAGGGATAGAGTGCCACAGAAATCTCTCTCCTGGCCAATTTTATTCTCTATCTCTGTTTCTCTATACGTATATGCATACACACAACACACTCATGATATTCCATGTGTACCTTCCGTATCAACAATATACAGATGACACCGAATTGTTTATCTTATCATCGCCGAATGATTTAACTGGATACAGTAGAAATATCATACAAAGCTCTTGAGAGAATTAAGAAGTGGTGGGGCATGAACAGCCTGAAAATAAACCCGAATAAAAGTTCTTATATGAAAATTTGAACATAACAGGCCATTAAGAAGACACGAGTGTATCTAGTAAACAAAATAAATAATGAAATAATACTTGAGGATTATGAATTAAGTACGTTAAAATATCCAAACATATCTTACTGACAAGCAAAACATCTACATCTATGACCTACTTATTGATTCTATTTACTTTTAATGGTACGCAGGCCTGTTAATAGGAATAGAAAATTCTCTGAAATAATGCATACTGAAGCTACAGGATGCTTGTCTTCCATTCGCCTTTGATTTTAAGAGAAAAGAGGATGTAACCAGCTACGGCTGGCTGGATATGGATAATATAAAACTGCTTCAAGATTTCAGACAAAGGTAGGTAGAAACAAACAGAATATCTCCTGGATAAATTAATGCAGCTTGCACTTAATCACAGACATTTCGTCACAAATACGTGCTAAGCGCCTCCATTCACAGTATTGTTATTTACTGAAAACCATTTACTTATCTAGTTAGGTAGCATGCAAACTCTGGAATGACTTGGGGTCAGAATTGGAATCCAATCAAAGCAAACTTAAGTACACGTCGTTGTAGTGGGTCTATGAATATTCCTCAACGAGTAATTCGTAACTGATATATGTTTGTAATTGAAAACTATGTCTCAAGTAGTCCGGATTACAAAGTAGTGTTTGTAATGTAAGTAGGATAAAAATTTATATGTAGGACTATATAATTAAATTTTGCCAATTATATTTTTATTTCTTCCAATGCTGGTGCATATATAATTGATGTGCGTGTCACATTTTTGTAAGCTGATGTATACTGTAGCTTGACAGTATTTGGTTGAATAAAATATAAAAATTGATAAAATAACTCAATTGTATTTACACCGAACCTCTCTTATACATCCTTTTTGTAAGATCCCAGCAAACACAACCTGTCGGCAAAGTATCGGCAAATTGTCTGACAACTGCATTACGTATTTTTTGAGACAGTACGTTTACCGTTAGAAAAAAGACAACGGGCCACTGTATTTTTTTGGATAACAGATGGATATAGCCTAAATTATGTCCGTGTGATATCTCACAGCCAACATGTCACCAATAGCGAAATAATATTCTGGCCCGATTCCGATATAGCATCTTGATTTTTTCGGTAAGCTTGAAGTCATCTTATTTATTCCGGCTCGCTAACGTTTTCGAGACATGGTTCTTTATCAATATAAAGATAAAAAAATATGATATATTTTTGCCGACAAACTTGTGTAAAGTGTTTTGAATAGGCAAGACGTTAGCAAGCTGTTAACAGTATGACAATTTTTTTGAGACAGTATGTTGGCCATTAGAACAGATACAATGGGTCACTGTATTTTTTAGGATAAAATATGGATATCACCTAAATTATGTTGGCGTGATATCATACAGTCAACATGTCGCCAATAGCAAAAATAATATTCTCGCCCGATTCCGCTGTAGCATCTTTGTTTTTTCGGTAATCTGGCCGTCATCTTTTTATTTCGGCCTGCTAAAGGTTTCGAGACATGGCTCTTTATCACAATAAAGATACAAATATGATGTGTTTTTACAGACAAACTTTTGGAAAGTGTTTTTTGAATAGGCAAGATGTTAGCTAGCTGGTAATGGCATGATGTCTTTTGTAACACCATATGTTAACCATTAGCATGTTTTATTTTCCATGAAAATGTGTCACATTGTAGCCCAAGGCATTTTTTACTTTGAAATTTTTTCCATTTCTACAACCATTGTTGTATTAATTGTATTATTGTATAAATTGTATTAAAAACTAACAAAAACTATTTTGTTTGCAAGCCTTTGAAAAAACGAAGAAACAGTTTAATAATCAGAGTTATAAAAATTTTTTGTTATATAGCCATGGAATTTATACATTCATTAATAATAATTCGTGTCATGATAAATTTGTAATTACTGGAGAGCATCAGCAACTTATCTTGTGGTGTATAGGTAGCATGCTGGACTGTCAAATCAAGGGTTTTGGGTTCTAATCCTGCACTCGGTAAGCAAATGATTTGTGAAATGTGTTGAGAAGTACTTGAAATGAATATATGTAAAGAGAAAATAACAACTGCTAAAACTTTTAATCGAAAAGTTAGGTTTTTTCATAGTAATACTGCTTATTTCTGGACATCATGCCACTGCAGGCCCGGCATTGTAACAACATCCAGCCGCCGCAGGCCCAGCATCTTGCCACCATCCAGCTTCCGCAGGCCCGGTATCTTGCCACGATCCAGCCGCTGCAGGTCCGGGGTCTTGCTGCCATCCAGCAACTGCAGATTCCGTAACTTGTCGGCTAGCTTTTACCGGCCCGATTCTGGCCTGTATTTTGCATCTATGTTGGGCCGGAATACATTTTGTATCTTGCAGTTAGTGGTACAGTGTATTTTTGACACTGTTGATAAACAGTTAGCTGCCAGTCCATATTTCCATCAAGCCGCTTCCGGCATAAGACAGCAGGCCGTCATCATCTGGCAGGAGTTTGTTGCTATCTTTTACCGGCCTGATTCCGGCCCGTACTTTTTGTGTATGTCAGGCCGGAATACATTTTGTACCTTGCCGTTAGTGGTACGGGGTATTTTTAACACTGTCTGCTAACAGTCATATTTTCATCGAGCCGCTTCCGGCATAAGACAGCGGGACATCATATGGCCCGGGTTTGACGGCTCTCTTTTACCGGCCCGATTCTGGCGCGTATTTTTCGTTTTTGTTGGGATAGTACCAAAGGTAAAATATAAATAAAATTCAGTTTTTTTTATATCTCGGAAAAACAATAAACCGATTCCTCCCAATTTATGCAAACAATAAGAACTATGGTTGATCTTCTGAATCTGTGTTTTAAGTAGGCTAGATTCTTATTTTAAAATGACTGCCATATAAACATTTTAGTTTAGTATGCTATTTTTATATATCTATGAAACAAAGTAAAATATTTCAACTTAAAATTGTGTGCTGAGAGTATCTATTAAAAACTCAAATGTGTCTACACAGTCTTTTTTACCGCCATTATATAAGATAGCATCACATCAATAAAGTTTTCATGTCATATCTCTGGAAACAATCAACCAATTCCTTCTAAATTTGTCACACAGATAGTGCCAAGGTAGGTCATGTAAGTTGAAATTTTTAAGTAAGACAGGAATTTTTCTAAATGGCGTTATATGAGTAATTTAGATAAGTATGTTATATATATTAAATGATTTAACAAAATTCACCAAAACTTAGTATTCTGGCAGTATCTGCCGATTTCAGCAGTTTCACAGACTGTGAAATAGCACATTCTAAAGTGCAAACATTTGCGTTCTTACCTCGTTTTGAGGCATGTATCTGTGTTGCATTAAAAGTTCAGTTCCTTTTTGCATATTACATTCATTTTTATGATTATTAACAGAATTGATTATGGTTTTTTTTTTGCAGATTTCACCCTGAAATGAAACGGAGGAGAATTCGTTCTTCTGGTTACTACCCAAGGAATGGTTACCATAATATTGTGTATTTTACAAAGGATTCCAATAAAGATGATAGGTCTTGGACAGTTAAGATCCTTGACATAGAAGATAGTTATATTTTGTTGTCTTTTTTGTACAATTTTGGTCTTCAAGGAATAACTGCTAAAGCTGGTAGTGGTTTGTTCGAAATGTGTTTCTTCAGAAGGTCGCATGTTGAGAAGGAGCCTCCAACAAAGGATTTTAGTGAGATTGATCCAAAGAGGATAATCTGTTGGAAGACTTTTCCTGTTCATGAGGGCAAGGCAGGCAATACTGCTTTAATTAGTGTTTTTGGTAATGTGTATACGTATTCACGTAAGAAGATGAAGATGAAACTTGGTGATCAGATTTGGTTGTATCAGAAATAAGTTGGTACTACTGGTGACATGAATATTCTTGGTCATGTGTGTTCTCACTTTTCTGTTGGGAGACTTTTCCTGTTCATGAGGGCAAGGCAGGCAATACTGCTATAATTAGTGTTTTGGAAATGCATCTATGTATTCACATAAGAACATGAAGATGGAACTTGATGATCAGATTTGGTTGTATCAGAAAAAAAATGGTACTACTGACGACGTGCATATTCTTGGTCATGTGGAATTGTTTTTCAATCTGTGATAATGTCATTTATTAATTTCTTTTGTAAATCATGTTTTGTGGGTATGAAATGTACTGCAGCATTTTTTCTTAATTTTATATTCATTTCCTTTATATTAAAAGTGGCTGTATTGAAAGGGGAATATTTAAACATTTATTTTATACTATTAAATACATGGAGTGATATAAATACACACCAAGGACAACATACTAGATACTCAAAAAGTGCACACTTCAAAAATCCCATTATTAAAATTAATAGCGAAATTTATGGAGCTTCCTTAGGGAAATGTCCAACATGGTATACAGAAATATATATATATATATATATATATATATATATATATATATATATATATATATATATATATATATATGTATATATATATTTATAGATTGATAAAAGACATGCAAGAAGAGTTAAATTCTTTCTCCCCCTTTTCCTCTCAATGTGATTCCTTTAACATACCCAAAAGGTGTAATTATGTTTGCTAAGATGGTGGATCAAATGTTTATGTTAGCCAACATATTTGCACTTGTGTGTGTGTGTTGCATGTAACAGGATGTTGTTATCAGTTGTGATAGTACATTGTCTTTCGTTATCAGTTGCAACTTCTGGTTACAACCAAGCGCAATGCATTATTGTAACTGATAACAAAATTATGTTTCATGCAACACACACAGAAGTGCAAACGTGTTATCCAACATAAACATTTGATTCAGCAACTTAGCAAACATAATTATTCCTTTTGGGTATGTTAAAAGGATCGCATTGAGAGGGAAAGAGAGGGGGATGAATTTAACTATTCTTGCATGTCTTTTGTCAATCTATAGTTATTTATATATATTTCCGTATGCCATGTTGGACATTTCACTAAGGAAGCTCCATAAATTTTGCTATTAATTTTAATAATATGATTTTTGGTGGGGACACTTTTTGAGTATCTAGTGTGATGTCCTTGATGTGAATTTATTTCACTCTGTATATTTAATGGCATAAAATAAATGTTCAGATATCCCCCCCCCCCCAATACACGTCCCTTTTTAACATAAAGGAAAGAAATATTAAAAAATACAAAAATGCAGCAGTACATTTCGTACCTACAAAACATTTATTTACAAAATATAATAATAAATTACACATACTCATTTATTGATGAAACAGTTTCCCATGACGAACAATATGCCTGTCCCCAGAAGTACCAACTTATTTCCGATACAACCAAATCTGATCACCAAGTTCCATATTCATCTTCTTATGTGACTATATAGATTTGTTACCAAAAACATTAATTACAGCAGTATTGTCTGCCTTGCCCTCATAACTGGAAAAGTCTTCAGCAGATTATCTTGTTTGGATCAATCTCACTAATAGCCTTTGATGCAGACTCCTTCCCGACATGAGACCTTCTAAAGAAACACATTTCCAACAAACCACTATCAGCTTTACCAGTTATTCCTTGAAGACCAAAATGGTACAAAAAAACAACAAAATATAACTCTCTTCTTTGTCAAGGATCTTAACTGTCCAATACCTTAAACATTTAATGACATCCTTAGTAAAAGACACAATATTACGATAAACGTTCCTCGGGTAATAACCAGAAGAACGAATTCACCTCCGATTCATGTCAGGATGAAATCTGCAAAAACTCCTCATCAATACTGTTAATGATCATAAAAATTAATATAATATGCAAGAAGGAATTAAAATATTAATACAACACAGACATATACCTCAATGAAAGTTAAGAAGATGAAGATGGAACTTGGTGATCATATTTTAGGTTGTATCAGAAATTAGTTGGTACTACTAGCCACATGGATATTCTTGGTCATGTAGAATTGTTTTTCAATCTGTGATTATGTGTTGCGTATTTTTATTTCGTAAACAAATGTTTTGTAGGCACAAAATGTACTATAGTATATTAAAAGGGGTGGGCATATTGAGGAGGGAATATTTGAACATGTATTTTATGCTATTTAATATATGGAGTGTGTAAATAAACATCAAGGACATCACGAGATTCTCAAAAAGGGCACCCTTCCAAAATCCTATCATTAAAATTGATAGCGAAATTTATGGAGTTTCCTTAGGGAAATGTCCAATATGGTATACAGAAATTACATAAATAACATTAGATTGACAAAAGACAGGCAATAAGAGTTAAATTCATTCCCCCTCTTTTCCTCTCGACGTGATCCCTTTTACATACCCAAAAGGTGTAATTATGTTAAAGTTGGTGGATAAAATGTTTATGTTAGCCAACATATTTGCACTTGTGTGTGTGTTGCATGTAACAGGATGTTGTTATCAGTTGTGATAGTGCATTGCACTTGGATGTGACCAGAAGTTGTTTATCGCCCAAAAGTGGCACCTTGGTGGGGCCTGGAAGTACATCCGGTGATAAGATCCCAGCACATAGCAGCAGCATTTAGAAATACGGAGTGCTGTCGCGGAGTTTTACTGTTTGCATGTTAAATGCCAAGCGAGTTGGTTAAAGTAGTAGGTGTGGGCTGATAATAATTTTTACAATTATTAAGAGTACTGATTGTGTGGTTTTTGCAGATTTCATTCTTATGGTTATTACCCAAGGAATGTTTATTGTAATATTGTGTCTTTAACTAAGGATGTCAATAAAGATGATAGGTCTTGAGCAATTAATATTATTGATACGGAAGAGTTATACTACGATATCTTTTTTGTACTGTTATGGTCTTCAAGGAATAACTTCTAAAGCTGGTATTGGTTTATTGCAAATTTGTTTCTTCAGAAGGTCTCATGTCGAGAAGGATCCTGCATCAAATGATATTAGTGAGATTCATCCAAACAGGATAATCTGTCAGAAGACTTTTCCAATTCCTGAAGGTAAGGCAGACAATACTGCTGTAATAAGTGTTCTTGGAAATGCATCTATGTATCCATGTAAGAACATGAAGATGGAACTTAGTGATCAGATTTGGCTGTATCGAAAATAAATTGGTACTACTAGCGACATGCATATTCGTGGTCAAGTGGAATTGTTTTTCAATCTGTGACTATGTGTAATTTATAATTTTATTTTGTAAATAAATATTTTGTGGATACAAAATGTAGTGTGGCATTTTTTCATATTTTCTATATTCCTTTCCTTTATATTAAAATGGGGGTGTATTGAGGGGGTAATTTTTGAACATTTATTTTATGCTATTAAATATATGGAGTGATATAAATACACGTCAGGGATATCACAGTAGATACTTAAAAAGTGTACCCTTCAAATTCCTACTATTAAAATTAGTAGCTAAATTTACGGAGCTTCCTTAGGGAAATGACTAGCATGGTATACAGAAATATATAGATAACATTAGATTGATAAAAGACATGCAAGAAGGTTTAGATTCATCCCCTCCCCTCTTTTTGTCTCGATGTGATCCCTTTAACATGCCCAAAAGGAGTAATTATATTTGTTAAGTTGGTGGATCAAATGTTTATGTTGGCCAACATTTTTGCACTTGTGTGTGTGCATGTTGCATGTAACAGGATGTTGTTATCAGTTGCATAAATAATTGGAATGTCATTTTCCAGTATAGCAGCTATGATATAAATAATTTCATATCACTGACCCAAATACAATGTAACCTGTTGTGTCCTCTTATTTTATTTCATTGTTTATCTACCAATGTGGTTATTGTGTTCAAATGGAATGTTAAAAATAACATTTAACTGCACAATATTACAATATGTAAATGAGACCTTTGACCATGAATGAGCATGAACACGATAAAATATGGCATGACACTATACTGTATAACATAGGCTCATATGCGATCATATTTCTCAGGACAATACAATGCTAATATATCTTCAGAAACATAATACAATAACATGAAAAATCATTGCAAAAATTGTCAGCAACTCGGAGCCAAACTACTTACCTACATGGCTGCATGGTAAGTTGTGTATGTTTACATTGTTACTAGAACTTCAAACATTAAGCCTCTTGTAATAAAATGTGTTTTGAGTACCACTGTCGAAATAATTCAATTATATTCAATGTATGCAATTTTGTTGTTTTATATGATCATTTTCCTCCTGTGCATTGTTGTTTTGTCCATGTAATGTGTTTATACAAAACTTATTTTTAATCTTGGCATATAACAGAACTTATTTCAGAGTAACAAAAAATGCTACAGGAGAAAGATGCCATTATAAACATACAAACATACTACATTTATATGCTGTAGTTTGTTTTAAAATACTACTTACGAACATTATGTGTGGCCGATATTCACCATTATGTACATAAGTTATTATAATTTAACTTAAAAATGACAGGCAAGATTTTTTTTAATGTCCCAAGTATCTACTGGTAATTCCCGAGACAGAGAGGGAAGGGGGCGGGAGAAGCAGCGTAAAAATCAATTGAAAGAAGTCCACCACCTATCGATTAGTTTTTCACAAACAGCTCCCTCCTACTCCATATTGAAGAGAAAAACCACACATCGTTTACGAATTTTCTCAGTCGCTATAATAGAACAGCCTAGCACAACTCCCTGGGACCAAGCTGGTCAAGCCTGGTGGCCCAAACTTCCCCCTTCCCATTATGCTGCCAGCCACAGCACATTCCTAACGGTTCTGCGACCTTACCGCATACACCTGTGGGACTGCCAAGCCAACAGTATCCTATTCGCCCAACAACCAGCACTAGCAGTACACAACCATAGCGAGTGCATTGCAGACGACTGACAAGCTATACACGACACTAGCCAACCGTGTTAATGTTGCACTTAACTTAAAACAACTGTGCAACATTATAAATTGTGCACGTACTTACACAACAGTAAATAAGAGTGGTGCAATACACACGTACCATATCTGAAATTAATTAATGCAATCCCGCTATATGAGACTATACATATATATATACAGCATGTGTTTATTGCATATATATATATATATATATATATATATATATATATATATATATATATATATATATAATATATATATATATATATGCAATAAACACATGCTGTATATAAGCTGTATAATAATAGAAAATTATTTACAGACTGGTGACCGCGAAGAAATGTGTGTGAAAGAGGGAAATAGAGAGAGAGACTTGTGACATCATCAGCCAACAAACATTCACAAGTGGGCGAAATTATCTTTATTTTGGTTGGAGTGCTCCTCAGAAGACTTGCACTCTTAGGCCAGGAAAACAAACAGCACCTGTATCTGAACCATGAATATTCCAAGTCTAAATAACTAAACAATTTAAACATTAACTAAGCCTGATTCCTCTTGGGATGGTTTCAGCCTGCTGGATCAGTCCGTCGTGTTCCAGGGCTCCTCAGACTGCAAGCACAATTCAGGTAGGCAGGTTGGATCTGGAGGCAAGAAGCAAGAATAAATTATAATATAACTATAATTCCTTAATCGCTCCGGGACGGTTTTCAGCCCTGCTGGACCTACTGCGTTATTCCACAGCTATTCAGGCTATTCTGATGCTGTCAGTGAAGTGCACAGAACATTACACCATGTTTATCTAGGTTGATAATACTAAGTTAATTAGTCTACAGGCCTCTCAAATGTTATGATGCTAGGCCTGACAGTGTGTTCCGAGCAGATCTTAAGGAGGCTTAAAAAGGTGCTAGAAGCGATTTAGGTCGACTATCATGCTCATTTCACCAATATAATCTACAAGAGAAGTTATTGGAGGAGTAGAGTGTTTTTCATCAGGTGCATATAACTACTTCGACATTTTGCAAAATGTATTGCTGCATTTCTTGTTTTAATCCTACATGCAAGATTTTAATATGCATATACATAATTTTAAATGCAGCTAATATCAGGAATTTTTTGCACCATCTGCAGTTATTTATGCGATGTGATTGTGTATAGTATGCCCAAGTTGAGGCAGCGTATGAGGTTATTGAGCGAGTCATGAGTTATGAGATGATACAATGCTGATATGTGGCCATATGCAAGATTTATCTTAGTCTCCACAATATGCTGCCATGTCAGTATTCTATCCATAATTAATCCGAGGTATTTCACAATCCTGGAAGAAAGTAACTATTGGAAGGTTGGGGGGAATATTGCGGCATGTGAAGACTACCACCTCGTGTTTACAGTGTACCAGCGATCTTATGAAAACCCTGTTTAAGATATATTTGTGTATACATTGTGTATTCTTCTACTGTATGTAAAATTAACACTACAATGGGCCTGAGCACTTTATTCATGCGTCAGTCAAGTGAAACAGTGAAATTATTAGAAATGTAAATATTTCGCAAATTCCCTAATTCCTACACATACACGCATTAAAAGAACAGATTGCAAAATAAAGAATTTCAGTATTCACATATCTTTGCCTGCCGCATTTTAATTCGTCATTAATATGTGGAACTACTTTACTCCTTCTATCTTCAGCAACTTGACTGGGCAGTGGTCGCTCAGGCTGTGTTCCAAATAACCAGAACTCACACTCGCATTCGCAATAGCACTCGCTCCTTTTGGAACTATCGTCACTCGTACTTTTCAAATTAATCGATACTGTCTGCAATCGATTGCTATTCCGCTTGAACAAACAAATATTTACTTAAAAAAACATATTCAATAATATTTACATTTCAACTAACAATGGTTTGATTAGTAGGGATGATTATGGGTATGATAGTAATGTATGAAAAGAGTCAGGTATAAATTCTATCTGAAATCAACAGTTTTAGCTTGGCTACAGCTAAGCAACAGCTTAGCAAACACGCATAAGTAAGCACTGTCACTTGCACTCACACACGCACTCGCTCTCGATGGACATTTGGAACAGCACTCTCTGACGTCATTGCAGAGTGCGCAATTCGTGCTATTTGGAACACGGCCAAAGTGTGCCCGTTAAAATACATGCAAATAATGGCAGTGGCATTTTCAAGAGGTTAATATCCAAAGGGCTCAAATAACCGTAAATGGTCTATAATTACATTTATTTTAATTCTGTATAGGCGAAAAAATAGTATCTAGCTCATTGAACTGTGGCTGGACGTGCTGAGTGGCATGCTTAGCACAGCAGGGTCGCATGTGACATCTGTAGAAATATCTACAGTAGTTTTAGATTCCATTTAGGGGGCGCAATATATCGTGGGTATAAGACGGTCTAGGATGCTGCCATGTCGGACTAGAGCTCTTATTACGTATTTTATTTTCGGAAGTAGCTTCTTCAGTTAAAACAACAACGAAGCGCTTATTTAAAAATGAAGACAGTAATATAACATAGCAATCTTGGAATTGTTTCTCAAACAGCTTATGCAATAGGCTTGTGGAAAACCCTGTCAAATGCCTTTTTACATCTAAAAACACCACTACTGTGTAATGGCGCCAGTTAAACTTATTTATAATATGTTCAGATAATCTGACGAGCTCAAACACAGTATGTGTGCCTTTTTCTCAAGCCAAATCATCATCAAGGAAAATATTCGCTTCACGAATATGTCTTTTTAAGTGATGCAATAAAACTTGTTCGTGAAGCTTAGAGAGAGAGCTGATCAGGCTGAACAGGTGGTTATTTTGAGGTTGAGTCAGGTCTTATCCCGGCTTAGGGAAAACTGTGACAGTGGCTCATGTCCAAGAAGTGAGGAAGTGTGTAAGTGTAGGCCTACAACTAGCACTGATGCACTAGGCTGTAACTTCGATCGCGCTGTCAGGCAGCTGTTTGGACTATAGCCTGCAGAGAGACGACTCCCGGTTCTTTGTGGGGTTTCGTATGTTGTACAATGCGCTCGACCTCGTCAGCACTTGTGAATTCAAGGTCTGAAGTTGAAAGCAGCTGTAAACAAACTCCAGACGCAATTCACGCACACTGGGTCAAAGGATGGCGTTAAGTTGAAACACTACTTCTAAATGAGCGACCACAGTCACAGCTTTTTGCTGAGGCGTCTTAATCATGCTGCATTGCTCTTGAAGAAGCAGGATTGAATCGCATTTCTTTATAAATATCTTAGTCATTTGTCAGAGACTGGTTTCATAATCACAGGACTGCAGCCATATTTTATTCCAGAGATCAGCCTGCCAAAATGATATTTCAGTATCAATTAGCTAAGTTTATTTATTCGAGCCCTAGTTTACTTCTTTGTAAACCGAGAATAGCATCTGCGTAGCTTATTTTCCGGCTAAATTAGCTTCTTAATGTGTTCAGGCAGTGCATCTGCGCGGGTCTTCGGATTTTTACAATACATAGTCTTAAATACCACTTTGAATTAACTACGTGATGTGTTTAATAGTGGAGGCTAATTCAAGGGGAGGGAAGGGGTGTTAATCTGAGTTAGCAGATTAATTTGCTCTTCCAGGAAATCCCCAAAGCCTGGCCAGTTCGCATTCTTATAGGCTTTAATTTTGCGATGTGTCATGTTTTCCGTGTCAGCATCATTAAACAACATGTGGACCTGGTAATGGTCCAAGGCCAATTAGTGAAACACTTCTTATTTAAAGGACATGCAAAGGTCCTTTGCACTATTTATTGTAATATATCGGGCTGGAACTGAAACTGTGATGGCCTAAAAGTGTGTTGGTTAGGTGCGATTATTTATTTTCCTGTCCTACTTTAAAATTAAGAGTATTGAGTATTGAGTATTGACTATCCACGACAAACAACCCCAAGCAGGGTGTTTAGCATTTAATTCACCCACTGCTAGCAAAACTGACGAAGAGTTAATTAATACATCGAGAGACCGCATGTCTGGCAGGCAGTAATCTGAATTAATACAAACAGCATGCTGGTTCCTTAGTTTAATGTACAAACATGAACACGTTTTCTATTGAAGTTAGTTGTGGCTGTTTTGCTGGAATACATTTAATTGATTTATGTATAGTCAATTCATTATTACCTGTAATTTTTCCGAAGCCAGCGCTAGCTTCTAAAGTTGAACTTCCAGGATATTCCTCCGCCTCATGAAAACAAAGTTTAAAGAATTGCACCGAAAGGTCAAGACACTCCATACTGTATGTGTACACTCAGTTTAATAACATTTTGCATGGAAACTATTTCTTATTATTGTTACAATTTCTCTCTCGAAGTCCACTGGGCTAAACCAAGTTCGTTAAGGGCTGGAGCTCTTGATTAAATAAAAGTGTTATTTATAATTTCTTAATTTTATTTAAAATAACTACAAACAATATTCTCTCGACTCAACATCATACAATATCACTGACTGATACTATTAACGACTTAAATTAATACAATACACAATTACCTTAAAGAAATCAATGCAATTAAGTAATTAAAAATCAGCCCTAATAGACAGTGTATTAAAACCTATTAATTTATTTTATAAATTATGTACCCCTATTTAACAGCCCCACTATTAACAATAAAATCCGTATTACATGTCCATTCAGTCCCCCCTCAGTTTAGTCCTTGTCCTGCGAGTTCGAAGTGTTCTAGAGTTCTCCGAGTGCCATCACGCACAGTAGGCTTCACTCGTCGGGTTTCACGCCCTCTCATCCATTCACACCACGAACACCTCGTCCGCCATCGTCTCGAACTTGACTTCGCCTTCCGCACTCAACCAAAAGTATTCTACCAAAACTGCTGGCCGCTGGACCACTGCATTATTTATAGGGTTGTAGGCCATCACTCAGAAATTTTTATAAATCCCGCGTTGTGCCGAAGTCCTAATTCCCAGAATATTCTTGCGCCTTCCATATGTTTGTCGGCTCCTCAGCAGGGGGAGGAGGGCGGGCTGTGATGTCAGCCAGGTCTCGCCACTGTCAATCATTCCCGGCTTCCTTGGGGAGGGGGGGGGGCAGCGAGGCCGCCAGTGCGGCATCTGGGCGAGGGGAAGGAGGAGGTGAGTCACTCCAAGCAGCACATAATTGGAGCTGGCGGCCGGTGCCAGCTGCAGCCCGTAACATTATGTATTACCAACACATACATATATTTTCTCCCTGTCTATTCGTACTAATTATAAACAATGTCTTATAATTTATAGACAAACTATAAGTAAAAGTTCACTGTTACAAAATAAAAAATATTTTTATTTTAGCTTTAGTATAAAACGCTTGTGATACATTACATACCCTATGTGTTTAGGAAACAACCAAATACGTCATACAGTGGGTGATTTTTCAAAGGTTTAATTCAAAAAGTACGAAGATACTGCGAATAGATTATGCTACAATTAATTCACACCTAAATTAATATCTTTATCCATTCTTTAGCAGGAATAGCCTGGGATAGAGTAACGATATTATGGGCGCGAATTCATCTCATTAATAGCTACAATGGGGATCTGTGTAACAAAATGTTATCTACCAGCACATGTTTCTTATTAAGAACGCTTTGGGCATTCCAGTAACCAACTTTACTAACTATACTACACCAAACTGTCTGTCTCATATAAGGTGGCAAATTTTGACAGTTCAGTGAATCTTTACTTTTAGTTTATGTATCCTTTCGCCATCAGCCGATGCATCACTTGGATGCTACACGAAAGCAAGGGAATGTGTTCGGGAAAAAAAACATGGCGTGTTTAGGACATAGATGGAAAATTACTGGCCCAATAGAAATTACTAGTAATCAAAATTGCTGTACACGAACTATATGTTACTTTAAAAATTATGCAGAGTTTGCGAAAAAATAAAACTATTGGTATCTGTTCGTAAATTTGTTATTTTACTTACGAAACATATTCATTTGAGCGTTATAGCTGGTTAGGTTCGAGAAAGAACACACAGAAGGCGCGCACGACATGGTAAAGCTTGTGAGCTGCGGGCAGTACCGACAGATAGCAGCAGGTTCGCCGCCTCTAGATCTTACTTTTTAAAACTTGACTTTTCACCTATTACAGTCTCGAAACAACACGAATTAAAAATATGTTTCGTCCAATTATTTGAAAAAAATAATTCAATATTATCGTGCAATATTTCTGTAGGCTTTTGGAATCAATTTAAAGCCCATATGAAAGCATGGATGGATAGTGGGAATACGACATGAACAAATCTAAGGTTAGAAGTCGTGTTTCATAAGGCTATGAGTCGTCTTATTGTGCATTTCATTTTGAACACCTATACATTACTACTTTAGCTTACTTTGTAACACTTACAATTGCTGTTTTGTGACCACGTAAAATAAAATAAATAAATAAATCTAGGGACTCTTTGTTATCGCGTATTTTACACTTGCATGATGTGCGTCGCCAGTGCACTCACAATAGCCGACTTAATATTAACCTTTGTTCGTTCGTGCATCAGCTGATACACGATTTTATAAACAGCACTTTCTTATACGTCAAGTTTCCACTCACTGACTGTCAAAATCTTGCCATCTTATAAGAGATAGACAGTAGCCGGGTGACATCCTGGTATGCGTGAGCGTGTTGAAGCAGGGTAAGCCAAGCAAGGGGGGACGTCCTGCGCGCGCAGGTCTGGCTGTGCTATCGGCTATTCCACAAACATCAGTTACGGCGCGGGCTCGGTTGTATGTAAGGCAATGGAGGACGCAGGACTTTTGCAGAGTTACGGGAAAGTTATCCCCAATGTTACAATATTGCACTTGCCCACGATATTCATGAACGGCCACATATCATAAAAATGATACAACTGAAATACTACATAGTTTGTAACACTCGGTGCAATATCACGTAAATTCATTTATGCGTACATTTTAACAAAGTAAAACTAAACAGTAACTTTAGGCCAATGAATTTCATTGAAACTTATATAAATGTTTTATAGCTTTATGTGCTCAAAGCCACGATAATGGGTGTTTTTTACTCACAGTGGACTGTCCCGCAGTATAAAGAATACCTACACACAGGTTTATATAAAATAATAAATAAAATAATAACTAAACATTCCCACCACTATGACATATTACACTATACACCTACTTTGCAAATCCCACTCAATTAATCTGAGTGTAAGCATTCTTGCCTGGTTTAACAGTAGGTAGTTTATGTGAAATTGTGGTCTGCATACACCTAGGTATTCAAATTATAAAGCTCACGCAAACCATAGTAAATCATTTAGAGAGTTTATATAGAAAGGTTTTAATTACCATGTTGGTTTATGTATTATGTTTAGAATTCTGAATAATGTGCAAAACTAATGCCACCTGTAAATATGTTTTTCCAAAGAATGCTGGCTTCGGCAGCACGGTGTAATCACTGCAAATATATTTCTGTAGCCTTTGTGATATAATTGATTTGTACTAATTTAACTGTCCGTAATATATGATTTATACCAGCAAATGTTATTCCAAACGCAACGTTCATTAAGAGAAAATATGTTCTCAATTATGAAACAATAAATATGTAAATATGTAGTTCTATTTGGAAAGCATTAAATACTAAAATATTAACAGGTTAAAATTATATGCCTGCCAAATTACTAGACAAACAGATTCGAAACTAACGCTATCGTTAAGTAAATTTGTTTGTTGAGTTTGCAGTTAAGTTGACACATATTTGGTCAAGAAGGCACAGGTTCGATTTCAAGTACTAGCTTATTCGTTTAAGATATATTGTATAAAAGATAATCTTTGTATTACAGTTGTGGTACAAATAAATATATTTTCGATAGAATATTATATTTTTACATTCCCTATTTGCCAATGCAAATAAAATACAAGCATAGCTTTAATATTAAAAACATATATCTTGCAAGTCCATTTAGTAGATTAATGTACTTATTAAATGAAAAAGCAAGTACATATTTGGGTACTAGTATCCACCATTATACATGTATAAGTACAAGACGAAATTCAAATATATTTCCAGATGTACAACACACAATTTCTTAAATTCGTGAAAACTGTGTTCTCGCAGTTTCCCATGAAAGTATGGCCCATACGGACGAGCATAAATCACACCCATACCCTATCCGGGAATCGAAACCGGAACCACACACGCTCAACACTCAACCGACTGCGCCAATAGGTTAATCAGAACACTTTCAGTGGTAATACGAACTTATTTAAAGTGAACAAAAAAATTGCTTATTTCACTGGAGATACTTTGTAAGTTACAATTTACATTTACGTAATATATTAAGTGGTTGTTCCACATTGTATTATTTGCTGCTATGTTTAATGTGATTCGTGCGCCTATATTTGCGCTAAATTAAATACAGTTTTTGAGGGAAGAGTTTTGAATGTTGATTTAAAACGTATATAGTTTAGCTTGCAATTCATACATTACTTTTATCGCAGGAATATAAATAACAATTTGTTTTTATCTTTTGTCAGTTCTATTTTGTGTTACTCTATAGCACTGATTATTCTAAATATCCGTGTCTCTTTTAATGTAACATTATTATATTTAAAGATATTTTCAATTTATTATTCTTTATTACATATTTATTCGCAGCCCCAAACCTAGTGTATTGCGATTGATTTCTACATGAGAGTAACACGTGACACAATTCGAGAATTCTATATCATCAAATAGATCGTGCCAACAACTATGAATAAGCTAGAAAATTACATTCGGCATTGGCTAGATAGATGACAGCTCTGTACGACTTTATGTATTATTATTTGCATGATATTTGTATTTTTGTTAGAAGTAAAACTGCTGTGCTGTAACATATGTTTATGTTGGCTCGACATTATGTTGTCTCAAACCACTCATTGTTGGCATATTTTGTGAACAAATCTTGTCTGAGTAATGAATTCTCGTCGAGATATTTCTTATGTCGCACCGTAAATCGCCACACCTAATATTTATATCCTCCCCTCCCCCCTCCATATTTTAAAGATGAAAGCTTTGTAACATATTATTTTGTTTTCATATTATGCAAATATCGAAACGAAACAACTAATCTGCTGAAGCATCAAACCATAGAATATATTCATCCTCCAACATTGTTGCTTTTATCTAACGTGATTTTAATTCGATACTGGTGAATATTTTACCAGAACATTTGCACTCAATGACATAAAAGCAATTGACTTCTGTCGAACCGCGCACGCAGCTGGTAACGAGATCATCCAGCACTTACTGTCACAAGAGTACTGCTATCTGTTGCTAATCAAACTCCTACGTGTCCGGTTTTGCTGAATGTTTTTATGTCCGCACGTATACTACCGGGCCGCTGTCTTGCCGCTCGGCTACAATCCGGTCCGTGCCGAGCCGCAGTCTAGAAAGTAGGAGGAGACTCGCATGGCCAGATGTTTCCCGGCTATAGTACCATCCCAACTTCTGCCGAGTAGTGAAGGCAATAGAGGTATACAGAGAAGTGGAATTTCCCTGGTTGCTGTAGGCCCATCTTTTGCAGTCCTTCCATCAATAGTCCCATAAATATCTCACAATCTTTCGCAATCTTCCATCTTTCTTCTAACCTTTCCATCAATCTAGAAATATTTCCATCACTCTCGCAGTCTTTACATCGATCTATCACAAGCTTGCCATTAATCTTTCACAATCTTTCTCTCAATCTTCCAGTCAACCTCTCGATCAATCTGAATTCCTCAATCGATCCTTAGATCAATCCATCAGTTTGTCCCCACCACAAGAACATTCGTTTGCCAACTGTCTCCAAATTCGTACGTGTTGGTATACATAATTTTTTCTATGCAGTATGCTATCCATGCAAATTTTGTACTTAACGTCTTCATTAATATTCTGTATGCTGAAGTTTACCTTAATGGTTGGGTGCTCATTGCACTACTATCAAGATGTAAGGTAAAAAAAAAGATACGGCATGCAGAAATAATTATTTCGTAATAAAAAGTTAACATTATTTTGTAATTGCAAATTTCAGAAGAAAGCGGTTCATCATATGACATATTCCCTGACCTTCAGTTCACTAATGATTGAAGATATCTCGTTAATGTGCGAGAAATTTCCATCTTGTTGCAAAGCGATCACATGTCTGAATCTATCAACAAGTTCGTTCGGGTCTTCGGGAAACATATATAGCCAGTATTATCAGCATATTCTGCCTTCTTCACACCGCTCGTTGCAGCAAATGTGGCAGAGGAGTGTGCCAGTGCATCGAGAGAATCTCCATCATCTTCAGCACCATAAATGTCTTCATGTTCAATTTTATCAGTGCTGTCTTCATAATCAACTTCACCCCCATTTTTTGTATTCTATATTACATCTACTTTTCTGTGTAGCAGGAGTTGTATGATCATCGGTATTTAGAGATGATGACCGTTTATTTTGAATTTCATCGATTTCACGAGAAAGTCGTGAAATTGTATATTTCGCACAAACCGACTCTATTGCACGTCGTAGGTCACTCATTCTATTATTAACTGCATCGTCATAATCGTCTGTAGAATCAGTTCCCTTCGATGCAGCAAGGGGTATTGGCGGCAACACTTACTGGCTCCCAGTAGATGAATCCTTGCAGTTCTTGATGTGGTTCTTCAGTGTATCACCTTGCATAAAATGCACGGGACCAATATCGTAATAATTTATAATGCGAAAAGGACTCTTCGTATAGGTAATTCTCTCATATCACCGAGCAGTTTGACCGAAGGTAAAAACTCGATCGCAGAATCGACACAGTCGACAATCAGGCAGCGATGATGCAGGTCGCAGCTCTATGTTCGTTGAAGTCAAAGGCAGGCCTTCGTATTCGCATTCCATTTTCTATGATTAACGAGAGAATGCTTCCAAATCGATGTTAACTTCTCAACGTCTGAACATCAACTAAGGTATCAGCGTGCGTCACAGCTCTATGTGCGGTAATACATCCTCACATCACTCGGAAAAACCATCAGATTGTTTCTAATTCCACGATGGAATTAATAATTTTACAATTTTATGATTGGAACTCAGGCTCCTACGTTTCGCCTAACAATTACATATTGCTTAAAACTTTATATCAGTTGTGTATGAACACCAAACAGTGAGAAATTAATGTACCAATCTATCTTATACGCTTCCAAAACTCGGGTATCCTCGCATTGCGAACCTCTCATCTCACTCTGATTCCTATATCAGACGCCTGAAACTTACATTTCACCTTCATTGTACATTCCTGAAAGTCTCCGAAACTCTAAGAAAAACAACCAGATTTTTTTCTAAGTCCGAAAGAAAATGAATAAGTCTATTTTATAGTTTCGTGTCTCGAGCTAAAGTCCATACACCATGCATCGCCTATGGAGATTACTTGAATGTATAGGCCTACAAATATAAGCACGCACAATCACATAAACAGAAGGAAAATCACATATAAAATTTCGTCAGAAATTATCCGAAACTATTGAAATTAATAAAATTGCAAACCCTTTATTTCGATCCGACTCTTCTTCTAACGCATCGGCTCTCAAGACCTCGCTGTTAAAAGCCGCCCAAATCTCTTCTCATTCACTCTAATACTTCCGTTTCTCTTTCATTTCATATTCCTGAAATATTCTCCCATCACGAAGTGAAAATGCCACCTTTTTTCCAAGTCCGATAGAAAAATTATTTTTTAATAGTTTCAGGTCTCCCCTGCGATACCTAACTGTTGAATATTGCGTAAAAGGTGCGTATAAGCACGTAAACAGATAGAATATCATGTACAAAATTAATTTAAAATGATGCGAACTCGGGTCACATGAAAATTCACAAAATTTGATCAGTCCAAACGTCATACCGTGTAGAAAAAAATTACAATTATCTGCTTTATCATGTAATTCAAAATGTGGTGCAAAATAGCGCGTGTAACGCACGTGATATAATACTTTGTAGTTTATACTGAAATATTACATTAAATTAATATGCATGACACTAAATCTTATGTCATGTTTGTTGAACTACACAGAATAGTTAGCATCGGCATACCAACCTAACATTACGATCGTATTTCAATCTTGTGCTAGGTGCGGCACATGAAAGAAATACTCGTTCTAAGGATGATGGCTCGCGCGCCCTAATTATAAAACAATTTTTTCTCAAAATCCTTTTATGTTAATGCTGTTGTGACAATGGAACTAGTGGCCTAAAAGAACAAGAGACTTTACTCACCGAAATCTTGCAGCTTTTAAGAAGTCTCATGAGAACTATTAAATTGTCTCTCTGCCGCTTACATTATTGTGATATATGATACATATTTTGACATAAATATTTCCATTTTAAATAAGTATAAAGAAAATTTAAAAAAAAAAAATATATATATATATATATAGTTTTAGGAACAACTAGCACATAAAAAATATACAAAATAAAAATTAGCTTCTACAATTGGTATATTATGTTGTTTATTTAATTATTTATGTTTTGTTTATGCTGGAAAGAATAGGGCCATACAGGCCTTCTCTTATATCTAATCAGCAGTACAAGTTTAATTACACAATATAAAAAATTTAATAAGTTACTAGCTAATAGGCCTATAACAAGTTATAATAATATTTATTAATTAGATATTAATATTATACCACAATACATCATAGCAATTTTAAATGACTTATTTATGATAAAGATATTGGCGCTTTTTCTTTTATACTTAGTAAATGGTCATACAATAAAACACTCATTCGTCTTACTCTTTCAAATTTTTTTACTAACTCTTTTATTTTATCACCACAGAAAAATGAATGATTATGCATAGCAACTTCAACAATTTATTATTGCTGTTGTTTGTGCAACATACACACCAATTCCTTTGCAAATTGTGTATAAAGACAAGTAAAGCGGTAATGCATAACAGCAAAACGACAATATAAAGTAAACTATTGATGCCTACTGACAAGGTGGAGCTGCAGAGAGCGTTGGGGTTCGTAAGTATTTTGCTTGGAGCAGATGTCTTCTTCGACATCATCCACCCTGGAAAAGTGATTCGATCAGAGGACCACCTCATATTGCAAGACATCGAATTTGGATGGATAGTATCAGGAAGATTCCAAGAGCCTGAAACTACCCAAGTTGTAGTACAACAATCAAGAAATGCATTCTATGTGACAATCGACGACAGTCTGGATCATCTCAAGAAATTTTGGGAAATAGAAGAATTACACGAGACTCCTAAAACTCTCGAAGAAATGGAATGCGAAAGACATTTCACAGAAACATTTACACGAGAATAATCGGGATACTTTTTCAACGTGACACCACACAATTTGGAGACTCCTATCAAATGACAATCGCAAGGTTCCATCACTTGGAAAGCAGACTAAACAGACGGACTTAATGGATGAATACGAGGCACTAGGACCCATGCAGCTCTCAAATAGTTCAGATAATTCCACAGACATCACCTTTTACATGCTTCATCATCCAGTGTTCTAAGAGTCAAGCACAACTACAAAGATGAGAGTAGCATTTGATGCATCTGCTAAAGCAAGCAGTGGAACTTCCTTGAATGACACACTTATGGTAGGGCCAACAATCTAACAGGATTTATGTTCCATTGTCGTGAGATTCCGCACACATCAAGTGTGTTTCGCAGCAGACATTTCAAAGATGTGTCGACAAATCAGACTCGATTCCTTAGATTGTGATGTTCAGAAGATCCTTTCATCCCTTCATCTCCTCTCAAGGAATACAAGCTTGCTACTGTGAGATATGGTACTGACAGTGCACCTTATAGTAACCAGGCGTCTGAAGCAGCTCCCCATCGACGAACGAGAAACATATCCTAGGGTATCGGGAATTGTATTGCGTGACTTTCATGTATATGACTGCATGTCTGTGGTACAAACCATTGAAGAAGCTCTGTTAATACAACATGAATTGTTGAAGCTCTTGAATAGTGGGGGATTTTCTCTGTGCAAATTGTACACAAATAATCCAGCATTGTTTCAGAAAATTCCAGGGGAATTTAGGGAAAAGGGCATTTCATTGCTTCTGGACAAGAATGATATCATCAGGACACTTGGGGTGATATGGCATCCCGCAGTCGATCAATTTCAGATTGTAAGTGTACCATACAGTAGGGCACCATCAGTGGTCTTTCACTTTACCAAGAGGATAGTGGAAAACTATTATTGCATCAATATTTGATCATATTGGTTTGATCAGTCCTGTAGTTATTCGTTGTAAGATTTTTCTTCAACAGTTGTGGCAGAACCAGTTAGGATGGGATGAGTTTCTACCATGAGGGCTGGATAAAATCTGCTAAGATTTATCTGAACAGAGTCCCATTGTAGACAATATCAGAATTCACAGATTTATTCTAGCACCAGGAGTACCTGCTGACATCCAACTTCATGGCTTCTCAAGTGCTTCTGAAATGGCTTACAGAGCATGTCTCTACTTGAGGTCAACAAACAAAAAGGGAGAAACTGTAGTCAAATTTCTATGTTCCAAATCAAAGGTTGCATCATTAAAGGGGATTTCCTCACCATGTCTAGAATGGTGTGCTGCACTCATGCTAGCGAGATTGTTCAAGAAGGCCAGAAATGTAATCAACCACACTATAAGTCAAGCTATTCTAGAGACTGACTCCACAATAGTTCTGGCATGGCTGTCAGCACCCTGTACAAAATGGAAGCCATTTGTGGCTAACAGGGTGTCAGAAATTCAAGACAGCACATCAATGGCTGAGTAGCGACATATATCTTCAAGAGAGAACCCTGCTGGTATAATTTCGTGAGGAGCATTTCCAGCTCAGATTATTGAAAACACCTTGTGGTGGCATGGTCCATCATGGCTGTCAGACTCCTTCATACCATGTCCTACAAGTACACAGCAAACCATTCAAGATATACCCGAAGAACATAAACTTAAACTCAGTCTCATTGTAACCACATCAGATCATGTCATAATGAGATTTTGCTAACCAGGCTCCAAAGGGTGATAGCATATTGCTTCAGATTCTCACACAACTATAAGTCACCACATTCAATGCAGAAAACTGGTACACATGAACTAGAAGAACTAGAGAAATCATTACATACATGGATCAGAATAGCCCAGTTGCAATAACATCCAAGTGAAATTCATGCCCTGAGCAATAGCCAGCAAATATCCAGCAAGAGCAAACTCAAGTACTGGAACCCATTTATGTGTAATGCCCAACTGCTGTGCATTGGGGGCCGGCTCCAGAATTCGAAACTTCCTTTTGAACGGAAACATCAAATAATTCTGCCTCCGAGACATTACCTAACACAGCTTGTCTTCAAAAGAGGACATCTGCGGCTGCTTCATGCTAGTTCTCAGATGTTCCTTTCATCATTAGGACAAACATTTTGGATTGTAAATGGAAGAGCTTCTATTCGAAGCATCCTTCATCACTGTATTGATTGTAAAAAAATTGAAGGCAGAAACATTGCAACAGCTCATGGGTCAGTTGCCTCACAGTCGAGTCGATTCAGCGAGACCCTTCCTTAACTGTGGAGTGGATTACACTGGACCTATTTACATAAAATCGGGAACATGTAAGCGCAAGATTTAGATTAAATGCTATATTGCAATCTTCATTTGTATGGCATCAAAGGGCATTTATGGCAGCTATGAAGAAGTTTGTGTCACGACGAGGTCGATGTGACAATATCTACAGTGACAATGGAAGCAATTTTGTTGAAGCTCAGAAAGAACTGCAAGAGTTGTATATTCTTTTTAACGATAAAAATCATCAGGTCTGTCTTCTTGGCTACACCACACAGAAAGGAATTAAGTGGCATTTCATTCCTCCTAGAGCACCACACTTGGTGGTCTATGGGAGGCCTGCATGAGGTCTTTTAAAATTCCACTTATGCAGAGTTAGGGGGACCACAAGTTTGACATATGAAGAGCTCGTCACATCGGTGACCCAAATCGAAGTTTGCCTAAATTTCAGACCCCTTGTTACACTCTCTAATGATCCTAGTGACCCCAAAGCAATCACACCTGGACATTCCCTAATTAGTGCTGCTATCACAAATATCCTTGAACCAGATTTAGGTTATGTTAAAATTGGCTTGCTCTCTAGATGGCAACTACTTCAAAAGAAACTTCGAGAGTTTTGGCACAGATGGTCCAAGGTGTGTACTTGAACCATCTTCAGCAGAGGGCGAATGGACATCACATTCTACCAACATAAAGGCTGGCGAATTAGTGGTGCTAAAGGAAGACAGTGTACCACCACATTATGCTGGCAAACGGGAGTCATCGAAGAGGTCCACTCAGGAATTGATGGTCTAGTATGAGTAGCTACTGTCGGACTTCTGATGGAACCTACAAGAGAATAGTTCCGAAGCTATTTCCACTGCCAGTGAATTAATTGGGGTGCCAGAACAGTTCTACTGTGTACTGAACTAAGCACAATAATGATGATTACATTGGCTTATATATAATGATATTGATCTTGCTCAAATGTACCATTCGAGTTATTGTGTATGTATTTCTTCTATCATTGTGTTCAGTATTATCATTGGTAGTAATAAGTTGTGATGCTTAGCATTTAGCATTTAAGATATCTGAATGTGTAGTATAAAAAGTGGCCCAACCCCATTTTGGGGGCCGGTATGTTGAGACTCAATACTTATTTGTATTTGTTTGTGGTCTGTGAGGCAGATACCTCAAGAACGAGTTCATTTTTTTACAGCAAGCGCTTGCTCGAGCTCAATTGAGACGAGAATCTGGAGGAAGACAGACCTGTTGTATAGCCGCATGTGGCTACTCTCTAATAAAATACTGAAAACATATGTAAATCCAGTGACTTAATCGCGCCTATAAGTCAGAATACAGTTCATGTAATCATCCCATTCAGCAGTTAGAAACAGTCAGTTACCTACAGAAGTTTGTACCGAATTTAGCCAGCTTGTTACTCCTCTGAAAGACAACAGTGAGTGGCAAAGGTTGTCCGTGCACACTGAAGTCTTACAAGTCAAGGAGTTGGTCAGCAAGGCTCCGGTTCTAGGTCTGTTTGTTCCCACCAAGGAGATATCTATACAGTACTATGCATCAAAAGATTGGCTGGGGTGCTGCTTGATGTGTGGTGGTCAGCCAATCAGCTACGCATCACGAAGCCTGTCGCCAGCTGAAAAGAACAATGCACAACTGGAGAAGGAGAGGCTGAGAATTGTGTTTGCCACCAAAAAGTTTAACCAATACATATATGGTAGGAGTGTCAATGTACACTGATCACAAAACCACTGGTCCCAGTGGTCAACAGGAACATTGCAGATGATTACTCAGTCAGACTACAGCGAATGAAGATCAGACTGTTAAGTATATATGTTACATGTGGAATATCTACCTGGAAAACTCTTGCATGTAGCAGACCTGCTGTCAAAATCGTATATGTCAGATCGCAGTGATGAAGAGTTGGCCAATGAGATGCTTCGTCTAGTGAGTATGTGCGACACAGTTCAGGTGTCATCAACGAGAAAGAATGAGTTCAGGCAGGAAACACCTAAGGATGCATTACTGCCAGACAGGGTGGCCTGAGCACAAAAAGCAGGTAAGCCAGGAGACTCAAGTGTGCTTTGTGGGCAACGACACAGTTTGCATGTAGAAAAGTGTTTTCTGTTTTTGAATGACCTCATTAGTCTACCGCTAAAAATGAGGCAGTAAATGCTTGTCTTACTTCATGAGGGCCACTTAGGTGTTGAGAGGACCAATGGATGTGCCAGGCAAGTACTATATTGGCCCAATGTGTTAGTGGACATTGAGTCGTTGGTAAATAGGTGTGTTCTTTGTCAAGAGTTCAGAAGTAGGACTGCGGCAGAGCCTGTTATTCTTCATGCCATACCTGAATTTCCATTCGAAAAAATTGGTGTTGATCTGTGTGTTTATGGAGGCAGCAGCTATTTGGTAGTGGTAGAATACTATTCCAAGTACATTGAATTGGTGCCAGTGGAAAATAAGCAGTTTAGTATTGTCACGGCATTCCAAAACTTACTGGGTCTAATAACATGCCATTCAACTCATACAAATACAAGCAGCATGCAAGGCAGTGGGATTTTGTGTGAAAACAAGTCCCCGTTACCCAAAGTCGAATGGACAGGCAGAATGAGCAGTTCAGATTGCAAATAACATTCTGTAGAAGTGCACAGATCCAGGTGGTGATCTGCCACTCATGCTACTGGAATACAGGAACACTCCTCTGGCTGGACTAGGCTTGTCACCTGCACAGCTCTTCAAGGGGTTTCCAGCTGAAGAAGGGGCAGAAGGAGTGTCAGAAGAATTACTAGAAACAAGCACACAGGAAACCAGCTTGGAGAAAGGAAGCTCCGTCCAAATGGAAGTAACATGGGAAGTTGCCTGTACGCAAAATGTGTGGACAGGAAACTAGATTGCCAGCAAAATACAGACACTAGTGCCTGTAGTGTAGGCACAATAGAACTAGTTTGTTTTGTTTATGTCCTTGTAAGAGGGAGACTTGCTATACTGATGTTTGTTTCTTCAATTGTGCGTGTAGCTGTAAAGTTATGTATTATGTCATTCATTGCTTATATAAGGGGATGGTGTTGTGATTGTAAGTTAGCAGATGTGTATAGTGTGTGTATGTGTATAATCGCGGACCTGAGTGGTCTTGTAAATAGAATAGTCTTGGTAGATAGACAATCAGTTATCAACGTACTGTTGTAAGTCATTTGAAATCCATGAGATATAATAAATTATTACAAAAACATAACAGCTAACCATATTGGTTTTTCGCTAAGGCTGTGATGTGCACATTCATAAGCCCATGAGCTTCGTATGCAGGGAAGAAAGTTTGTATAAAGAGCAGAAGAGGGACCACTACAGCAGCGGATTTGACAGTTCCAGCTAAGTTGAACTATTTATACAGCATGCAGTTCGTTTGAGTTTACAATTTTTTTTTATTCTGCAAGATGGAAAATTTTTTTATACCATTTGCACAAAGTTTAACACGATATTCCTGAAAGATATTAAGAGATCTTGAGGTTTGAGACTGGATGAAATTTTATTTTGTAAAATTATTTGCAATCATATTATTTTAACAAGAATGCTAACTTTATTTGCCCTGCTCTGATGAAACATTTTTCTAGCTAGTGTCGGCATCAATGAATTGTATTATTTATTAAATTGTAAAACAAACACATTAACATTGGTATCATTGGCATTATAATTTCATTTTCGAAGTCCATATCTACACATTAAAGATTGTCTGATCACTCTATTATTCCACAACTTTCTTTTATCGATTTGTAAAATATTTGAGAAACTCTGAGCTGCCACTGTTTTCATTTCTAGTAGCCTATCAGAAGCTATATATTATGTTGTGTATTCAGTCTGTTAACTTATAGATCAATGAGCAGAGGTTTAGTAAGTATCTGCCAGGTTGTACCAACTGAGCAGCTGAAAGTTAGTAAATTCTTATTGGTGGTAGCATGTATTCTGGGTCTTATTTCTGCTCGTCAGTCTGCAGTATAAGCCGGATAGGAAATAATACCTCACGAGATACACACGAGATGTTACATTCATCATACAATTATACTATACACCCTCCACCCCATTCACACACACTTTATATATATATATATATATATATATATATATATATATATATATATATATATATATATATATATATATACACACACACACACACACACACAAAATTCCTCTCTCAGAAGTCAGTGGGCTAACCCAGGTTCGTTAAGGGATTCAGGTCTTAAAAAATAAAAGAGTTATTATAATTTCCTACATTCATTTACAACAACTATAATAAAATTGTATCGATTCAACATCTCACAACAAATTGATATCACTTACTGTTTACAATTAATGACATGAATTAGTACACTTTATAGTTACCTCAAAAATGAATAAAATAAAATAAATAAAAATCAGTCCCAATAGACAGTGTATAGAAACCTAATAAATTATTTTATAAACTATGTGTCCATATTTGACAGTTCATATATTAAAATTAAAAGTCGTTTTACATGTTCATTCAGTCCCACCACATTTTAATCCATGTCCCACCAGTCCGCAATGTTCTAGAGTTCTCAGAGCTCTCTTATGCACGGTAGGCTTCACTCATAGTGTTTCACGCCTTTTCGACCATTCACATTACAAACACCTCGTCCACCGTCGTCCCATACTTCGCTAAATCCCGCATTGCACCGAAGTCCTAATTCCCAGAATATTATTGTGCCTACTCTACATTTGTCGGCTTCTCCAGCAGGGGGAGAAGGAGAGTCTGTGACACCACCCATGTCTCGCAGCTATAAATCATTCCTGGGCTACCCCAGGAGGAGGGTATGAGGAGAGGCGGTGACAAGGCAGCGAGTGCATCCGTCTTGTGTAGGGGAGGGTAGAGGTGCCTTGTCAACGCCCCTCCTCACCCCCTCCTCCTTGTGGGCACAGGAATGATTTATAGATGCGAAACATGGGTGGTGTCACAGACCCTCCTCCTTGCCCTGCTGGAGAAGTCGACAAATGTAGAGTAGGCACAATAATATTCTGGGAATTAGGACTTAGGGGCAATGCGGGATTTAGCGAAGTATGGGACGATGGTGGACGAGGTGTTTGTGGTGTGAATGGACGAGAAGGCGTGAAACGCGATGCATGAAGCCTACGATATATATATGATGAAAATAGCCGCCCCCTTCCCTCTGCCGCTCTGTTTTATTTTTTTTTAACTTTTTCTTCTCCATTTATTATTTTACAATTTACAGTGATCAGACCAGGCGTCATCATTATTTCAATTATTTCGTAAAAACATTATAAATATGTTTTATGAAAATGAAGTGTAAAAGGTTAAAACATAGGAATTTAATTGACTTGTATAAAATGCTCTACAGTTGAAGGTAAACCATATGAACTTCAGGGGCCATGGTGGCTGAGCGGTTAGCCTGCTCGCCTTCCACCAAGGCGAGCCGGGTTCAATATCTGGCCGGTTCATTCTGTATTTTCGCAAGTGGGGATCGTGCCGGACGACGCCGCTTGTTTGTTCGTGGGTTTTCTCGGGGATCTCCTGTTTCCCCCGCCCTTGCAGTATGGTGCTGCACCATACTCATCTCACTTTATCCTCATCGCCTCTTTATACCTAGACGTTATGAGCTGCCTAAATATCTTCACTCATTTATATAAACTTAATTTTTTATTTGTGGGTATTTCTTCAATCCTTAATTTGGGTAAAGTCACAGATGCCCCATGGAGTATAAGTAATATCTCATTTCTTATTTGTAGAACCTCTACTTTCTAGCATGAAATCACTCCAAGCCCGATCGCCTGTCTTCGTCAATGGTTGACGGTAAGTAGTTTTTCACACGCCATACAGTAGGCAAGAAGTTACTGATATAACTAATGAGTTCACTTTCCTAAACATGGGTGCAATTAGTTTTTGAATATGTTCTCAAAAGTTGATTTGGTAGATAGGGCCTGACGTCTTTTTAAAAGCAATATCAATAGAAATGAAACCAGAATCATATGCAATAGAAGTGAGACGATTACAAATACACATGTGCCTTACCCGGGACTCGAACCCAGAATTTTTTCAACTTGCCCTATTTTACAAGTAAATTGGAAAAAATTATATCTATATGTGCATAACTGATAGTTCTAATAAATACTGTGCTTATATAAATATATATATAATTTTGTTGAATTGTTCATAGAAACAACATACTAAACTAAATTATTTATATTAACAAAACTAAAAAACGAACTGCTCACCTGAAACATGTCAGTTTACATGCCGTAATGTAGCGCATACTACTTGCATGTAAAATTTGGCGGGAATCAGCTGATCGGTTCTCGAGATATGGCAGAAAACCTCCATACTTTTCACGTGGCGATCTTTATAAATGGAGGACAAAAGAGTTATGTAATAGCACATTCGAGGATCGTATACTTTCAGCAAATATACAAAGTTAATTAAAAATATGTTACATAGTTTCACAGATATAGCACACTGAATTAAAATTATTTTATAGCCACCATTCTAAGAAATTTTTTTGTAATACTATATTAATATGGTATAACACAGTAAAACTTCTCCAAATTTGGTAAGAATGGTGTGATTGTTTCCCCAGAAATGAGACAAAAACTTTACTATCTACTGTGGGTTACCTTACAAAATGGTAAACACATGAGGCTCTGTATATAGAGATTTAACGGTTGTAATAGATATTGCCAGCATGCAATCTTAAGTTGGAATTTGTTTCGTAAATAAAATATACTAAGAAAAATATTTATATAGCCACCAATTTGAAAATAAGTGTCTGATCTACATAAAACACAGCTGCAGTACTTTTTGCTGCTCAATTTGGTAGAAATCTTTTAAATTGTTTCCCTGAGATATTACATAAAAATTAATTTATTCATATGGTGTTATCTTCCAAATGGCGGGCAAAATATGTTTCGAGTAGATACAGTTGACAGTTGCATTATCTACTGCCAGAATATAAAGATAAGTTGGAATGTATTATACGATTTCGACAATATAATGCTCTAAGCTAAAATTGCTATTTGTCCATTATTTTGAAAATAAGTGTCTGACATACTTAAAACATGCAATTTTACATTATCTGCCGCAGTACTACTTGTTTACCAAGTTTGATAGGAAACGGTTAATTGTTTTCCAAGGTATTACATAACAATTTTATTTATTCGTGTACCACTATCTTACAAAATATGCTCTATATAGCTACAGTTTATAGTGTAATATATACTGCCGGCATACAAAGTTAATCCGAAATCGATTACGTCGATGGTATTTCCCATCTGCCTCATCGCTGTCAAGGGACCGCAGACAATCTCGGAGACTAACTTTGAACTATGTTAAACAGCTCGTACACATACAATATGTACTCGTTCACATGAGTTTTACAGTTTGTACAGGAACATATCATTTAAACCGTGATTTCAAGCAGCCATGATTGTGTTGGTTCCTTGCCAGACCTTCCTGCATCAATACCCCATGCAGTGAAACCATTGAAACCTACATGTCGTACACTTTCAACTGTACATAATACATTTCCTGTGTTGGGTAATATTCGGGAGATAAACAATAGTTGCTATGACTTCTGAATCAGCCATCGTATATACTTAAAAAATTACGTTACTGGCAATTATTCGGTGTCTAAATAGCTGGTGATTGTAATCACAGATAGAGACAATCAGTTCCAACGTACTGAAGGTGTGGTAGACTCGCTTTTCCTTTTCTGAGCACGCCTCCGATATTATCATGCAGTTTGTCAATAGTACTTCCAAAGATATGTGATGTAACAGTAGCATGACAATTGTTTACATTTAGTTTTCACAAGAATCCCGAGGTCGAGTGTTAAAGTGGTTTGATTACTCGTCTTCCACTGCGACGAGCTAGGTTCAGTTCCTGCTGGAGTCAGCCCTGGATCTTCGTATGGCGTGTTCCTGACGTCCACGTATCCCTTGTTCCCTATTGTTCCATCGCAGACGCATCAACCACACAGCAACACTCGACATATCGACATTAGGTCACGGTCTCGATCAGTGCAGGTCGACAAGAATGGCGTTTACACTTTTCTTGCCGCCCTGTAACTCGTGGCCGCGGCTCATAATATTTAACATTCACCACAAGAGGTAACTCTCGTAATGAATGGATATGTGACCTAAACGAATGTGTCCTGGAAGCCATGACCGTTAGACGCAACATCCATTAGAGGGAACACTGGTGTAAGCGGCGCCGTTCATTCCCACGACTTTCCGATGTGCACGATTTCGACGGGCCCCGTGGCCGAAACCGAAGTGTGACATGGCTCCGAGTGGGTTTCAAAAGACTGGGAATCAAATTCCCGCAGGAAGTGTGAAGTGGCGAGCGGTTACCTAGCAGCATTAATTAATGGGAGCATTTGTAAGCATAATTCACGGTGATTACACCATAACTCACTAGGGAAACCACCCGCTCCAGCATAGAGAGTCGATAACATTCCATAGAAAACACTCCTTAGCTCCGCCCTTAGTTACGAAATCCGTGTGTCGTCACATCCATACACATTCCTGAAATTAATTATATAACGTCACACGCCGATTCTAAAATGTTAGTTATAAGAGTGTACATGTAATTATCTATCGAGAATCAGCCACCTGAGGCATAATTTCATTTAATATCACCCTTCAAGTGTGGTGACACTCTCGTGACGTCACATTCTTAGCCATATCTGGGGCTCCGGCGTTCACGAGTATGTCACCAATGTGTTTCAGTTTAGCAATCTGAATTATGTACAACATTAATCTCACTTATCATGTTTCATTAAGTTCTGTTTTTTTCATGTTTTCATTTTGGCGCTATATTCGCCGGACGTGCGGCGAAACCGACGCCATGTTGTTAGTCAGACTACAGCACTCCAGACAACCGGCAGGACAGACGGTAAGCTCTGCGTACCCCCTCGGCAATTCAATAAAGTCTGTATTTTTCTTCATATTCATGGTTAATGTAATTTAAGAACCTTTTTAATACTTTTATTAAGCCGAGGGGAGGTCTCCGTGTACATAAATCCTTTGTTGGAGGCTCCTTCTCAACATGCGACCTTCTGAAGAAACACATTTCGAACAAACCACTACCAGCTTTAGCAGTTATTCCTTGAAGACCAAAATGGTACAAAAAAGACAACAAAATATAACTATCGTCTATGTCAAGGATCTTAACTGTCCAAGACCTATCATCTTTATTGGAATCCTTAGTAAAAGACACAATATTATGGTAACCCTTCCTTGGGTAGTAACCGGAAGAACGAATACTCCTCCGTTTCACTTCAGGATGAAATCTGAAAAAAAAAAACCATAATCAATACTGTTAATTATAATAAAAATGAATATAATATGCAAAAAGGAACTGAAATTTTAATACAACACAGATACATGCCTCAAAATGAGGTAAGATCGCAAATGTTTGCACTTTAGAATGTGCTATTTCACAGTCTGTGAAACTGCTGAAATCGGCAGATACTGCCAGAATACTAAGCTTTGGTGAATTTTGTTAATTCATTTAATAGATCTAACATACTTATCTAAACTACTCATATAACGCCATAATATAGTAGATGTACTGCTATAAGCCTAGGCCTAATACTCCTAATGAGAAATGTGGCCTTGGCAGGGTCTGATCTGCGAGCCTATTGCAGTCACACACAAATAATACTTCGAAGGCTAACTAAAGCTCTCGCCTACCTGCTTGCAGAGTGTTTGAAATCCACGTTATTTCTCCACAAAACTATTAAACGTGTGTCCAATGTGTGAGCTCAGAGCCTTGCTTTAGTGGCAATGACGCACTTGATGCGCGTGGAAGGTTCGATCGACCTTATCGCTCCCGCGCTTCACGGCCCCAAATGCGGAAAAAGCTGGAAGGCATGGTCTTATAATACATGTCGGAGAGTATCACCATTCCGGGACCCACCGTAATGTTTTTCATTGCTTTGCTACTTTAATAGAAAGCATGATGCACTGGGTGAACAAGCTGAGCCTGACTTTCAGTAATTCGAGTAAATGGATGGCAGTGGCAAACCTGCAGTCTTCAATCGCTCTTTTGAATAGTATTGAACCCCTCGCGACACAAAACGTTATCTTAATAGTTTGCACACACGCGCATATGTGCATTCCTTTGGATGATATAAACTCTAAATTCGAATCAGCTGAAAACCACTTATGCGCAGTGAAAGTCAACGACTCGGATAAGTAGAAATGGCTCCACTTAAAATCAGTGGAAAACCACTGGTTTTATAAGAGAAAAGATTTCACTAAATGATTAAGTCATGTGAAAAAAATACTGATTGATCAAGTGACGGCCAACTGCTTACGACGTATTAAATATTGTTTTTATCGGATTTAGCCAACTTTATCGAAAGTATGTAGTTTTGCATTATATGCCCTTTCTTTACGTTTTTAGTTTAATTGGTAACATCAGGATTGTTAAAACAAATAGTAAGTATAAGTGCACTCACTTTACCACATTCAATACAGTTTAATCCTTCGAACCGAGTGATATGATGATTACATGAACAGGTAGTGAAAGACTGAGTGTAAATATTACCTCGTAAAATCGTATTAAGAAAGACGTAACTCACATTTTAGAAAGTGTGTTTTCTTCGTGTTATTAGTGTATGCATTGTTATTTCATTTGATACACATGGTTTAACTGCCATTTGATACACGTTGGTTAACTAATCCATCAGTCAAAGAATAAATCACTGAAAAACAGTGAATAAAATAATTGGTAAATCAGTGGAAAATGTCACTGAACCAATAAGTGAAGGAAAACTGGCTTTTAGTTAAATTCATTGAAGTGACTGTCGAATAAGTCAGGTGCTGTTAACTAATTTAAACAGTGAAATTCTCACTTATTCATATTTAAGAATGTACAGTTATCGGCCTAAGTTCTGGCTGTTTTAGCTGGGAGAGCTGCATGTTTACTGTTGTGGATGGCACTTGGTTTTGGGGAGGGGCGGTCTTGTCTGCATGTATGCACTTTTTTGATGACTCATGGATTTGCAGGCGTCCATGTCTGGGTCAACCACAGCGGGAGGGTTTCTCACCGAGAGAGTCTGTATGTTAAAGTCTTTTATGTTCTGGCTAAAATAATCGCTAGGATGTTCGCCATACTTGTTTTTATGGTTCTTCCTTATACCAGAGACAGGCCTGTGATAGTTCATCTACCTGTATCACAATTAGTATAATTTTATCCAGCCAGTTTACCTAAAGAATTCTTTAAAAAAGAAATTAAATTTGCCATAGACGATATGATATTTTTTCATGCAGCAGTGTTGCCAGAGAACATCTCCGCGCAAGCCTGCATCACTGCAACAGAGATAGAATATTCCTTTCTAAACAGCACTGCGAGACCCACAATGAAGTCCTCTCCACACCTAGGCTACAGCTCTATTCTGTGAACACCAACTACAACTACAAATTAATACCTGTATTATAACCTAATAATGGGCTAGGTATAAACAGTTGAGTTGAGTATTTGGGCGGCTCGTAACAAAAATCGCTAGAGCCGAGGGTGAAATGAGACGAGAATGGAGCAGCACTGGAATGCAAGGACGAGGGAAACGGAAGATCCCCGAGAAAACCCACCGACCAGCGGCATCATCCGGCAAGATTCAAACTTGCGAAAATCTGGGAGTAACCCGGCCAGAGATTGAACCAGGTTAGCCTTGGCAGGATGCGAGCAATCTAACCGCTGAGCTACCATGGCCCCTAGGTATAAACCGCTTCTATCACTTGCCAGCAATTCTGGATTTCGTCTTTCGTAATATTGAGTTTTGTACTTCGAAAGTTTTCCACAATTAGCTGGGCTCATGACTTAAGTGCATTCGCATCAGTACGGGCACTATTATCGCACATCTCTGAGTATAAGCATTCCTTATAACATACTTTCCAAGTAAAAATGGGAAACGTGTTCGTAAGTACACAAGTACTACTGTAACAAAAAAAAAGCGTGGATAAATGTAAAGATTTTAACACTCTGTTACAATTTTCTCTCCAAGTCAGTGGGCTAAACAAAATTCGTTAAGGGACGGAGGTCTTGATTAAATAAAAGAGTTAATTATAATTTCCTAAGTTTATTTACAACTAAAAACAAAATTCCCTCGATTTAACATTTCAAAATAAATTCATATCACTTACTGTTTACAATTAATGGCTTCAATCAAAACCTACAATTTTCAATTAACTCAGTGAAATTAATGTAATTAAATAATAAAAAAAAACCAGTCCCAGAATTCAGAGAAAGCTATTCAATTACTTTTCAAATTATATTTCCATATTTGATAGCTCCAATATTTACAATAAAGTCCTTATCACGATGAGATAAGTACGTGTACAGTGTCTCTCCACCCTGGCCCAATTTTCTACGCAAGACCGTTTTCATCTGCCCGCCATGGAAAGTATTGATCGGACGACGTGTGTTGAAATGAATTTCAGGATAAATGGACAAAACATGCTGAAAAACTTACTTTGATACTCATAAACACTTACAATTATGTTGACAGATGTCCACATTGATAGAGTTTCAACTCGTAGTAGCATAATTCCCGCACAAATAAAAATTCTTGGTCGGACATGCACCGACCGCATCAATGTTCCCGTATAAACTGACGAACCGTGGGGTGTCTGGCGGTAGTTGACGCCAGTTTCCACCAGATGTCTGCGGTATTCCTTCTTCGACGCATGGTAGAAGACACGTGCCAGGCACACACACTTTTGAATGGTTAAATTTCAAATGTACGGACGTGACGTCATAGAAAATGCACGGGACTATTCTTTAATGTTGTTGATTTCTGGGTAACCTGATAGGAAGAGATTGAATGACTGGTTTTTTCGACACTGGCTCGCTATTGGTGGATAGTTGTACCTACCCCCATAATGAGACAATGCTTGATTTATGTATATAATCAGTTCTAAAACCGTGTATCGGGGTCAGACGCTTGTTTGCGAGGGAAGTCTCCCCAGATAACAGTCAGGTAATTTCAGTAAAAATTAAAATGTAAAGCTATGTATGATGCTCTAATGTTAATTTAAAGTCAGGATAATTTGAGCAGGATAAGTACTTTCTGCGCAACATAATAGGGATCGCTTCCATTTTTCTAATAAGAAATATGAGAGGAGGAACCATAATTTTTTTTCCATGTCATAAATAATTTTTAATTTTTCCAGGAATGATACTTTGTATGTCGTCAGTTCTCTGCCATGTTTGAGCTGATCGAATAGTCTCATTCGTAGTCTTGTTTCGCCCACTGTTTTGGAAACTGGCTGTTTGGGAAGATTAATTGGTCTATGCCAGGGCGCAAAAGTCAGAGATTTTGCTCTGTATTAAATTGAAAATAGTGGTGGATTTACATTTTTCAATAGTGACTGGTGTATTTGGAGTAAAAGAAAGTTACCTTAAAACTACCTATGAATGGCCATGGTAGATCTCAGGTGGCCAGGGAGATATAAAAGTTGTACCAAGCTAAAGATAAAATTTTAAGTTGCTGTAAATTTGATTGGTAGGGAAAGTCATGATTGGAAATACAGTAAGAGTAATATTTACCTTTTTAATTATTTTATACGAATTTAAATAGTGTAATTCTTTTGGCTCAACACTTGGGTTATACTATGTGGGTAATTTTTTAAATGTTTTAAAACCATTTTTGGCGAGAAAAAGCTACAGACAAAAATATATTTAAAGAGTCAGTTTGGGAAAATTATTTTCATAGAAATATTATTGTAAACTATTTGTTTCTTAAAAAATTTGGAAATGGAATATTGTCCTGACTATTTTGTGTCTGTGTAAAAAATAGCAATGAAATATATAATGCAATATTGAAATAATTACGAACATATTTAAGTTTCTATTTGGTAGTGTAGTGTTGACCTTATGAAATCTAATGCAGATTTTGGAAGTACATTTTCAGCTTCATTAACCATGATTATAACACTCTATACCTATTTCCTTTTATCACATTTGTGTTTAAACATACTTGGTTATTAAGTATTTTTGGTAATTGATTTACTGGGTTCCTGGGTTCTCGGGGCCTGAACATGTTATTTAGTCCTACCTCATTTTAGTCCTTGTCCCGCGAATGTCATATGAAAAAGTCTTTCCATAGATGTATCTCAGACTAGACGTTCAGCCCGTTGCTATAAGTATGTAAAATAGTGGTAATGAATGTAGATATTCCCGATAGTTGGCTCCAAAGGTTTTCTCTCTTAAAATTATACTTCTTTGCCTCTTTTTGACAACACACTTCCATTACTTCGGAAAGTTCAACTGTTTAGCTTGCCTCCCACTAAGGCGAACCGGGTTCAACCCCGGCTGTGTCACCGGGTTTTCGCAAGTGAGAATCATTCCGGACGATGCCATTGGCCGGCGGGTTTTCTTGGGGATCTCCCATTTACTCCACCTATTCATTCCGGCACCGCTCCATACTCATCTCAATCACCCACATCGGCTCTCAAGACCTCACTGTTAAGAGCCGCCCAAATATCTTCACTTCACTTCATCTGTTTAATGCATAATCACATTTAGTATTTCTTTCTCGTGACTATCAAACAATGTCACACGGTCAGTAGCATCACTTAAAAGCGCCCTGGAGTAGTTTTGACCCATGCACTTCGTCGTCTCTTCATCCACTGAAGATCAAATCCAACCTTTGCGATTGATGTTAACCAGTGATATTTCGGTCGTTCTTTGCAATTTTACTATGTTTTACTCAAATAAACTTTAGTTTCATTTATATTTAGTATATTTTGTAATGCCTAAAAAACATTTTTTCTTGTACTTAGAAAAATTATATAAAATATTAACAAACAATGACCATCACTTGTTTGTAACATTCAAATTATTAATAAATTAAAACCTTATTCGTAAGGTATTGTAATGAAGATCTAAGGAAGTTTATTGCCAATAAATTAAAAATATATACACTAAAAGTTAGGCTATATAGCTACAAGTAAATATTTTGTCATGCTATGGACATAGTCTTTAATACAATAGGTAGTTTTAAAGAAAAGCATCAATAAAAAAAAAGGAATAACTAAATCGGTCTATAATATTTTTCTTCTGTGACTTTACACTTGCGAACTGTGGGATCGCATGGCCAAAGTTTATTTAATTGTGTTACGTAAGGTATTTAGTTAACTAAAACAGTTGAAAGTATTCCTTACAATTAAACTGCCACTTGGTTTTGGCTAAGAAAGCTACTATAACCTTATTAAAACATGGAAATGTCAACAAATATAGTGTAATCATAGTGCGACAAAGCGTCAGCGAGTTTAAAACTTGGTGTTCTCTCGGTGCTCTCATTCTTTCGCGCTCTCTCCGACGAATTGAGAGCGTTCTCTCTGACATCATAATGACGTGGTTACCAGAGCGACAGCATGAGAGAGCGCTCAATAGTAATGCTCCAGTTGTATCCGGCCCATATTTTAGCTAATTCATTTCTATTAGAATGATTTGTGCCAATGCTACCCAAGAGTAAACACGAAATCAATATTTTAACAACTTACTTTGAAAAAAATGTAATTCTTTTCATATATTGATTTTGTCATGTGAGTTCTCTACATTTCTCGTCGCCAAAAATAACATGAGGTAATTTGGTCATATATTTAGTATTGCCAACAACTTAGTTGTTAAAACACAAATTACAAAATATGTTAGCAAGTTTACTGACCTAATCGTTAACTACTCAAGGGCCATACAATGAACCTTCCTACAGACTTTTCACCACTAAAATAATAGGATCACCGCGGAAAGTCCCATAGGCACACGCAGTGCGATGCCAGTTCAGACCCTTGCACTTAGCGGCGATGGCGCTCTTGATGCACATCGCAGTGTCGCCCTTATCGCCCCCGTACTTCTCGCAATCAAAGGTAGAAGGTAAAAAAAACCTAGTTTTTTAATTTTACCAAAAACTGTTCAACTTGTATGCGTTGTCTGTAATTACTTCTTCTTTGAATAAAACTTTCTTTGGTCATATAGTTTTCGCATAATGACTTGTTAAAATAACAATTTTGCAGTTTTTGGAATTTAGGCTAAAAATAATAAAAACTAACTTACTTACAGAAATTAGATGATTCACGCTGAAATAATAAACCTTGAACATTTCTAAAACTTTCGAAAATTTGCCATATTATAATTTTTGGCCGTTACCGGATTTTTGGAAAATTAACATTTGCGAATCAATCTTAATGAATTAACTTCAGTCACTATTGGAAAAATTTTGTTACCATTTTGGCTTAATTTATTTGTACGTTCTAATAACAGTCGCCATTAAGAAAAAACTGCAGGATTATATATATATGAGTTATACAGGTTTCCCAATAGCACAGCGTGTCGCATCTGACACTCGTCGCCAGCGACGAGCCTTACGGCCCTTACACAATTGAAAACTTTAACATTTTACTTTACGTTTGCTTTCCGACATGTTTCTCATGGAGCTTGACGAAATGGAACTGTTAAAGCTAAAGTCAGGCATTCTTGACTTTACGATTTCGAAAAGTTAAAATTTAAAGTCAAATTAAAGCAGTCATTTTGCAGAGAATCTTACACAGGTTAAGTGGTAAGTGAGTAGTTTTATTATAGGGCGTTTTTAATCTCGGTATATTAAACAAAGCTCGTCTAAATTTTAATAAATGGCAAACAAATATAATGTTAATAAGAAATATATTAATTGAAATATTTTAAAAAAGTAAACAAACGAGTATTTGTTTTAAAAATACTTTTATTATCAATTTTAAGCCTATTAAAAAAAGGTACATAAAATCCATTCCTGGGTATCAGCATAATTATTTACATAACGAGATATAAACTTTTATGAAGCTCGAGGAACAAATGTTCAATTTGTAATGTCTAATGGTGGTTTCATCAGAGGAAAGTAAACGTAAATTCAAATGCTAAAGTTTTATATTGTGTAAGAAGCTTTATTTGTATCTTCACAGTAGAGCGATGTTCTGACAACGGCCAATGGCGACACAAAACGAACTGCCATCTGGTACCCTGCAAGGGAACTTGCAATGAAATGCCTAAAACAGACGAAATGCAGTGAGGTTTCTTGCCATTTAGTTAGTAAAATTGTTATTTTTCAGTGATATACGCTTTTCTGTAATAAAAGTATTATATTAAAATTCAAAACGATGTTGTAGAACATAACGATGTTGTAGAACATGAACGACTCTTCAGGCATTAGAAAACACTTTAGTTTTCCTGAAGTTAAGTAAAATCGATATAAATTCGGATTCGAATTAGTATATCTACAAAAAGTTTATGTATGTTTTCGGTTCCTTTATCTTAGTTTCTCGTCACTTTTGCCTTCAAATACTTTAAACAAACAGTTTTTCTTTTCCGTCGTCGCCCGACGCCGACAAACGCAAAGCCATGATTTCATGCAACACGTTCGATGCAGATGGCGACAATTCGCTGCTTCACTCTGATTGGCTGAAGTTCAACGCGCTGCATTAAATCACGCTATTGGGAAACCTAATTAATTACCTCTCTCGCATAATATTTTGAATCCTGCAGTTTTTTCTTAATGGCCACATGCTAAACTGCATTTGATAAAAATTAAAAATATTTAATTCTTTGCCATTCAGTACCCTTAAAATATAACTGTTTTAGACTGGAAAATAATTTTTCTTGTTCATTTTTTTATTCAGATACATAATAATTCCCGAATAAGAAATTTTTTTATAAATATCGCTGCACGGCACTGAAATAGACGCATCTGTACATAGTTTTCGTAAGCAAAACTAATTCTAAAAATGACAGCGCTACCTACCTAGCATGGCTGTGCACTATTATTTAAATATCTTTAGATAAACTAGGTGGTGGTCATTTTAATTGACTGTATATGAATAGGTGGTAGTTTTCCGCGGGAAATTCGCCATATGGTTAGTTGTCCAGAGGGGTAGTTTTCCTGCTTCTAGCTGTAGATAGGAGGAAAGGCACCTTTTCCATATAGGCACATTTCCGCGCCCCCGTTTTCTCAAACATGATGGCGCCTGAGAGCCCGAACTTTAAAAACACATAAAATAAAATACAAAACACTAATGCAGATAAAAATAATTAAGAATAATACGCAGAACACTGGAAGACTACGTGACAGGTTGGATGGCATTGGGGATATAAAATAATGACATAACACATGGCACATAAATATTTTCAAACACAACATTCAAAAGTAAACACAAACACGTGATATGTCTCTCTGATGTTCATGACATATTTTAGGTTATGCTATTTTGACGTATCAGAATTAAATATGTACGTGTCATTTCCATTGCGTGCACTCATGCACATTGCGGATTAAAACACGAGACAAAGTGTTCTGAATAATATGTTGCACTGACAATATTATTAACCCAAACAAAACACTGACAGATGACATTACAGAAATAAATACACAAGTAACAACATGGGGAACACACAGTACATGTAATCACACTTCCCTAACAATATAAGAGGTCATAAAACACACTTTCCTGCCCTATGTCTCACAAAAACCCACGAACACATGGCATTGGCTCGTTGACCCAGGTGCTGCTCCGCGGCGTTGCTATGTGCTATGAAATGTTGGCTGGCATGGCATGGTGAATGGCCTGAGGCCAAGGCGCTGTCGACTTCGAAAGCCCTCCCTTTCGGAGGCTATTCCTTTGTGACGGCTTCAGTCTTTAATGCAGCACCCTGCAGGCGGCTGAAGTGTTCCACGTGGTCGAAGATCATAGAAACATGGCTCCTGTTGTTATAATGGTGCAGACTCACGTGGTCATAGACAGTCAACACGTGCTTCCTGAAGTTGTTTTGATGGAGCCCACATGTTCACAAATTGTAAACACGCGGCTCCCGGTGATGTTTTGAGGTCCACATGGTCGTGGAATGAAAACACGCGGCTCCCAGTATTATTGTTTTGATGCTGATGTTCGGGGCTGTAGTGCTTCTGTTGGCGGCGATGCTGTGAGAATTTCGGCTGTCACTAAGGCATTCTTACATGCCACGCACATGGCGTGCCAATGATGCAGTGGATGTTTGACACAGAGGGGAGGGGAGGACAGTTTACCTGTCCACGACATGTAACTGCTATTGTCCTCTTCTAAATGCGGGCGGCATCGGCTTGGAGAGAGGGCATCCCCAACACGTATTTCTGACATGCCTCATTGCATCTTCTCCGATCCCGATGATGATGATAATGTGGCGGCCACTCTAGCAGGTTGCATTCTTCTCAGGAGTGTAGTGTTATTCTCACGTACTTCCGAACTGACTGACACTGTGTTATGTTGTGATGCACTCCTCGGCAGCGCCGCGATGTGAGCAGCGGTGGCATCAGGCATGACAGCTATCAGTGAGCTTGGTGGCAAGTTGAAGAAATTTCCAATTCTCATATGGTGTCGGCCAATGGCGTTTTAGCTCTCTCACTCTTATGCTGGTCACTTTGTTGTGACTCATCATCTGGGGTCTGAGTGTGTCACAATGAAAAACCGCCTTTCATTGTGCACTCAGATGCACTTCATATCATGATTCCCCCATCTTCCTTGTAATGATATGCAGGTTGCTCCACTTATCAGCCAGCAGAACACAAAATCTCGTCCTGCGGACTAATGATGTGCTGGGATGTACACTGCTTGGCCTGGTTGGAGCGGTGTTGAGTGTCGAGATGACACCGGCACCCAACTGAGATATGTAGCGGTGCTGGTTTTCTTTAACCTCTTTTACCACACATGCAAACTATTCTTCCCTTCTATCATATCCATCTATATCACTGGCACAATCTCTTACCATGTTCATGAAATCACCCGGAAGGGGAAAGTCACAGCCCTGGCATAGTACTGGTAGCATGATGTTGATGTATTTAATGCTGTGATGAGTCGATGATGATAGGTGCACTGTTGTTGTTGTTGTTGGGGTCGTGTAGCAAATCTTGCACACAGCATTGTTACATTCTGTGTGATGAAAAATATGGGACGAGGGAGGGGTGTAGAATTCTCCTGCCCATCGCAACATGAAGAGAAATGCGGTTGTGAAGGCACGAGAAGAGGGAAAGGAGGGATCACTTGTTGCCCCTCTCCTACTGCATGGCCAATCAATGACTGAGCCGAATGTAAACAAACTCATGTGGCGAAATATGTGCGTGCAGTCACTCCAAAATAGCAGGTATGTATGTTGATGAAATGTTGTCTTGCCGGGAATGCCATTTTAAGATAAATGTTACACTTCCAAAACACTTCGGTTTGGATCTGATGGCCGGAACACAGATTAAAGTTTTACGTTTGGACATGTTTTTTTGTGGCGGCATAAAATGGCATTAGCAATTTTCACACACGATTCATGGCGCACTAAGTTTGTAATTTTACGTTGCAATGCAGCGAACTAATACACGAAACTGTCTGTGCGATTTTCGTTGCTGGACACTGACTGTTCATGTTTTCCCCAGCATTTTGGTGGTTGCATACGTTGCGCCCGTTTCACATATGGATTATGCATCAGCCCTGCTGGGCTGCAGCTGTCGAAACTAGGTATGAATATCATGTGGTGGGTTTTGGTTTCACACTTGGTGATTGATTACGTGCTGGCAATGTTCTGCTGCATGGTCACTGTTTCCAATAGTTCAGCAGCGCTGGTGCACACTGAAAGTTGTTGCTTGGGTGTTTCCTTCCCACTTGTCAGTTCGCACTGTGTTGCTGCGTGCCCGACAGTCTTGAGGGTTATTTTCCGTAGTTGATTGCACCACTCCCTGTGCCGATGGTACCTTGTTACCGGGCAGTACCTGTAGGGGTTCGGTGGTCGTGAAGTTTGCGGCGGCATCCCGCAGTCCACTGTTGTACTGACACACATGGTTGGACTTGATGCGTCGTTGCACTGAGCAGCATGCTGGGTTGGTGGGTCAGCAGTAGGTCGGTATCGATCGGCCTGGCTCGCCGCATACTGCATGTTTACATTTACCGAAGTGGGCGTAGCAGCATGTTGCACTCACGATCCAAATATTTTGTTCATGGCATTGGAAACAGACGGTGTGGCTGTCACAATGCATGATCTTGCTGTTAGCATATCCATCTCTATTTGTTGTGCTGACTGAAGTACTGGAAATTGTATTTGTGGTAGCATGGAAGATATTTTAGGTGGTTTCTCAGCATACTGTTGTGGTTGGCTACACTCTGTTTACACCCACTCGTGCAATGCAGGAAGGGTGGTCCTGCTGGCACAACGCAATGCTGATGGAGGGGGGGTGGCAGGTGGTGTCTTCCCCTCGGCACTGACTGTTCAAGATGGCTGCCCCAAATCACCAAACCTGACACACAATGACTGGGCGAGCCATTTCAAAATGGCTAACGATAATGTTATTCTTTAATCTTCGTGCGACTTTCCACTTTTACATTTGCTTCAATTTTACTTTTGTTGTTCCATATTATGATAATCTGCGATGCCCACTGAATGATAGGAAATTTCGCCAATAGTGGGAATAAAGAGCCGAGCTCAACGGAAATGGTATATGTATGCACATGTGGTCACACGCTGCACACAAGACAATGGTACTAAACACAGGTTGCAAGGAGCAGTACACATGATTGATGATAATATTGGGGTAGACGGGTTCTGGAGAAGTTGGCAGGAAATGTTATCCACTAGTTGCTGCACCACTTGATGTTTGGAAGTGGCATCAGAAAAGGAATATAAGCATGATATGAATAATGGAATGTCTGAGAGATGATGGCCACTAGTTGGGCAAACCACTTGACGTTCGGTGTAACTGGACCATGAGGAATGATGATGGATGTGGATAGGAACTGTACTGTTCGGTGACTTGCCAAGGTAGGGTGCCAGCACGAGTATGTGATTGCCGCAAATATTGTCAGGGCTGTGTCGCCGACAGACTTTGGTTGTTCATGCCCTCCATCTCTGATAATGGTACCAGTCTTTGTGAAATCTCCACCAGTCACATACTACATCCAGATTGCCTAGTTTAGTAAGGACTGTTGGCCTCCTTTATATGCCAGCTCACTCCCGATGGGTTTTTGTGACCACCCAATATCATGATTTAATACACATGGTAACTATAAGTCAGCATGAAAACACGTTATGTAGCCAAGAAGCAACTAGTACAAAAATATTGCAGGTCTAACCGCCATGTCGATTTCTTGCATATCATTCCAAATTGGCCACTCACATGTTGGCCATGGCCATAGGGCATACATTGTTGAGGATGAGTTACATCTCAGCCATATACAAGATGTACTGAGAGTGAGGTGACGTTACTCCAGGCGAGAAAACACAAACGGTTCCAGCAAATAAAATGAAAATGACCGAATTACATTATGATTGGTTAAAAAAAGTTGATGTGCTCGGAGAATCACGACACTGTCGTTACCTCAAGATCTAGGATGCTACTGACACTACCTTTGGCACTATCGTCAGGCCGAAACTCACGCAGGTATAATCACGTGATGTAATTAAAAAATGATGCATGTAATTAAATGAAATGAGATGGACACTGCAAAGCAGATGAGATAAGAACACTTAAAAACCCATATTAGTAAAACTAACTTGTACATAAACAAATATCAAATAATTATTCTTTCAACCACTGCAAATTGCCATGGCAAAATGAAATGAATTTGCATGAGTATTACAACGGTGAAATAATCTTTATATGATTTCCCTCTCAAAGTATATTATGCCCTTGTGAATTTTACTGGTGGCAAATTATGATAGGGTTACCTTTCTTTTCATAAAAACACTGGTAACATACAGTTAAAATTATATGTGGCTATTCGGCCACGTGGCTTTGCACACCGGTCTACCTTAGTGCACGGGTGTCTGAACGCTAACCAAAATACTTAAATGCATAAAACTCTACATAAATAATTATAAGTACTATTTATATACAACATATGTCACAAATACCATGTGTGTGGCCATTTGTATTATTAAACTAGACAGCACATCAAGCACACGAACTATCAGACACATAAATACACAACACTAAAACAGATAAATCTAATTAGGAATAATACACAGAACACTGGAAGACTATTTGTCTGATACTTACGAGACATGTTGGATGGCATTGGGGAAATAAAATAATGATGACATAACACATGCAAATAAATACATTATTCCCAAACAAAACATTAACAAACTAAACACAAGCACGTGGTGTGCTTCTCTGACATGCTTGACATATTTTAGGTTATACTAGTATGACAGATTTAAATATGCACGTGACATTTCCATTGTGTGTACTCATGCACGTTGTGGAACAAAACACAAGACATGTTGCACTGAATAATATGTTGAACTGGCAAGATTAATAACCTAAACAAAACACTGACAGAAGGCATTGCCGAAATAAATACACAAGTAACAATATGGCGAATACACAGTAAATGTAATCACACTTCCCTAACACTATAAGAGGTAATGAAACCACACTTTCTACACTTTCTTGCCATGCGTCTCACATAAACACAATTACAAATGGCACTGGCTTGTTGTCACGAGCTATTGTTTACATTTTCATGTTGATGTTTGTCACAGAGTATTTTCCGGGCTTGTGTATGTCAGTTTCCAGGGCAACTGCCACATGTTTTACGGTACTATAAATTCTGCATCCTGTAGCAAAGGCATGCCACAGTCTGCCCCAATATATAAGATAATGTTATATGAGAGCAATATAATAAATATGAGTAGTGTCATGTCTGCCCACTAGGGGCAACACTGGGCGTAAACAGAGTAACACATGAAAGTAGTTTCAGTACAGTACTAATTATTCTCAGTTAGTGGCACATGCCTTACAGATGCCAAGTTATCAAAATAAATAAGAAATATAAATAGTCATTGCAGGAATACTTACTTCGCCAGTATTATGATCTAGTTCACACGCGACTTGGCTAGCACATGGCCGGCTAACCTAAAAATTTGAGTACTTAGAATATATGTGTATTTGTTGTTGTATTACCAGTTTATCATGTCTTGTTAGGGTTTTAATTATTATGTGTGTAATCAGTTTGATGCGGGAAGGCTCTCGCGGGGCTCCAGCCCCGAAAACAATCACAAACAAAAGTGATGTTATGGAAATCGTGGCAACACTGCCAACGGCAAACATTTATTTTCACATATTTTCTGCTTAATTGTTACCAAGAAATTATTGCAAGGGTTTTCATGTCTTACCTACTCATCTGTTTCATTATCATACATTTCATTTATGTAAAATAAAAGTCCCACTTGTCTATGAGTAATGTGACATGTTGCGGAGACCCGGTCAATCAACGGGCTCTGCACCAACTTGTGTTCAGTAGAGTCGCCATGATCTAGCAGAGTGGACACACGTGTAACATCCCCCCCGTCACCTTTAGCATGATCAGACTCACTTTTTTTAGGAACTACAATTCTATTATTTAGAAATAACAAAATATCTATTTTCTACAAAAATTTCATTCTGAACCGACCAAAATGGGTAACAACGAGCTGGTACATTACCCTTTTTATAAGGCCATCCTGTTACCAGATGTTTCATAACCTCACTTAGCACTGGATCTGCAGACAATTCTTTTCGGAACTCTTCCTTTCGCACTTCACTCATGGGGAGATACTTACTAACACTGTGCATAATTTCACACATTTAATCATCATCTTCCACATCTTCTTTACCATAGGCCCTTGATAGCAGATCAGCAATATGCATGAGTTTTCTGGTTAAGTATTACACATCCAACTGATACTAGAATAAATTTATTTTTAATCTCTGCAGTCGAGTTGACATGATCTTTAACACTTGTTTGTTCATGATTGCTACTAGTGGTTTATGATCTGTAAGAATTTGAACTGCACGTCCATATATGCAGTGGTGGAATTTGTTGATTGCATACACTATGGCTAACAGTTCTTTATCTATTTGCGCCCAGTTCTTTGAGTCACTGTAAGACTTCAAGAAGCATATGATATAGGTGGTCCATCTTGAAGGAGACAGCATCCCAAACCCTCCTGTGATGCATCACACTGTATGGTGATGGGTTTGCTTGCATCAAATGTCCCTAATGTAGGTGCACTACTTATAGCTGCTTTGAGAGCCACAACACAATCTGAGTGGCACTTAAGCCACTTTCAGGAGACATCAGATTTTAAGAGTTCTCTCAGTGGTGATGTCATCATTGCCATGTGTGGTATGAAGGGTTGAAAATAATTGACCATTCCAAGCAGTCGCTGTAGCTCCTTCTTGTTTTGAGGATCAGGTAGTAGCTGAATTGCAGTCACTCTGCTTGGATCAGGTCCCATTTCGCTGTTTGAAAAAACATGTCCATAAAGCTAACCTTTGGTACTCTGTAATGAAGTTTTTCTGGATAAAATTTAATATTCTGAGCTCTTACTCTTTGCAACTATTTGATTGTGTTCTTCCAGTGATTCTGCTGCCACAAGAATGTTATCAAAATACACAACACCATCAATATCTCCAAATACACGCTCATTAGGATCTTGAAATTTTTTGGTGCACAGGACATACCAAAAAATATTGCAGGAATTTGTAACAACTCCACGGATTGGAGAAAGTAAATAAGTCACTGGACTCTCTGTCTAGTTCTATTTGCCAAAAACCACCCTAAGATCAAAAACTGAGTAATACATTTTCCCCAATAGTTTCTCTGTTAAGTGCTCTATGGTTGGTATTTGGTAGAATTCTCTTTTGATGGCAGGATTCAAATATTGTGGATCGAGGTATACTCTCAGTGTGCCATTTGGTTTCTCCACTACTACTAGGTTATGCACCCATGAGTTTGGTTCTTTAACATTCTGGATGAGTCCTCTCTTCATCAAGGATTCTAGAGTAGCTTTCAACTTGACAGCTATTGTTTGGGATTGCCTCCTTGGAGTTTGAGCCCTTGGCCGAACATTCTTATGTACACTAATTTTGCACTGGCCGGGAAACATTCCTAATCCTGTGAAAACATCATCATTGTCTTGAACAAACTTGCAATCAGGTGACTCCAGTTGAGAAGTGTCCTGACTGATAATTTTCGGTCCTCAGAGCCAATAAGGTGCACTCTTTTAATTAAGTTCAGTTCGACACATGCCTGTAAATCTAGTATTGGAGTGCTGTCAGTATCTGCAATTCTGAAGTCCATGTATTTTACAACACCCTTTGCTTCATACCGTAAATTAACAATCCCTATTGGTTTTACTGTAAATCCTCCATAGCACTCCAGAATTTCTTTTGTGCCCCTTACCATCAGTTGTTTATCAACTTTTTTAAACAACTTCTCAGGTAAAATGTTGACTTCTGATCCCTTGTCCAGTTTGAAATTTATCTTCCTGTCCTCAACTGCTATGATTTCATGCCACTTTGTTGATTTCTCCTGGGTTCGTACACACTCAACATGCTTGAGATTCTGTGGTAGTACAGTTATAGCATTAACTACATAATAATCTTCATCGGAGCTGTCTGGGTTTTGTTTCAACAACATTCGTATCTTATTTACTCCCCCAGAATTTCTGCACATTACAGCAAAATGGTTGAGCTTCCCACAATTGTGGCACCGTTTGCCAACTGCTGGGCATTTACCTTTTGCATGGGTAATATTACACTGTCTACACTTGACAGTGAAATCCTGTTTGTTTTGCATCCAACGACTGTTCATTTCACAGTTCTTAGAATATACATTTACTGACACTGGCAAGGTTGTATCATTAATCACTTCTTTTTTCCGCTCACCTTGTAGACACTGAAGCTGTTGAGTACTTGATTCAGCCAGTTTACCTAACTCGTATGTTTTTTTTCTAAACTTAGGTTATTTATTCGAAACATGTCGTGCTGAAGTGCAGTGTCCCTCACACCCATAAATATGCAGTCCCTCACAATTGCGTCCAATTGCTCACCAATTCCGCAACTACGCACTAATTTTCTTAAGTCGTTCACAAACAGCTGGAATGGTTCATTCTCTTTTTACTTTCTTGAGTACAGCAAAAACCTCTCATAGGACACATTTTTTAGGGGCTTACAATATGCTTCAAGTACCTTACCATAATCTGTGCGATCTTTATCTGAAATTTGAAAAGTGTTAAAAACTTCAACAGCATCTTCTCCCAATAGGTTCAAAAGAATAGCTGCTTTAACTTCAGTCGGTTTTTCTGACTTCCCAGATGCCACCATGTAAATTTCGAAGTTTTGTTTAAACTTCCTCCAGTTTTCGCTAAAATTTCCCGTTAGGTCCAAACTGCTGGGCCTATTTGCGTCCGCCATGCTTTACTCGTGTCGTCCACATCCCCGCACAATCCCGCAAGTTGTAATTGCATAAACATAAATCCGAGTAGGTCTTGATGACTGGGCCATGTTTTGTTTTGTTAAATACCTTCTTTATTTTAATCACAACATTCTCACTTTCCTGTACAACAATATACACTACATTACCATGTAACCTCTAGTTCACTGGTTAACCTTGGGTCCATTCATTGCACCCAACTTTCAAAACATAAATATTTGTTTACTAACAAACATTTACAACACTGTGGATCTTGTATATATTACACTCGTGACACAGACGCAAATACTCTCTAACCTCTTTTGTGATGCTGGGTCACAGATATGACGACGTAATGTTGCGAACAGTCTGAGCTATACCCAGTTGTCCTGAGTAGAGGCACCACCACCCTACTTCCCAGCTGTTGTTCCGCATCTCTAAACGATTGTCGATTACTCACCATCTCTCATACACATCTGTTTCACATTATTCCTTAATCTTTTTTACCTCTACGGAAATCTGTTGGTTCAGGACGTAAACATACAGATCATCTATGCACGTTTCCGCTAGCGGATGCCATTTTGTCTTGCTCGCTCAGATGTGTTGCAGGAGCGTGGGTGGAGTTGTTCCATTATTCTCTAGAGGTTAAACTGTTTCACACTCTTCCTCATCTACTGCTAACTCTCGTTCGGGGAACATGAGAGTGTGTCGGCCAGATTGTTGTCTTGGCCGGGCATGTGTTCGACAACAAAATTGAAGTTTTGCAGTTGCATCGATCACCTTGCGAGTTTACAACGAACTTCACACATCTTGTGTAGCCACAATAAACACCGGTTATCTTTTCTGAGGGTGAACCGCCTATACTCTATATGAATACGGCATCGCTTGATGGCCCAGATTATTACCAAACATTCACGCTCGTTAACATTGTAACGTTTCTATGTTGCTAAGCTTGGCCCTAGCACACAGCGCTCTTGATTGTCGCTATATTGGAACAGTATGGCTCCAATCCCCTCCTGACTGGCATTTGCAAATATGGTTGACAACCTGTATCAATACATGCATGGGCATGAGACTGGGAGATACGGTACTGTACTTCCTCGAATGCACTCTTTCTTGTTTGTGTCCCACTTGTACTTTTTAGCGGGCGAGAGCATTTCAGAGAGCAGGGCGGTAATTACGGTAAAGTCTTGTATGTATTGCCTAGGCCAGTTGATAAGACCAAAAATTTTTTCGTTATCTCTTCCACGTGGCTGGCACTGGATATTCGTAAATGAGGGTTGACTGTTCCAGCGTGGGGTGGTTTCCTTCCCCGTGGACCATATGACCGAGGTACTTGATGCTGGTTTAGCCTATGCAACATTTCGGGTTGGCATAGGTTAGACCATTAATGGCATGTCTCTCCAGAACAATTTCTAAGTGACGAGCGTGGTCCTTCCATATCTCTGACCACATGATCACATCATCTAAGTAGGCTGTTGTGAACTTTCCGATTATCCCGTCCAGTACTTAAACCATCATCTTCTGGAATGTGGACGGAGCTCACTTAAGCCCAAAGGGCATGGCACAAAATTGGTATTGGAGGCCATCTGGTGCCACAAATGGTGTCTTATGCCCATCTTCCCACTTTACCGGAATCTACCAGAAACCACTTTTCAGGTCGAAAGATGATAGAATTTTCGCTTTCCCCAAGTACATTTAGTGCGGTGTTGGCACCAGTGAATGGGGGTGGGGTGCTCTCTGTGATCTGGTTTATAGACAAAGTCGATACAAAATCGCCATCCTTAATCTTTCTTAGGGGCAAATGTTATGGCCAAGTTGTACCTGCTCTCCGATGGTTTTTAGACTCCGCGTGTAACATTTCCACGATTTGGCAATTAATTACGTTATGATGGCGAACGTCATAATCTGTAGGTGATGTCCAGAGTGGATCATTATGAACTGTCTTTATCTCATGTCCGACAACTGTAGTACATTTGAGCAGATCGGCTGGTGTGAAAACATATTTCCTTTCATTCAGAATGCCTTCGAAAGTGGCGTGATACTTGGTCGGAACACCGTGATCAAAGTCATCTAACTTCTCAGGCTGTAAATTGACTTCTACGCATCTGCCTGGAGTGTATACAGTGTATCTGACATTTTTGCCGAAATGGATTCTGTCTCTTGGGATCTCTACAATTAAGTCCTGATCTAAGAGCCACGGTACTACAAAGTTAACATCTTCACATATCTCTCTTGAAACAAAAGCAGTTATGCACATTACAACGTCCCTGAATATTATGTGAAGAGTTGAGCGACACCAATGATATTACTCTTTCCATGAAGTGTAGCGAGCTCTATCGTTAAGTTGGTACTTTGGATGTGAGAATTTGACAAGCTCTTCGTGGAGAAAATTGTGCGAATCTGCGCTGCCGATTAAGGTTACAGTTGACACATGCGATACATACACAGGCACTCTCAGTAATTTGTCAATGGCAGTACTCATTTGTCCCAAGTAGGCGTCTGGCTGGTTGTTTGCCTCAGGTTGGGGCACTGCAGCTGATGTGATGGGGTAATAAGTCTGCCCCTGGTACGGTCCTACCCTGTCGGTGCGTTTCCTGTAGCTGTAGACATCCTGTTGGAGCACTCTCGATGCTAATGATAACGTTTGTCACGACATATGCGAGACTGTGGTGCCTGACCCTGAACCTTGGTGTTGGCAACACTGGGCAGCTGGGTGGGCATGGCACTGGAACCAATATACCCCGTCGCAGTTGTGGCGCGCTCCGCCTGAGTTCGGTTGGTTACGTGGGGGCGGACGAACAGTCTGGGCCGTTCAACCCTTGGGGCTGTGTGTTTACACGGTTCGCGGAACCGTAACTTATTTTCACTGCACTTCTGGAGTCCTGGGAGTCCAAAAAGTATACCACACCTGGGTTCACAGTCACACGCGATACTCATGGCAGCCCTTGTGAAACACTGATATCCACTGTACACCATTGGCCTCAAAGTCGGTCTATATTCTGGGAGCACTGTCTCGACTATTGACTCGAACAAGTCTTCTATTGGCATGTTGGTGGTGTCGGTTGGCAAAACTGATTTTTCGACCCATGAATGCCTCCACACTTTCTTGTGGTTTCTGTTCCTCATTGAACAGGGACAGCTGTTGTTTCAACGTCGTATAAATGGAGGCGTATCGGATGGTGAACTTCATCGCAAATTGCATCCAGGTCATGCTGTGTTCTGTTGCAGACCGCCACCAATTCTTAGCATCTCCTGCCAGTTGTGCCCCTATAATGTTAGGCTACTCCTCCACACTGACACCGTACCTTTATAAGCAGCTGGTGCACTTACTACAGGTTAAATATGCTGCGGCACAGGTGCTAAGGTTCACTCTCTAAGCTTCTTGGTATTGTGACGGGTAGCGCACATGGTTGAGATGCATGCCACGCCCCCCTTTGCGGCATGTGCGTTACATCATAGGTGTGATTGACATTCGCGTGTGCACCGTTACTGTTGGCAAGGACCAGTACACACTCTTTGCAGCGGAATGTTCCTTTGCGAAAATTGTTCCAGTCACTGTCTGAGACATACTTAGGATGGTATAGATTGTCGCACAAGTTACACGTGACAATGACACATCCTTCTCCGCAGCACGCCCTAGCCTTGCACTCACTTGATCTGCGCTCTGCTCCAGGCAATTTGTTGGGTGCGTCAACTGTGTCACTGTGGGCTGGCCGGCCGGGATGTTAGTGCATTCTTGTCTGGATGTGCTGTTCTGGCAGGTGAAAACGTCACATCACAGAGTCTGCCATTCTTCAGCTGTCAGTCAAAGTGTGCGCCTTCGTGGCACTGTTCACAGAATAATGTCGCTGCTAGGGTCGTCACATGCAGGGCGTGAACTGAATATTACATGTTAGAAGATGTTATTGCTAGAGCAATATTACACATGAGAAAAATTACAGTTAAAATGAATTAAGATGAGAGCCACTGAAATACTTATATTGACTGAAGCAGGAGAACCATAGAAACACTCAATGATACTGAATGCCTTGAATAAGGTGGGCATGGTGCACAAGGCCTGCCATCAGCCAATATTGTAAAAAGCACTAGCAAGTGCATGAAAACTTAAGCAGTTTAAAATCTCCGACACCACAAGTTTAGGGAGATGAGAGTGCAGCACAGGGAAGGAAACAAAATTAATTTAATGTTCCGAATAAAAATACACCGACCATTGAAGTTACTGACTAGACAAAGATGGTGACATTCCCCCGAGTTGCAAACGTGTGCACTCTCCTAGGCCCACAGATCTAGACTAGACTACAGAGGATGGCGTGGAGATGATGCAACCAAGCGGAGATCTCCCACAAGTTCCTTGAGGGAAAAAGTAGTTAGACATAACTCACAAACCATTACATGTAAAACAGAACAAGAGAGAGAAAAATACTCGAAGGAATTAAGTCATTAATTCCGATACTTTATTTCTTTTAAATGTTCAGTGTTCTTGTTGCCATGCATGTCTGGGAAAATTAATAACACCTGGAAAAACCTGGATGGACTTGCAAGACTAATAGAAAATTGTATAACAATTACACAAGACACATAATACTCAGAAAACCCTTCAAAACATTTCATTAAATTACAACATTAATTTAGTGTAAGTGCTAGGAATTAGTTTGGGTGCTTGGCATGGTGGCTGCCGGAACTACCATGTTCAACTTACTGTTTACGTTAATGAAAACTGAAAACATAAATTACGCCCTTTTGAACAAAAGGAACATATCATCTGCTCTAAAAAATTAAATATTAATATGTTTTTCCAATTGTATGTCTCTTTCACTACGTTTACCACGGGGTTGGACATACTTGAATTATTTACTGAGGATTGAGGGGAAGCAAATGGGAGATAACAATACCTCATATTTACTTTAGGCTCTGCTTTCAGAGGGTAACAACACTCGTCCAATTAAATCATATGCACATGAGATCTCTTTAGGCGAGCGGGTCATTTCTATCACTAAACTGGTCATGGACCTGTTCCTGCATGAATGGCAAGGTGCACTGTACACCACATGTCCAGACGTGCGTGGCTGATGTACAGTGAGCAGCATTGGTCTGCCTCCTGAGCAGGACAGTGAGGGTCACATCAAGGTTTGTGATTGATGAATAATGTTGCACCTCTTCTTTAAATTACAAAATGGGTTCACTCATATTTAAATGAGAAACATGTTTGGTCGGTTACACTGCAAACCAAACCAGCATGGAAATAAGGGTCGTATGTTGACCTTTACATTGACGACTACCATCCAAATGATGCAATTAATTAACGTATGCTTTTCTTAACTATTTTTATTTTATCAATTTGTATTGTTAAATTTTATTTCTCATGCCAGCAGTACTACAATCAAGAATTTACTCAGATTTATGATGAAATAATTGTGTTGGAAACATGCACATATTCCACATTGTACGAGATAACAGTTTCTAGAAAACACATGTAATTTGTCATCTGTCTACGATCTACAGTGTTATTAAAATCAACTGCTGAGCATTATCTGTGGGTACAGTGATGTGTTTTCTGAAAATAATAACTAATTCTGTGCGTGGTCTTAGCACCTAGATCTTACAATATATGCCCCAACATATTTCAGCTGCTCAATTTTACAAAAAACCAAATGACTACAAAAAGTGGGGTGATGCTTACTGAACATATATTTGCATCCAAAATTTTTTTTTACCCCCAGAACAGGCTTAGAAATTTGTTTTGGGGGGGGGGGGGGGAGGGGGAACTGGAATAGCTTTTCACTTGTGCAGTAATTTATTCACTCACGTTCATAAAGGAAATAACCATCCTGCATACGTAAGCTGCATTCCACTTGGCACTGAAACCACTGACCAGTAGCATGCCAAAAGGAATACCATCAGTACAAATTCGCACTCCAGAAGTACTCAGTTCTGGAAACAGGTGGAACACTCATCAGCAGTATTCTGCAGGAATAATGGCATCTGCTATGCGTGATGAAGCAATGATAGGCTTAACTGTGTTGTAAACAGGGATGGATATTGTTTCTTTTATTTTCATCCGATTTAGACTCGTCAATTGCTGATCAGATCAAATACTGTGAAAACATACTTTCCACCTGCATCTCCTGCATATAAAAACATAACTTGCTCGTTATACACTGCCACCATGTTGTATCATCTGCTTTTACTGAGACTGCCTGACCTTCTGCACGTCAGTAGTTTCAGCGAGAAGTATAGTCTCCAACCCAGATGCCACAACACCATTTCGCCCTTACTGATCAGCAAAATAAGTACCCAAAGGAATGCTCATCAGTACTGGTTAGTTTTTTCAGTGCCAAGTGGAATGCAGCCGTAAAATGTCAACGTGTTGGAGCTCGGCCAGAGATACTGTACTTGAGAAAATAATTTTACTGCTGTACAAGACAAAGATATCTTACATAGTTCACATGCCCGCCGCCACGCCACAAGTGCACATTGATAGATGCCATTTTGTAACATGTTGCCGTGGTTTTGTTTTATTGCTCTTAGCTTTGCCCGAGTATACACAGTTATGTTACCAAGGAAGATTTGAGTTGAGCTTGTTTGTCTAAGCAGATTACATCATAGGATATGTCATTTTGGGATATCTTTTGTAGAACCAAGGCTTTTAATGTGAACCCCAGACAAAGGGGCTTCCTTCTTCCCAGAGACTTTCAAGATGGTCAGATGTATATAATAAGTGTAACGCCAACCCGGCTTGTTTCGTAGCAAACATGAGGGTTCCTGTCGGATGTCTGGAGAGGCATGCCCTGTGCAAGGGTGGACCAAAGGGACCTATTCTAGAAGAAACATTGGAGATCCCTAATATTTGGGGGCTGAAATATGCGGCCGTCGGCTCTCGTCCCAATGCTTCCAAGCAAGGCTGAATACACTTACAATATGCAAAATTTTGCTCTCTCATCAATCTGTTAACAAATAGTTTCTAATCAAGTAGACATTGACTGTGGCGCTCAAGAATTAAAGTAACCAGTTATATTTGGATAATTATCATTATTATTTAATCTAAGAAGAAACTAAATTTGTTTTGCCTATGTTTCAAATATGATCTTTTCCTTGCAGAACAGATACCAGTAGCCCAACATAAAACATTAAAGTTTTGTGCTCCCCGTTGAGTAAATTTGTTTGGTGAAAGGAATTAATAAGTCTCGAACATTTCAGTTAGAAAGATGCAGTTTACGATCCACTTTGCTCACGTATTTTTGGTCTTGGTGCATGAGCTTCGGAGGTAATTTAAATTGCAAAATTTGACTGAACTGTAGTAGACACAAAGGTCCCAGTAGTATTTGCAGCAGTAATTAAAGTTGATAATATACTTCAGATTTATCCTGAGACAGAATTAATCATTCTCAATATGAATATTTCTTTAGTTAAAAGGTTGAATTTTCAAGGGTTTAAGATCGTAATTTTGTTGTGCAGTTTAGTAGATATTATTTCAATGAGTTTTTCCTTCCAATGCTATGTTTTCTAGTGAATCTTGTGGTATGTGATTATTTTATGAACCTGTACTATTGAACATGTGTCTAACATAAATATGTAGCCAGATACAGTCAACTTAATGGTTTTGCAGCACATCAGTGTGATTATTTCACATGAAACAAAACTGGTAGAGATTAATATTTAATTGATGAATGACATCACAATAAATACATATAATTATATAATAATTTCCAACATAAATCCACACATCATTCTTTATATTAGCCAAGCTGTCACTGGCGTTGTACTCCTCTTTAGCATACATGGGCTGTGAGAACTACAGGCACTCTCTTTCATGACAACTAGCCATCATTTTCTCATTGCGTTTCAAAGGTCTACATTTCTTTCTGATAATTATACATTTAAAGTAATTTTCACAATATTTCTTGGTGCTGTTTTGTACACCATTTAAACACATACACAATACACCCATACTATACTAGAAATAATTATCCCTAATTTATCATCAAAAAATTCTGGTGCAACATATACATGCATGCAGCCTATACGCACCAAAATATAGTTTAATCACTTATACACTGTTCACGTTAAATTGAAAACTTCTGAAATCAACCTTTGAAAAATTCCACCACACACACTGACTGGCATTGCACCCAGTAAAGTTGGCAACAATGGAGGAAACGTAGTTACATGATTTAACATTGAATTTAAAATGTTACATAAACATTAGTGAATACTCAATTTATTTAATTTGCTTTCAGTTTTTTTAATGCATTTAAATGTAATAATAATGAATTCTAAAAAATATTTTCTTTTCCAATAATTTCACAATTTTTACTTGGCCGACACATGAATAAAGTGATCAGGCCAATGGTAATGTTAATTTTACATATGGTGAAAGAATACACAATGTGTATAAAAGTAAATCTTAAGCAGGGCCTTCAAAATTGCTCAGTTCACCATGAAAAGCCTTTGCATATTTTATTTTATATTTTTTCTTTCAAAGTTGACGCAATTGTATTAATCCTAGAGCAAATGCTGATCGCACTAACTGGACCATTTTAATTATATTAGCATCTATAATGACAGGTTTATTCTCTGCTAATCACCGGTACCAAACTTTTACCCCCATTAAAATAAGACAGGTTTTACATAATTTGTAAATGTCAATAGTATTTCTCACTCATGCAAACACCTCAAAAAAGTTGATTAACCTAGTTGCCTGAACACTACACACTGTTGTTAGGCAACTAAATGTCAATCAGGTTCAAAGAACGTAATATTCTAGCTGATATTTGTACAATGAAGACATACAGATATGTACATTTTATGCCACAAAATTACAGTCCTAAACATGAATGGTAAATAGATGCTGACACTGTGTGCCATATAGTAAACAAATGCCATCAGCGTTGCACCACAGAGACTGAACAAAACGAGTCATGGCAGTCATTTCTTTTCCTCTGTATTTAGATATTGTAAAGATATTGAAACTATAATATGTAAACTGAAACATGCCAGACTAGGGAAAGGGTTCTATTTGCTGGGGCTGCTTGCATCAAACTTTGACCAATGACATTGGAGGTTAAATGCTACACAAAACGTAGTGATGTAAGTTTCAAGAAATGAGGCTTTAGTCATGGTTAATTTTACAATTTTAGACAGTGGTGCCAGAATCATGAGAAACATATGGGAGAAAGGGGGGGTTAATGTTTCTGAGGTGCCAGGTTGGTATACAAGACTTGTCTTTTATCACTGGTTTACCTGCGGTCTTGAAGATTCTACGAGGTGTCTGCTCCAGGTGACTGCTGGTCGCCTGCGTTATCATTGGGACATGAAGTGCTACTGAGATGATCATTGTCTGTGACTGCTGGGTGGTCTGCTGGTTGCCCCGAACCAAGGGCAGGCTAGGCCCAGGGGTGGCTCTTCTCCCCATAGAATTGCCTCTGCTACCAGGTGAGGCGTCTCAGGAGCCTTAATCAATGATGGAAATAAGGGTTGGGGGAGGGCTGAGGAGTGAGGCCTCTCAGTAGTGCAGGCGGAATGAACTCTGCAGGCGGTATGAACTCTGCCCTGTGTGGGGGAAGTGCAAAGTGCAACTGAAGGAGATAAGGGTTGCAATGTAAGCTGGTTTCAGAGGCATCAGCTGCCCTTCTTAGCTTTCTCTGTGCACCTCCCTTCTGAATATACGACGTGGCACATTAAGGGTGAAAACCAATGCTTTGCGAAAGTAGAGCCAGCGTCGCGGTTCCCTAATGTGTACTTCTGAGTATTTGCAGACGCACAGGCAGGAACTGTACCTCTTGCTCCTTTTGCCTGGCCTTATAAAGAGCAATGGACAGAGTAGCAGGTTGTGTTCTAAGCTGCTTGACAGAAATACCCAAATGTGATATTCACAGGGGGTCAGATGGTCAGAGTTAATTTCAGCTTCCTTCCAGACCCATAAAGAGCGGTGGCGGAGTATGGAATAACCTGATTCACTGATTCCCCTGGTGGATGAGTTGCTAGTGATATAGAGTGTACAGAATTCTACCAAGTAGCAGCGCTTGTGTGGCCATTTAATGTGTGGGTATTTTGATCAAGAGCTGTTGGTCTACAGGCTTCACTTTAATGGGCAGAAATGGCATTGGAGTTAACACAATGACACTCAAAAGAAAATCAGCACACGGAGAATAGTTCTGAATCATGTGTTACCATATATACGGGCATAATTCTCACACCGGTTTTTACAGGATTTTAGAGCAAAAAATTAGGGTGCGTGAATTATGGGAATCGCCAAAACACTTACATGTAAAAATTAAAATGGGGTTTACTGTAAGTAATCTCTCGTCCACAGCGGAAGATACGTTTTTTTTTTTTTTTTTTACAAACACATCACTTAATTTATTGATAATAGATATGAAGATACATATTCAAAATTAAATCACTCGTGTGCTGGGGCTAGCAGCGAAAATATTGCAGTGTGGTGCACGCAGCTGGGAGTCAGGCGATCACCCAGATCCTCTGTAAAGCAACTGGACGAGCGCCTAGATCCTCAGCAGCATGACCAGGTGCTGCAGCTTGCTGCTGTCTCTCAGCCCTAGATCCTCAGGCAGGGCAGCTGTCGGTCGGTCGCTACAAGATTACTCTGGTGGGCATAGAAAAGCTGGCGGGCGGCAGCGCCAGCCACTGCCGTTGTTACAGGTCTGGTTCACTTTGTAACAGCAACCCGGTGTTGGGAAAACATGACACGTACATTAAACTCAGAAACTGAATTTTCGGCCTGCTTCTCTATTGCAGTGATCCTCTGCATACGCAATTACCTGAAGTTTAAATGCAGCAGTTTGACTGGTATATTTACTAATTATGCATTCATACTAAACAAAAATGAATATAAATGTAAACTATTCCCTTCGCATTAAAAAAAACCACCACACATACACACCATGACTGATTTTGTTTACATGTTTGCAGTGCGGGCACGGCAGCCAAAAATCAATAACGGGACCAGTGACTTTGAAGTGTCAGCTAACTGGCGCGGTCGAACACAGCACATGCCGTGCGGGCCCGTTAGCATTATATGCCTTGAGAAAAACGTGCTGAATGAAATATGAAAGGAAAAGATTTTCCCTTAATTTGGCACCATAAAATTTGAGTGCGCAAATTGTGCCAGGGCGAGAATTATGCCAGTAAATACGGTATATTGACTAAGTAATATAACACGGTGGCCCTGAACTACCTCCTACAGTAACTTGCTTTGACATGGAAGTTTCACTACACAATTCCAGGTGAATGTGACATGGTTCTAACCTGTAGAGGGGACTAGGCAAAAGAGACTGCTAGAAATAAGTATTTTACAGCTTACTTTTAACTAACTGGTGTTCTGAAGGTAACAAAAGGGGAGACAAGTACCAGAGGGGTTGTGTCGACAATGCCGCCACCACTCTGTGGGCAGGGGTGGTCCTTAAAAGACAGTCGCAACCGTAACCAAATGGGGTCAATATCAAGGGGTGGTAAGGAAGGAGCAGATGTCTTCAGGAGCCACTGATGGCCTAGTCTCCCCAGAAGCAGAGGGGTCTACAATGCATGCAGAAGTGGCTTCTGGAGAGGTTGTCTTCAACTGGTAGTCAAGATGTCTGGCCTCAAGAGGAGTGGTGGAATCTGTGAGCATACCAGTCAAGTGAGGACCGCCGGAGGCTTCCTCCGGCTCTGTACAAGAGCGGTGGAGGAGCAGGGACTGTATTTTGCTGGACGCGTCAGCCCTTTCATACTAATCTCATCTAGGGCACTCTTAAGACGAGGGGTGCAGGGGTGATAAGTTTGGCCGCTGGAGTCTATGGTTGAAGAGAGCTGATATGGCGAGATCACCTTCTAGTATCGGTGGCGTGCTCTCTTGGAGTTTAGAGGAATTATCTGTGGCCTAAGCGGCTGGCTTTGGTGTGTTGGTCAGGCAATACAATCTTACTTCGGGGAGTGTTTACACGACGTTTACTTGGAGAATCTGGGCGAACAGTACAAGCTGGACTCACGTGTCTGTAATAGCTTCCAAATTGCGCCAGCATATCTTGTAGCAACGTGTCCAGTTCTTCAGTACTGTTTGAGATGACTTGCCCAAAGGGTCGATCATTGCATCCAAGATGAGGCAAAGTCGAATAAAGTGTGTGCATTAAAATTTGTGGAAAAGTGTCACGAGTCAAAATTTTAAAATCATTTGCAGTGAAAGTTGCTTCCAAAAATGTTTTGAATATATAGTTTTACAGTGACTTTCAGCTAAGTTCAACACAAAAATTTGAACTTGCAAATGTTTCCAGCAATGATAATTTAATGCAGCATTTTTTTTGTACCTCGTACAAACTATTTTACAACTCACATTTATATTTATTGTGGTGGCTGAAAAAATATTACTTTAAAATTTTTTGCTCGCCCTGGTGGAAACAGAACTATTCACTACTGGCAATGGAAAACTTTGATTTTTAGTTTCAACTGTGATAAGAAACTAATGTGACACACTGGATAACTTTAGAGAAATAACATACAATAGTACCACAATTTCAAAAATGTTACTATAGTATTGGCAATTATGTACTTTACTATTTGCATGTGTAAGAGCTGTTCCCATTCACATCTGTCGAGATGTTTCAGCCGCAGTGAAGAGTAGAGATTATAACATAATTTAATTATATCTATGGCATCAAAGAAGTGATAAAAAAAAAAAGGGGGGGGGGGGGGGCACAAATCAAACTTTGTGTAGACATATTTTTCTGTTCTGACTACAGATAATAGAAAAGTAACATGTTTGATTTTAAGGCGTAATTGTACCACGTGGTGGTCTTGACAGTCATGGATTCAATGTAGGTGATTTTCACTTTTGTAGTGTACAGTAGTTACAAAGCATTATGTCATCAGCAAGGTCGACACCCAGTGATCACACTGATGTTCAGCACCGAAGTGATTGCCAATTTTAGTGATTTGCCCAGCGCTAATTAATCCATAATAGTATATTTTAATTCCTAATGCTATATTTGATCATGAAATAATTAAATAACTGCAAAATGGTTCACATGTTTCAAGAGGAGGTCCAAGCTAATGAAAAGGTGTTAAAAATGTTGATACAGTAAAATATACTGTGGTATAGCAGACTTAAACACACAGCCAGGACCTGAGAAATAATTCATTTATAAAGAAACTAAGAACCTTATGTTGATGCCCCCCCCCCCCCCCTTTTATTCTCAAAATCCAAATTTTATGTTATTGTGCATGTAGGTCACAATATTTGTTTCACACAAACTGAAAGTCAAAAAGGTTAAATTTTATGCAGGTTATGAGAGTTGCCACAGCAAAGACTTGAATAAAAAAACCAATAACCAAAGTATTATCACCAGAAATGTAGGAAATGATAACAGTTAGCAAAACACTCTTACTGTTTCTTTTTGCTGTCTCATATTTGTTGCTGTACCTTGTGTTATTTGTAATTTTGTCTTATTTGTCACTTTCTTCATGTAATTTGTTGAACCAGATATCTGAATGTAACACAGTATCTTAATTATGCATACATTTTTTTAAAGCAAACAGAATAAATTAGTAACATTACATTTCTTCATCCACTGTTAAAAACTACAATATAACACTGATATGTTTTATAGAATGTAAAACAATATGTTTTCAAAATTTTAATTTATTAGAAAATTGTTGCAAATATTCTTGACAACACAAATTACTGATGCCAATCTACTGGTAGGCTTTTGTTTCTTTGCATTAATGAAAGAAACGACAAACCAATTGAAGTATTTCCGGTTTAATTTACACTGGAAGTGTGTGTTGTATCACCATATTAAAATATAACAACAATGCTCCACTCAGACATATAAAGTTAGTTGCATATTAATATTTAATTTAAAGGGCTGTTTTGTGAAGTGTTTAAAAAAAAAACACTTTCAAATTTACAAATTAATTTAGCTGGAAGTGTCCATGGCTTCATCAGTACGAACTGAAATTTCTTCAACAATCACCGGAATAACTTTTGTACTCAGAACTGCAGTGGTTCCATTTTTGAAGCGGTACACTCCTTGCCTGAAACACAATTGTACAGTAATCTATCTATGTTTATCCAATATTCTCACATGCAATCAATACTGAACACTCTAATTACAATTTTTCAAGTATTCCAACATCAAACAAGAAACAGGACTCTTAGAGTAGACCATACCTAACTCCTTTGACATTAGCTTGATCATAAGGTCGAATATAATCCACACCACCTGCCACAGGAGATCGAATGATGCACAGGTCAATATTACTTCCTGAACCCAGGTCATTGAAAATTCCAGCCGCAATGGCATCTCTCACAATCTGTTTGCCTTCTTCTTCCTGAAAGAGTACCAAATTATCAGCAAGCATGCCTTCAAAGTTGTCACTCAACACATGTGGAAGCATCTGTTTATGTAAGAATACCCACTGTTAAATTTGGTTTCCACCTGGATTCAAACACAGCCATGGCAGCAAGAGATCCAGAACCCATAGTTGCATATGGGAGTTTGTCAGTTGACCCGTGTGGATAGATACAGTACAGGTGAGGCCCAGTGGAATCAACACCTCCAAGTACTAGAGCTGCACCAATATGCCCCTTGAACAAAAATACCCCCATAAACATTACATACAAACCTACTATAGATCAAACTGCTGAAGTTTCGCACTGTCCAGCAAAAACAATAACACACGTTATTACCATAATGAATTTAGCTCTCTAGTATCAACATATAAAACAATATGAACACAAAAGGAATAATAAACAATTTTCAATATTCTTCTGAAAATGAAACAGCAAAATACAAAGGCTGGAAAACTGGAGTATCCTGAGAAAACCCACAGTGAACGACAATGCCCACAACATTTCCACAAGCAAAAACCTGGTTCATGTTGGTGGGAGGCGAATAGTCTGACTGTTAACTAAGAGCTGCCCAAATCTCTTCACTCACTCATACATGTTCAACTTAAGAATTATTCAACAAATAAAACCATTTCAAGTATTTAACAATTAGCTTAATGATAAATTAAAAGATTTTGACATCAGGTCAATGATATTGAAAGATTGTATAACATTTCTGTTAATCAATTAGATAATTACAAATAAACATTTATTTTACTGTATTTGATACTTCTATTGTAGGACTTTTACCGACTGGGTAGGTGTAGTAAAGCATGTTGACATATATTTTATGGGGAAGCGGCCTACAACTAACTGTATTGCTCAGCAAATATAACCCAGCAATGTGCCTTAAAATATGGCCTAATCAAATGTCAAATGGAATGAGTAAGTGAGTGAATGAAGAGATTTGGGTGGCTCTTAACATTGAGGTATTGAGAGTCCATGTACTGTAGTTGGCAGGCATCTGGGCATGTCTGAGCGTAGGGAAGCGGGGTAAGTGAAGCAAGGGGGAAGAGATGCGTGCGCAGGTCTATCCGTGTTATCAGCTATTCCATAAACATCAGTTACGGCGGGCTCAGCTGTATGTAAGGCAGGCGACGGACGTTCGCAGGATTACGGAAAAGTTATCCACAGTGATAAAAAATGCACTTGCCCACGATATTCATGAACGACCATATATCATAAAAATGATAGAACTGAAATACTACGTAGTTTTTAACACTCAGTGCAATTTCGCCTAAATTTATTTCTGCGTACATATTAACAAAGTATAACTAAACAATAATTAATTTTAGGCCAATACATTTAATTTGAAACTATAGAAACGTTTTGCAGCTTTATGTGCTCAAAGTCGTTATAATGGGTGTTTTCAATCATAGTGGACGAGTTATATAAAGAAAGCCTACATACAGAGTTTAAAAAATAAGGAATAGAATAATACAAATTCAACAATGCTGCTGTTATGACATAATACAATATAATATTCATCTATTTTACAAATTCCATCCAATTAATCTGCATGTAAGCATTCTTGCCATGTTTAATGGTAGTTTATGTGAAATTGTGGTCTGCATACGTCTACGTGTTCAAAGATCCGACAGTTTATACACACAAGTCATATGTAAAACCTGCAGAGTGTCGAGCCCAGGTTCCGCCTTACCTCACCAAGTAACGAGGGAACAAGAATGACCAGATGGGGTTCGAGCCGCAGTGATCGAACTAGCACTCCGCCTTCGGCGACTCTACAGGTAAAGCCATTCCAGCAAGGTTGTCGAATAAACACACTAGTTAGATACGTGGCCATAATGTAATAAATAATAACACTGCAGATAGTTAAAATATATTAACATATCATGCTCCCCCGGCACAATATAAAGTAATTAAGATATAATGTAAAGTGTAGTATGACTTATGTTGTAACAGATTGATTATGGTTTTAATTAAATGACTGAATGACTTTAAATATAGTGTTCCTATCTGAGCCTAACCCCCATATACTCTGTACAGTAAGCCTCTAAGGGTTGTCGTTACACCACGCCCATCATAGTAAATCACTGAGATTGCATATAAAAAGATTTTAATTAACATGTCTGTTTATGTGTTGTTTCTAGAATTCTAAATCATCTGCAAAACTAACGCCTTGTCAAGATGTTTGTCCAAATAATGCTGGTTTCGGTAGCACGGTGTAATCGGTGCAAAAATATTTCTGTAGCCTTTATGATAAAATAATTGTTTTTACTAACTGAACAGACTGTAATAAACTTTTGCATATGATTAATGCCAGTAAATGTTATTCCAAACGCAACGTTCATTAAGAGAAAATAAGTTCTCAATTATGAAACAAAACATGTACAAATATGAAGTCTTATTTGAAAAGCATTAAAAACTAATAAAACATTAAGAGGTTAAAATTATATACCCGCAAAATTACTAGACCAAACAGATTCAAAACTAAAACTTTCGTTAAGTAAATGTGTTTGTTGGGGTTGAAGTTAAGTTCACGTGTAACTGCTCAAGAAGGTGCAGGTTCAATTTCAAGTTGTAGTTTATTTGTTTTAGATATACTACAATAATATCTTTGTATTACAGTTGACGTAAAAATAAAGATATTTTCGATAGCATATTATATTTTTACATTTGCTATTTACCAATGTAATTTAAATACAAGCATAACTGTAATATTAAATATCTGTATCTTGCAAGTCTACTTAGCAGGTTAATGTACTTAGTACAAGTAAAAGCAAGTATCCAAGGTTTTACTTGTAAAAGTATAAGACAAAATGCAAATATAGTTCCAGATGTACAACACACAATTTCTTAATTTTGTGAAAACTGTGTTCTCACCATTTTCGTATTAGAAGTGATGTTTCCCATGAAAGGGTGACCCATACGGACGAGCATAAATCACACCCATACCCTATCCGGAATTCGAAACCGGAACCACTCACGCTTAACACTCACCAACTGCGCCACATAGGGCAGCCAATCGGTCAACCAGAACACTGTCAGTGGTAATATGAACTTTTAAAGTGAACAAAAGACTGCTTATTTCACTGGAGATAATTTGTAAGTTACACTTTACGTAATATATTAAGTGATTGTTCCACACTGTACGATCTGCTGCCATGTTGGTTGGGATTCGCTTGCCTATATTTGCACTAAATTAAATGCAGTTATTATGGGAGGTGTTTTGAACATTGATTTACAACGTATATAGTTTAGCTTGAACATCACTTTTTTGGTTGGAATATAAATATAAATAACAATTAGTTTTCTCTTTTGTAAGTTATATTTTGTCTTATTGTATAGCACTGATTATTCTAACTATTTGTGTGTCATTTAATGTAAAATTATTATATTTAAAGATATTTTTAATGTATTATTCTTTATTACAAATTTATTTGTAGCCCCAGAACTAAAGGTTGTATTGCGATTGATTTCAACAATAGAGTAATAGGAGACACAATTCAAGAATTCTATACCATCACAAAGATTGAGCCAACACCTATGAATATGCTAGAAAATTACATTCAGCATGACTAAATAGATGACAGCTCTGTATGACTTAATGTGTTACTATTTTCATGATTTTTGTATTTTTGTTAGACGTAAAACTGCTGTGCTGTAACCTATGTTTAATACTGCCTCAAACCCGTCAATATTGGCATATTATGTGAACAAATATTGTTATGCATTCTCGTAGAGATATTTCTTACGCCACGCCATACATCTTCACATCATCCAATATTTATATCCTCCTCCCCTCCCACCACCAATTTAAAGGTGAAAGAGTTTGTAATACATTTATTTTGTCTTTGTTATAAAAATATGGAAATGAAACAAGTACTCTGCTAAAGCATCAAACCACAGAATATATCCATCTCCATAGTTGTTGCTTTTATCTAATACGAATTTACTTCTATACTGGTGAATATTTTAACAGAACATTTGTACTCAATAACAGAAACGTAATTGAATTCTGTCAAACAGCGCACGCAGAAGACGGTAGCGACATCATCTAGCACACATTGTCACGAGAGCATTGTTATATGTTGTCGCCAGTCAAACCTCTCCATGTCCAGTTTTGCCTAATGTTTTTACGTCCACGCGTATACTGCCGGGCCGTTGTTGTGCCGCTCCGCTACAGACCGGTCTGTGCCAAACCACTATCTAGGGAGTACAAGGGGACTCGCATGCCCAGACATCTACCGGTACCAGTACACATGGAATTCTAACTATGTGAAAAGGAACAAAGATAACTGTGATGGTTTCCTACTCAATTTTGTGAACTGAATGCAACCTATTTTTCAATATATTTTGTACTAGCTGTGCCTGCAACTTCGTTTACATGGACTTTGGTAATGGTTTACATATTTTTAAATAGAAAATCAAAATAAGATGTGTATAGTTTTAATCAAAATTTATACATAATTTTTATAATTAAAACAAAAAAATTAAATTTTAAAGTTTTAAATATTAATCGAATAGAATTGTCAATTTCTTTATTTTTAGATGGAAAATAATTATTGTAAATAAACTAATATAAAATAATAAATTATGTTATATGTTCTAAATAATTTTTTATTTATTTATTATTGTCTGACTTCATTTTTAATAGTTTTGTAGAAACATCATAATTTAAATCTCAATTATATCAAAGTCTCTTTATACACTAAATTTCGCATTCTGTTATTTTCAGCTAAAATTACTACATTTGTAAAATTACTAACACATGAGCAAGCTACCTGCCTGTGCATAAAACAACTCAGCTCAAGTCAATGCCTGATCTCCCTAAAGTTTGACCTTGTGATTTATTTACTGTCATTGTGAAATAGTTAGTTGAGATGATAGGTATCTGTGGTATAAACACTGTGTCCCCTTTACCACAACCGTGATTGAGAAAAAATAAAGAGCAGATTTTAAATAGAAATAAACTCTATGATCTGTGAAAATTTTATCAAAATCTATTCAGCCATTTTGGAGCCTATTCTGGACAAACATCCAGCCTGACGAAAATTTTTTAAATAGTTATTTATGCTCACACATAGTTTAAATATATTACGCTTAGATATTGGTATTGGTATCAATTTTGAAATAACAGACAGACACTTCAATTTTATTTATTAGTACAGATATGTCACTTTGCCTTGAAAAACAAACATGATTGACACCCACAATGGTGAAAATTGCTATAATTCTAAACAACACAGTTAACATGTATAATTTGCATTTTTCTTTTATTTCATGGAGCTTCTTGAATTTCACATAACATTTTTTCTTTCTGTGCTACAGTAACTACTAATGATACAAATACACTTTTCTTATTTCTGTACCTTAGGTAGACCCCAGTAACATATATGCAGAACTATAGTTTGGCACAAACTTAAAAAAAATATGCTAAATTACAAATGCAATTGTGCAGAAAACCAGGGATAAAGCATACTGGAACTACACATAATTCATTTTAAATTCAAGTAAAAAACAAAAAAAGTATTCGAATGTCAAATTTTTATAAAAGGGTTTCAAAAATAAACATCTGCGAAATGAAATAATACATTGGATATTAGATGGTTTGGAATAAATAAGCGATCCAGTTTGTACTCTACAAAAATTGCAAAGAAATGTTCCAGCTTACAGGCTATTGTCCTTTTTCATATAAGTGGTCTCAAATTTGACAGATAATGTGACCAACCCCACACGCTATGTAAACAGTAAATGTTCTCGTTCCTACAGTATTGTATCAGATGATGACTGCTGCGGGATCCCTGCTGTTAGATTGGCTATTTTGATGATGTTTGGAAGAAAATAGTACTCGGAACTAAAAGTTGTAACTTAAAATCTTAATTATACATACAACATTTATGGTTTAAATAAAGTTTCTAAAGCAATATTAAATTTTCTTGGCTATTAGTAACGGGACTTTAAAAACATGTTCAGCACTTATGACAAGAGTATGTCGACACATACGAACAGTAAAAGTTTCCAGCCAACGGCTAGCCATGTTTATGTTTCTAGTTTCCAGCCCAGTGAAGGCAATTGTGTGTGCACTTTTTTCTCATTGTGTTTATTATACGAATATCTTATTGGTGTTGTAGGAATATTTAAATGGTAGTTAATTATTTTTTATTTGCATTTTCCAAACATAGTTGGTTGTAGGTACTGTTGTAGTGGGTTTTGTTGAGTGAAATGTAATATTAATTGGCATATCGTTAAAACTGCTCGTTCCGCCATTTTCCTAAACGCCTTCCACAATGAAATGACATGAATATAATTTCCGTATATAAGTTTAAGTTCGTTTGTATCAGGAAACGTGCACAGTGTTGATTTTACTAAATGATTTTGCAAATAAATTATTTAATGCTACTGATGAACAAACTTGATTTTAGTGTAGTAAACTCGCAAGTATTGCCATAGAAAAACATGTGTTCAAGAGGTTGCAAATATTACAAACAGTAAGTTTGCGTGTTTTGTAAATGTATTTGTAAACCATTAATATAACTATTGAAATGCACGTGGCCTAAAAAATGCCGCACTTTCCACACTTTTGTAGTGAGGGATAATATTTATTTGTCTACATCGTAAATTCGAGTGTAAGGTTCACTTCGGTCAAAGTGTGTGCGTGTATATATTGCTGCAGCAGTACGAATATGAACAGCAACAAATGTATCGTTTTGTATTTTCATTAAAGTTATAATTTTCTAAGTTAAATATTTTAAATTTTATTTCCATACAAGCAAAATTTTCCACTGCTACATCAAAACAATATGAAACTCAAAATGCCACACACTAATGCCGGAATCACATAGCCCCGACCAACACAGCACGACACAACCAAAAACGCAACCATGACACATTTCAATGTGACTACTTGTATTTACAGCACGACGACACCACACTTTCTGCATTTAACCTAAATATTAGAAGGCACTGATCGCCTACATTAGTTTCAAAGGCAGTGAACAAGAGGGAAATATGTAATACAAAATGGTGACAAATTGGTATGGCTAATGCATACAAAGGTAAAATTATTATTTTTAAGAGTTAAATACAGTAATTGTCAATATATTTTTCTTTTAAGCTGCGTATTTACCATTGTAGAGAAAGCTTGCAAGACAATTTCATTTTGCAATGTTGTACATTCTGTGCGTCATGCCGTACGACACGACGAAGAATAGAAATCATTTCTAATCCAAAATTGCTGGTTGTACAACAGAATCGGTCGGGCTTATGACAATCTATCTTGTATTTCATTGGCTGTTGGCAGTCGTGTCGTGTGCGTCGGGGCTATGTGATTCCGGCATCATAAGAACATCAAAATAATCCCGTCTCACAAAAGACGTTAATATAAAGGCCCCCCCCCCCCCCCAAACGACTTTTTCAACTCACTTTTTCATTTTTCCCTCGAAATAAAATAAAGATGATACCCTAATTGGGCCCACATTTCATTGCTATGAACATTTCTCTCTCTGTGTTATTACTGATTGAAACTCTAACACACTTGTTCTGGAGGGTTTCAAAATGTAAAGCTTACTGGCCATACAAACTTGTAAGTTGTATCACTTGTATTTTTTTTTTTTAGAACATTCATAAAATTTGTCAAGCTTGTTACGCAGGGATACTTGTTAACAAATAAATTTAAAGGTTTTTCCCGTTTTTAAAGGCTGTATTTGAAAGTAACATAATGGCAAGTAGGTTTCAACGTTGGAGTCTTTCATAAACGTTTTGAGCATTTTTGTTTCGCAAATTAAAAGCGCTCATAGGTTTTTAACATACGTTGTTAAGAATATTGTAAGAGTAACAGAAGAATAATTCACATAAACCGGATTTACATTGGAAAGACAAATTTTTCATATTAAATAAATTACAACATGCTTATCAAACAAAATTCTTTCAATTTAAGCACCCAACGAAGGTGCTTCAAAATCATAAAGAAGTATCTCATGCATCAGCAGGAACTGCTACATTAAAAAATTTATCGCTAAGGAAAATTTAATTTATGATATTGGTATCTTGGGTAGGTGGAGCATATGTAAGTAACATGTTCGTTTGATATATTGTTGCTGTAGGTCACATCTGATTCTCTAGAGCAATATTTACAATTTTGAGGAGGGACATTGTGCGACTGAACTTCAGTGTAAATATCAACATTGAGTTAAGTCAGAAATAAGTTTTTATTCACAGTATGACAATCTGAACACACAGGTATTTGAGAAAAGTTTATTAAAGTATATTGTGTGTAGACATGCAATACTTAACATTTGAGTTACTAAATGAGACTTATTAAAATTACTGAAATTAAGTAACATTTGCTTAAATATTATCTTGGCTACCTACATACTTTAACATCCTGAGAATTATAACCACCATAAAAGTATCAGGCTGTTCAGTGTTTGTTTTCATATACCACAAAGCTGAATTATGTACTTTTAATGCAATAGTAAGCATAGCCTGTATGTTAGAATGTATACTGTCATTGAAAAGAAGAAGTCAAAGTGGAGGGGGGGGAGGGGTATTTCAGTAGTTGTACATTCTGGGGGGGGGGGGGGGGAATCTTGGTGTTTGGTGTTAATGGAAACCATACTGAATTTTAATGTTCACAAGAACTTTCCTCAGGTAAGTGTGATAAGATTACTTCATTAATATATTTCGAGTACCATATGTAAAAAAAACAGTAAAATATCTTATTCATTTAACAGTCAAAATACAATTTCATTTTTGTGTATCCTGGTTACAAATTTCTTGCAAGGAAAAAAATTATCAATTTATAGACTTATTACATAGGCTGTTAGTCATTTACATAAAATATTTACAAACTAAAAAAATAGGATTATTACCAACCTGCAACTGTTTGAACAGCCCTTCACAGCTTCTAAAAGTCATTTGGGAGGAGGCACATCCAGTTTGTTTACAAAAAACAGGCAATCATATGATGTTTGTTTACAAATACTGGCAGTCACATGGTGTTTGTTGGCAAACAGTCACCTTCAATGACAGTTCAGTTGTGGCGGAAGGATACACAGTCACCCAGATGCAATTGGCACTACTTTCCTAGAACTGTCAAATTTGAGACCACTTATATGAAATGGACAATATAATTTTATAGCGAACACGATAAGGGCCACTCACAACCACTTAATGTTCAACAGTATATAAATTCCGAGTGAGCCGACTGTTATGAAAACAGTCCCCCCCCCTCAAGATGGCACCTGACTGATCAACGTTACGCTGTGAGAATGCTGGAGCGACATAAGAATGAGAAGGAACTGACGTCACAGCCTGGAGGAGCTCTGGGCTAATCGTCAACATGCAGTTTACTGGTGAGCATAAGTGCTCTGGCAGTTAGGTGATATTCTCTCTGGTGAGGTCCCGTTAATTGCCGACATATTATCTCAATTAATAGCAGGCAAGGCTAGGTATCCTATCGTGAATGTACAGGAATCTTAATGTTAAATAACTATCACGTCTGTTTGAGTTCATATTATATAGCGTAAATTATTGCCCTGTAAATTGTCTTATGATCTCAGTTAGAGTTGTAATAAATGAATGTTAAATTAGAGTCTTTACCTTATTGCTTAATTAGTATTAGCTACTCAACCCCCTTGAACACTCCTTATCCTCCAGCGACAGCAGTGTGTGAGACTTGCTAGAGTATTGATTGTCTTGAGTATAATTCTAGAGTTTATTAGAAGGAGGTAAGGCTAGATTATTACACTGGTGGAGGCACTGTGTTTTCTTCCCTCTGGTTGCCAAATAGGACAATCCACCTCACATGTAGGCAACAAAATTATACTTGCGCGTAATTCAAATAGGTGAAATAAACATGGCAGCAATTCACATAACCGCAACACACGAAACTAAAATATCATTAACATTAAACACTCATAGAATCCAGAATTGCATTGTTGTAGGATTAGCCAACAAAAACAAAAAAATTGAGAAGAGCAGCAGCATATTGGCACGAGCACAGCGAACCTTGCCAGTTGTGCTGCCTAACTTCACTAGTCAAACCCCACCATATGTAGACTGCTTGAAATTGCTTCTTTCGTAATGATAATACATGTCAAAGCTTATTAATGCATGTGGGACACACTGTTCTCCTGTGAGCAAATCTCTCCCAATTGTATGTGTTTAGGAGCTTTAAATTTCCTGTTTTTCTAATTATAAGTACACAAAGTGCACTGCAACAGTCACATTAAACACTTACCACGTATGGAAAAAGGACATAACAGTACGCAGTCTTCAATTACTAAGCTTTTCAAATGCGTCACTAGACACGTCAGACATAGAAAGAGCACTAGATGAAAGGAATAAACAAAGAACACTTTTACAAGAAAGAGAATGAATTAACAACCCTGCCATACAGAATTTAAACTTAAACACATCACTTCACACAAGCAGAGAACAAGACGCAAACGACACACACCCATGAACACAATACTCAGAGCAAATAACAACAGAATTAGGTACTCCACAATCAGATTTAATAGGATTCCCCGATTACAACGAAGTTACTCCAGAATCTATATTCACACGCACACCTCCACCCCCACTCACCTCTACATTAATATCGCTCAGAATACAACATCTATAGTGGAAAACATGGCACATCCTCAACTACCCCAACCACTACACATAGTATTTACACAACCTGAAAAACCACAGACTTTCTCAGGTACACAAAATGAAAACATTTCAGACTTCCTCGAAGCTTTTGAGGTAGCAGCGGAAGTCAATCAATGGAATGAGGCACAATCAGATCAGGAATTTCTAACAGTAATTTGGAAGTCCCTACTATTGTCCATAGCGGACAAACTAGTAGGGCTCCAAAATGAGACTTTACTAGAAATGATTGATAATTTAAAAAGAACGACAGCGGCCTATTCCGATACAAACAGTATAACAGCTGCGATCAAACCCAGAAACAGAGAGACTTGAGTCAGAGATCACAAAATTGAAGCAAGAAATTGCACAACTATCAGTCCAACACAAAATTAACAACATTTACCAGGACACGAACATTGAACAACCACAGCAAAGCAACCCTCCCCAAAATCAAACACAAAGAGGCCAACAAACACGACGACATGGTCAATTCAACTACTATTACACAAGGCAAACCTATTCATGAAACAGACCAGTTATCATAATTCCCGAAGAGTACAGAAATCCAACACAATATCAAGGGTACCAAACAAACTAAAGGGGGAGACCAAGTTACCGGGGACAAGCCTTTTGTAATAACAACACCCTCTACAACATAATTCAACATGCAATGCTACAACAGCTACCAACAAAACAACACGCAAGGACGGGTCTATAATAACGTACAGTCAAGAAATAACATGTAAAAATACTCCAACACGAGGGGTAAGGCCCACAGCCCCCAAAGGAAAAAAAAAGAACAACCAGGGTTCAAGATGTGTGCAGGGCCATTTTTAATAAAGTAGTGCCTAACAGAACATATGCAGAAATCACTCAATTTAATGCATATAGCAACATATCGATTTAAAATCAAACACGCATTAATACTATACACCAGAACATGGAAATGAAACCCACAGTAAAGCCAAGGACAAACAACTCAGTAACACCAAAGAACATAACACAGCAGACAAAGCATGCACCCAAAGAAAACACAGACAATGCGACGAGGCCGCGTAAACAACCCACACAACAAATTGCGCATGCGCAGCCGGTCCAAGTTGATACACACACGCACATCACAACTCTAACCCACACGCACAAGGACAATGTTGCCACATTACAGCAGATGCGCGACAGACCGTGAACGACATTGTCAAACATCACAAAAGTTTCACAGACAAGCAGGAAGTTTCCGGCCCAAGGAGCCTTGCTCACGACACGCATGCTCTTTGTTTCTATGCCGGACACAAGGCCAGACACTGTAAACTATTGCCCAAACAGAATTTTTAATTCAGAACAGATATAGGTGACCACTTGAAGCAATTTAAAAACAAATTTAACATGACACCACAAACTATTTACATACAACACAAAACAGGAAACAACACTGTAGCTCTGACCGCCTGTTGTGATAACACACTGAGCCAGGCTTGCGATGATGAGTCAATGTTGCAAAACCTATTGAGAAAGCCTGCTTCTCAAGGTAACCCAGATAAAGACACCATCCTGGAAATACAAATGGACAATCAACAAACTAAACTCCGAACTGCGGGACAACATGAGTTTGTGTCAACATTAAAGGAAAAATATTTTGTGCCTTATTAGACACGGGATGCTCACACAGTAGTATAGCAAGTGCAGTCATAACAACACAGAAGCATCAACCTTTAAAAGAACAGATCACTTTAGTCAGGGCTACCTTTATTTTAACATCACCCAAATTTGAAACAACTCTAAATATAAATATCTCAGGAAACTCATACACTCAAACATTATATTAGGTGTAAATTTTATCAAGAAATACAATGTTGTACCAGTTTTAAAATATAATATTTTCATTCATGCGCACAATTCAGACAAAACAACACAAATTCCGGTCTATAATTATATGTCAACACAAGAAAACACCACATCAATAGAACACTGTAAATGCCCTAGACACTGTCGAAGCAGACAAACCAAAGCTAACGCACATTAATAGAAAGATAACAGAACAGCAAACATAGGCAATTACTAGCTTATAGAAAAATACAAAGATAGGTTTGCAAACTCTATTTTAGAGCTAACCGAAGCTAAGGACTTCGAAATAAAGTTAGAATTAAACATAGATAAGCATATAGTAACCAGTTCATACAGAATAAGCATGAAAATTCATGATGAATTACTTATACAAATCAAAGACATGGGGCAGGCAGGGATTATAGAGGAAGCTAACTCACCATATTCCATGCTGAGTTTAGTAGTTGCAAAGAAAAGCGGGGACTTACGATTTTTAACGAACTTCAGAAAACTAAATCAATATTTATCCAGAGTACAATACCCATTACCAAGCATAGAAGACATTCTAAACACACTACAAAAATAACCAATATATAACAAACCTAGATCTGTTTTCGGGATTTTACAGTATACCAGTAAGAAGGCAAGACAGACATAGTTAACATTTAAAATCAATGGAGTAGGAAAAGAATGCCAATGGGCCTTTCAACCACTCCCCAGTACTTCCAGATGTTCATATATAGACAATATATATATTTTGGGCAACTTGTCTGAAGAGCACTTAGCTAACATTGAAAAAGTCTTTGAGCACCTAAGAATGTTCAACGTAAAAGTAAACACCAAGAAATGCACTTTTGCAGAGCAAACAGTTAGGGTACGGGGCCATAAAATAATGCCACAAGGTATAACACTGTACCCAGATAAGGTTAGTGCAATATAACCCATTGGAAGCTCCTACAACATTCAAACAATTGTGAACATTCCTAGGAATGACATTCTATTCACGCAGGTATATAAGAAATTATGCAGACATAGCACAAACATTAATAGAGTTAACTAAACATAACGTCATGTACAAATGGGAAGCCATAACAAAAAGCATTCACTGAGTTAAAGAAAGCAATATTAGAAGCAACTGTACTACAGAGGTTTGACAAAGGTAAAAAGATAATACTAGCATGTGATGCAAGTAACGACGCAGTAGGCGGAGCGCTATTACAGAAAGACGCAACTACAAATCAGCGTAGCATTAACGTGTACGTGTCTAAAAGGCTATCTTTAAAAGAAAAAACTGTGAAATGCTACAGAAAAAGAGCTAGGCACAATAAGATATTAATGCAGTCATTTTAGACAGCACTTACAGTAGAGTCCCGTTATAGCGAGATGTCACGGTTCCAGGTTCAATCCTCGCTAAAGAGTGTCCTCACTGTCCCCAAATTGGATTTTGATCCCCAGTACGGCCTACTACTTAAAAATCGCCCTAAAATTGCTTTTAAATTGTGTGCAAACCACCATAACGTAAAAATAGCCTGTTATATGAAAAATAAATGTGTGAAAATGAGTGGAAAATCTGACAGCGTCACGTAAGTATAGCCGCTCTGCCTGCAATCAGTTGCTCGGCCTACGCAGCTTTGCCCCGCAATCATTTGCCCGGCCTACGCAGCAATTCCAGTTATCACTTACTCGGCTGTCGAAGCACTGCCCTTAAAGCGATAACTCGCCCATCACAGCTCCACGCGACTGCCTCAAACCAGATACCCGTATTTACTAGCATAATTTTTGCACATATTTTACAGGAGTTTAGTGCAGAAAATTAGGGTGCATGAATTATGCAAAGAATTGCCAAGATACGTGGATGAAAACATGAAAATGGGGTCTACTGTAAGTAATCCCTCGCCAACCACGAGGGATAATTTTTTTTTAAACTCCAGAACTTCATTTATTGATAATAGATATGAAGTTACATATTCAAAATTAAATCACTCATATGCTGGGGCTAGCAATGAAAACATTGCAGTGTGCATGTAGCTGCGAGCACCTAGATCCTCTGCAGCGTGGCCGGGCTGCTTGCCACTGTTGCTCGGCCCTAGATCCTCGGGTGGGGCAGTTGTCGGTCGGTAGCTACACAATTATTCTGGCCGGGCGGCCGCCGCCCACCGCTGCCGTCGTTACAGGTCCGGTTCACTTAGTAACAGCAGCCCGGTATTGGGAAAACGTGACATTAACATTAAACTCAGAAATAATTAATTTTTGGCCCGCTTCTTTATTACCGTGTTCCTCTGCATACACAATTACCTGAAGTTTAAATTCAGCAGTTTGACTGGTAAATTTACCCATTACGCATTCGTATTGAACCAAAATTAATATAAATGTAAACTATTCCCTTCACATTAAAAAAAACCACCCCAAACAAATAAATTCTATGACTGGTTTTTGTTTACATGTTTGCACGTCTGCAACCTGGCACTGTCGAACAAAGCATGCACAGCGGGCCTGTTAGTATTACATGCCTCGTTGAGAGAAATATGGTGCATGAAATATGAAAGGGAAAGTTTCCCCCCCTAATTCGGCACCATAACAGGTGCGTGAATTGCGCCAGTGCGAGAATTATACCAGTAAATACGGTAGTCACTAGAGAATGATATGTTTTCAACTAACAAAACCTGCATGGTGCAAGACTTATTCAAAACCAGCAAAAATACAAGAAAACTTGATAAAAATGGATTTAAATTAAGTTCGTTATAGCACAGTGATAAAACGTAGTAGTATTTGTGTCCCTATCTTTAATTGGTATGCCACACTATGAAAAAAAACACCCCGGTGAAAATCAGTTAATATGTAGCTGTATTCGATTCCCGCTATCGCTGGGACTGTTATGTTAAAATGAAATTTGTTTTCATTTAACAATAATGTTTGATGAACACACGCCAAATTGTTTGAAACCAAACACAGTTGACAGCACAATGACCGTTAAAGACTACAGAAAAGCAGAACTGGTTCATGAAAACGGTGTCAAGGTAGAAAGGGCGGGAATCTATTTATAGAACAATGCGCTTGGGGAGAGCGGCACAAGGTCCTTACGGAAACGAGGTGTCGGGCAAGTGAGTGGAGTTACGGCACACAGATAACAAAAGCGCGCTTCACATGGTTACGAGTCCCGCCGCAAGCCTGCTTCATACGATCTTGTCGCACAGTTTCAACTCTTAAATTACAATTTTTCATGGAATATTTTCGCGATTTTTTGACTGTTCCTCAAAAGACATTGTTATACCAGTGTTCTAGCAGTTACCGTGCTCGCTACAATGGGGTTCTACTGTATATGGAAGACACTCTATTATTGAAATGGACCACGTGAGCCAAAGGTACCTACACACCATGGCAGAACACAACATTAGAATACAAAAGATGGCCATAGCATTGAGCGAATATAATTTTGAACGTCGTAATTAATGTGTTACGAAGTAACCCACACGCCAAGAAACTGAAACCAAATTGTCAAAACACTGGAATTGGGGTGAAAAACATCTATGTTCGCAAATAATTGGAATATATTTATTGTGAGTCTTTTAATTACACATAATTATCTACAAAATACACAGTTTGTTACGGGATGAAAATAACATGCTCCATAACTTACTGCACAAAACACGAGCTTTGTTTCTATTGACGTAAAAAAAAGTAAATAAACATGATTGCAGTTCATTGCGCGCTAAAAAAATACATCTCATCAAATATAACCTTTATAGATTTCAGCGTTGTATAAAAAAAAATCTACCATGAAAAAAGACAGTTTCAATTAACTGTCACGAAAAAGTTTTATTTTGTGTTATAGATAAGTTCCACTGTATTTAACTGCTCATGATAAAAATAGTTGAATTGATTTGTTGGCAGTTGGCTAAACTGACGTGGAAAAAAAAATGGTGTTTATTTACAAATTGTAGTTGGGAAACAGCAAACATGGAAAGAAAACGTAATCATTATGCAAATCTTGATGAGTATCCCTACAAACAAAAATATAAACGGGAGTGGGAATGCGAACTTAAGTGGTTAAAACGTGGAAAAGACTACTTCCATGCCTTGTGCACATTGTGCAAATCCGACTTGAATGTGGGTAAAGGCAGCATCAAAGATCTCAGATGGCACGAGTCAACAAAACAACAAAAAGTCACAAAATAAACACTGCATCAGGAAGTAGCTCATTGCTAAAGTTTGCAACAAAGAAAATGATAGTGTCGTAGATGCTGAATTGCTGTGGGCAAACTTTGTATGTGAAAATAATCTGCCAATCAGACTTGCAGAGAGTTTCACAAAATTGGTTCCAGAAATGTTTCCCAATAGCGATATTTCTAAGAGTTTTCACAGTGGATGTACAAAAACAGGGCATATCATTAGGCAGGTTATTGCTGCAACTGTAGAAGAAGAAATTACCAACACAATGAGGAAATCACTGTCGCTGTTCACTCTTCTCATAGACGAGTCAACAGATATTGCAGTTACCTGGTAAATGGTAAATGGTTCGCTTTTTCAGAGCAAATAAAGTTGAAACCCATCTTTACAACATTGTGGCATTTGGTGGTAAGACAACAGGGGAAAATCTCTTTAATATTGTCAACAAGTCTTTTGAGGAGGATGGCATTTCATGGCAGAACTGCTTATACATGTCTTCGGATGGTGCAAAAGCTATGGTCGGACAATTTAATTCTGTTCTTTCAAGGGTAAAAGGCCAGCAGGAAAATTTGTGGTTTTTACACTGCACTTGCCATGTAGCCCACTTGGCTGCATCACATGCATGCAGTTAAATACCAAATGTATATGAACAACTATACCGAGATGTTTACACCTACTTCAAAACATCTGGGAAAAGGCAGGATGAGTTTCACAACATCCAAAAATCTCTTGGTGTCAAAGAACATAAAATATTGTGGCCATGTTCCAACAGGTGGCTTGCAATACTGCAGTGTGTTGAACGCCTTCTTAAGCAATGGCCTGCTCTCACACACTATTTTGATTCCCTTGACTCCAAACAATGTATTCTAAAATCTGTTCATCGGATCAAAGAAACCTTGCATTCACCATCTGAAAAGCTTTATTTTCTCTTCCTGAATGCAGTTTTGCCAAGGTTTACTAAATTTAACATCTTGTTTCAGCAAGAGCAGCCATGTTCACAAGCTTTATTCTGAAGCATATGTTTTGTTGCATCAGTTTATTGCAAGCCTTGTCCAGTTTCCAATCATCCAGAAAGCATCCGACAATACATGTCGACTTCAAGAGGGAAAACAAACTTTCTGATGCAGCTCTTTTTGTTGGCCATGCAACGCGAACATTTCTGGAAAGAAATGCAATAAGTAAGCAAGAAAAAGCTGATATTTTTAACAGTTTCCGCAAGTTTTATGAAATGGGAACTAGAGAGTTATATTGTTTATTGAATTTGCAGGATGAAGTGTTGAAGAGTATTGACATTCTTGAACCAACTAAGAAAGAGTCTGTTGACTGGCAAAAGGAGGAAAATTGGTTAAGAGGTTTCCAAATGTAATTTCTAATGATGAATATGACCAACTGAATGCAGAATTTCTGGCATACACTTTATGGGAGCCACCAACAGCACTGCGTATTGCAAAGACTGATACTCGACACACATTGGAACAAAGTGTCGTTACATGAAAGTAATGGAAAACCATGTTTCCCAACGCTCTGCAAGTTGGAAAAGGCTATGCTGATCCTTCCCCACAGCAATGCAGCAGTTGAAAGGGCATTTAGCTACCTAAATTCAATAAAAACAGCTTAGAGATCATCACTGGACTCGCCAATGCTAAACGCTCTTAAGCACATATCATTGAGGAATACAACCGTGAAATTTCAACCAACAAATTAAATAAGGAAGAAAGCAAGACATATGATAAAATGATTCATACACAGAAACACTTAATTTTGTGTAGACACAATAAAGATTTACAGTGCTTGTCAGCTGGTGTATATGTAATTTTAAAATGTTTTATGATTTTTATGATTTCTATGGAAGTGTGAAGTAATACTGCAGCCCAGTTTTTAAACATGGACTTATTAGGAAACTGTAATTCAAAATAAGAATTTTTTAAAGGATTTTTCAAAAAATTTAAAGATTTTTTGAGGATTTTTTAAAACGTGTTTGAGGATTCTGCACTAATTATTGGTGGTACCCCTGGGACACAGGTTTTCTTATAGAAATTTCAAATAATGATTATTATAGTAAAATCTGCATTGAAATTGAACTTGTCCTGACAATAACAGAACAATAAACTTTGGCATAATTAAGGGGAAAGATTTACTTCTTAATAATAAAAATACTGAACATAAAAATGTGACTTTCTTCAATGAATTTGTTACATAAGTGTTTAACAAGATTACTCCATTATTCATGTTACATAATTGTAGCCTATAGTTCACTTACGCATCTCGCATTTCCCCCCATTCAATTTTTATCTTCTTCAATCTCAGTGTCGGTTATATTATTTTACCATCATAACAAGTGGTATCCAGCTAGTTGTATGAATAGACTATGTCACTCAATTCAGATATTAATTTACTCAGTAAGCTAATAATTATTTACTGGATGACATAAAAGGTAAAATTTAATATTCTTGCATCCATTCCTGACCACTTTATAGTTTGACCACCACACATCCTGAAGTTGGAGTCTCACACATAGATATTAGAGAGTTTATGCCTTGAACATTCCTAAGTCGATCTCCTTTCGGCAAATGTGCAGTATTAGCCAGGTCATTCTGGACCACTTGTCTCAGCATTTCCTAGAGCAGGAGATAGACGGAGTACTGAACACAGGGTTGTGGTAAATTGGTCAGTTGGGCAGATGGAAAGCGAGTTGAGGTTTGACGTCTGGAGGTCAGGAGCATGCGTGATGTAAAAGGATTATCGTTGTGACAGCAGCCGGTGGCCTTTGTAAGCTGGTCTTTGTAAGTGCTGCCTGAGTCTCCTTCGCTAACTCGCATGGGTAAAGGGAATGCGATGCAGACTGTGGCGGGCTCCAGGAGCCCACACACTACGAGTTAAGGTTGGACAGACTATAGATTCCTTTGCAAGCCCCCTGTTTATTCAACAAGCTTCAACTGACCCACTGCCGCCAGGGTATAAATAGTCAGAGCGCCGAACCCCCACCCCTCCCTGATGGCAGCAAGTAATTGAACTGTAACGACGTCAGTGCCAGAGCGGCATGAAGCAGAAGTCTACAAGAGTCCAGAGTCTGGAGAAGCTCCAGGCAGACAGCAGACTACACTTCTGATAATTGGTGAGCATAATGCCGGCTAGGCAGTAGTGTGTCATCTCTAATCTCGAGGCCCCGTTAGTAAAGACATAATTAATGAGTGGCAAGGTTAGGGACTAGTTGCGTTTAATACTCTTGTAATAGTAGACTATAATCCAAGTAAAGTAATAATATCTTTGATCTGTTCATGTCACTGTATCGTTCTGTTCAAACATAAGAGTTATTGTAATAAATGTGTTTAGTAGAAACCCTCTTCATATTGAACAGCCGTCTCCAACAATCAACCCCCAGTAGGCCTCCCTATCCTATACAGTTCTGATATAAAGCGGACTAGCAGCAGCCAACTGGTTCAGGTGCAACAGTGAAGTGCATAAAGTAAAGTTAGGGATAGGGACTACTACTACTCTGGTGGAGCGCCTCACATTTCCACCTCGCTCTTAAGCGAGTAATTTCATTTTAATTAGAAATTTTAATTGTGCTTCGCATAAGTTCCCGTACGCAGCTAGAAGGGCACGTGGCTGCACAGTCAACCATGATGCGCGTAGCTGTAATAAATAAGCACCAACTAAAGTCTTCCTATTTTGCTAGTGTAGTTCCTTGTGCTTTCTTATTATTAGTAAATCCCTATCATATCATATTTTAATGTCAGTTAACTCATCAAACACGTGTGGAACATAGCAAACCAACGCGAGTGCGCAACAGCTGTTAGCTTCCCTGCTAGTGCCAGTGTGCACTACATGCGCAAGTCAGCAGAACGCGCAGCAGACCTTGCCACAACAGCACTCTACGTCAGTTCGTCCTCCCACTATTCTGTAGTCAGCTTATGATTTATTCGCTGTATGTTAGCGTATGTAGTTTGTTTTAATGCATATCGAGACATCTGTTCCCTTTTAAAGCAAGAAACACTCCACTTGTTTTTGTGTGCTTTAGGAGAGTTTTCCAAACTCTTCTTTTCCTTGTAGTTTACAATATTATAAGTTACACTAAGTGTGCGACAACAATTACACACACTATCCCATAACACTTACCATACAGTACATGGAAACATGCAGCCACAAGAAACCATCATGCGTTTCAAACCACATTAAGCGTGTTTTGCTTGACACCAGCGAAGTCGAAAACGCGCTAGATGTAAGAGATAGAGCAAGGGCATTAACTCAAAACACTCAAATCACCGACAAAACTATCCTATAAAACAAAAATCTTGCAACTTCGTATCACACCAGCCCACCACTACATCCACTTGATACACCACCATCCACACAACACTCCGAACACTAAAATTCGCCCTCAACCTGACCAACATCAGAATTTCTAGGCTTTCATAATTACAACCAAATTACAACAGACTACCTCATAGCTCGCACATTTCCACCCCTACCCACCACTACTACAACACTCTTACCGATAACAACTCATTCAGCATTCTAATAGCTAACCAACAACCCTACAAATTTTAATTTCTCAACATGAGAAACCTCCCACATTCGCGGGTACTCAAAATGAGAATATTTCAGAATTCCTGGAGGAATTTGAGGCAGTCTGCGAGATTAACCGGTGGGATAAACCTGAACAGTGTAGAAAAATATAATTTTACCTGCAGAGACCCGCCAAGTATATACTTGACAACATCACACACAATCGACAATAACCCATTACATGGAATGAATTACAACAATCGTTCAAAGACACGTTTACGACAATAGAAGATATAGAGCGCGTCAAGCATCTGTTATTCAACTAAAAACAAATGGTAGGGGAAGATACGATCAGACATGTACAAACAATGAAATATTACAAAAACAAATATTATAATTCAAACATGTCCGACCAAGAGTTCCTCAATGTTTTGTGGCATTCACTCCTCCCCTCAATTGCAGACAAGCTCATTGGTCACAATACAGAAACCATGCATGACATGATCAACGCCTTGAAATGCATAAATTCCAGTATATACAAGTATTCACAGACACTCACGCATTCACACGCAAATGCAGTGAAAGTAAAACTGGAAGCAGAAATTACCAAATTGAAGCAGGAAGTTGCACAGCTCACAATTCACCAACAGCAAATTACAGCCACACAGATTGTACAAAATGCACACCAGCACCAGAAGCATTCCATTACCACACACAACATGGACGCCACACACCACACCGTGGATATTATAATAATTACCCATCCTGCCACGAATACCCACCAGCCCACATACATTAGTAATGAGAACACCCCCGAACCAGCAGATATCACGATTATCAACAGTCAAAGGGGTGGTTCCAATTTTTGAGGCACTACACACAACAGTACCAACTACACGCATCAAAACTCCTATCACACCGGGGGCAGCCATTTCAACACACGAGGACGTGGAAACAATTACACCCCAGTAGGTACCAACACAACAAAAAACTTTTAAACAAGGGGGTGAACCACGCAACCTCCGCAGACAATGACAACAAAATTTGTATGGCATGTTGAGCATTTTTTTATAAAGTACTACTGAATCGCTCGTATGTAGAAATCACGAAATTTAATGCATACAGCGAACTATCTCCACGACATCACACTGACGTGCATACGCCCAAGGTAAACAGACAACCACACACGTCAAAACACATCATTTCTGCACTGCCGATGAGGCCAGCGCCTGTAGTTAGGTCAGGAAAACAAACGTGGAAGGAGACACCGGAAAACCTGGAAAGCACAGTAAGGCCGCATAAACATTTGAAGCAAGGCATCATTCGAGCGCAGCCAGTTCAAGGCGACACACGCAAGTACGCTACACCCCCCCCCCCCACACAGTCGACCAGCGTTGCCACACTTCCACCTCAGTTCCACCTAGTTCGCGACGTTGACAAACTTCACGAACGCGTCACCCACAAACAGCCTCATACACGATAGCTGCGCACTTTGTTTCTATGCCAGACACAAGGCCAGGCATTGGAAGTCCAACAAAACAAACCTTTAAACTTAGTACAGATATTGGGGATCATTTCAAACGCTTCAAAAACACATTCGGCCTTACACCACAAACAATGTACATACAAACAACACACAAAAACCACACCACACCTAGTTCACAGTATTTTCATAATACATTGAGCCAGGCCCACAATGATGAATCTGTGTTTGAATCAATGTTGACAAACACTCTGAGTAAGCCTGTGCCTCAAATCTAATTTAAAAAAAAAAGGCACACTGAACGCTTAATGTCAACACGTGGGAATCACACCAGCAACACCCCGCGTCCTAGTTATGATAAATGGGACAAAACATGATGCATTGTTGGACACAGGCTGCTCACACAGCACTATAGCCAGTACATTAGTGTCAGACATAAACACCTTTCACCTCTGAGGGAACAGATAACTTTAGTTGGGGCGACAAGTGTTTTAACTTCCCCCAAATATGAAACAAATGTCAATTTACATATAGCAGGTCACACATACCCTCAAATATTTCTTGTGGTCGATAATTTACAACAGGATTTGATCCTCTGGGTTGATTTTATTAAACATTATGACGTTATCCCATTACTTAAATACGATACCATGCTCATTTACGGGCATAACCCTAACAAATCAGTGCAGGTGCTGCTGCATTTAACGTCATCTATGATTGACTTCAAAACATAACTTGAACACAGCCTACAAGGGTTAGAATCTTTTGAAAGTGATCACACTAACATACCTCATATAAACAAAGAATTGTCAGACACACAAACAGCTGCGATTGCAGATATAATTGAGACTTATAAGGGCAGATATAATTGAGACTTATAAGGGCAGATTTGCCAATTCAATTTTGGAATTAACATAAGCCAATCATTTTGAATTAAAATTGGAACTCACGCCCGACAAGTCAATTGCTACCCGACCATATTGAATTAGCCCTAAAGTAAGAGATGATCTTTTGCAACAAATTAAAGATATGATTAATGCAGGGATTATCCAGGAAGTTGATTCCCACAATTCTGCACCCAGTTTAGTTATTTCAAAGAAAAGTGGCAGTTTAAGATTTTTGACAGACTTTAGAAAATTGAATCAGCTTTTAACTAGGGTACAGTATCCGTTGCCGAGGACGGAAGATATTATGAAGGCTCTCCAAAATTCCCTATACATAACAAGTTTAGATTTATTCTCTGGATTTTATAGTATCCCCATCAGGGAACAGGATCCGCTTTAACTAGTGTGTACGATTGATGACGTAGGCTTATTTGAATATAAAAGAATGCCAATGGGCCTCTCCTCATCCCCACAATATTTCCAGATGTTCATTAATAAGCTTCATAGGTCCCCTTGGGTGGACAGCGACCATATCCTATATTGACAATATTTTTATCCTGGGCAACTCCTTTGAGGAGCATTTAGATAACATTAAAAAGGTTTTTGAGTGATTACGCATGTTTAATGTAAAAGTAAATACCAAAAAAATGCACCTTCGCTGGGCAATCTGTCATGGTACTAGGCGATATAATCACCCCTAATGGTATTTCAACAGGCCCAGATAAAGTCGTAGCTATAGTGAAAATGTTGCCCCTTAGAAATTTAAAGCAGCTCTATACATTTCTCAGTATAATTTCATATTTACATAGATATATAATGAATTATGCCACAATTGCACAGCCCCTTATCGCTCTTACAAAACATAAAGTACCGTCTAAGTGGACTAGGACCAGCAAGACGTATTTACTCATTTACTAACTTGAAAAAGGCTATTTTACTAGCTCCCGTTTTCAAAAATTCAAAGAGGAAAGAGAAATTATTCTAGCGTGCAACGCCAGTAATGATGCCGTCGGAGGGGCTCTTCTATAGGTTGACCCAACATCTAAACAACGTCACATTATTGCCTTTGCTTCCAAAAAGCTCTTAGCCCAAGAATCACGCTAGAATACCACGAAACGAGAAATTGGCGCAATTAGGTATTTATGCAACCATTTTCAGCAGTATTTGTACGATAGACATTTCAGGATTGAAACAGATCATGCGAGCTTGCATTACCTGCGTTCTATGGCGGACCACAATGTCAGGATACAAAAAATGACCATAGCCTTCAGCGAGTATGATTTCAATGCTCAGATAAAACAAGGCAAATTAAATACCCTCCGTGATGCATTATGTCGCATAACCACCACCCCTCAAGTTCCCACTCACACAGTCACAGTCAACAACAAGCCCTATGAAGTTAAAGAGATCATGTTGAACTGCACATCCCTCTTCCAGGCATTTGCAGAAGCCATCCTACAGAACACCAACAAAGCTGACGAGATAAAAACTTCTGCAGCCAAATATATAAAAAACCACTGGGATGACATTAAGCATAATTTTATAACGAGCAACGAACCCAATGCTAGAGATAGAATAGCAACAGCCATATTGAATGAAGAAATTTTTCCTATGCACATAATCTGTAAAATAATCACCACCCTCTATCAAGTAAACCTACAAATAATCAAGCAAATGCACATCCCCATACGCGAAACAACATGTATTGATCTTGTATTAAAATTTAAAATACTTATCCTTCTCAGATCAGACAAGATACATTATCTGCCTGTTTATAATCATGCGCAGGAATACATCAAGATCGATGATGATTCCATTTTTCTTCTATGCCCAATGACTGTTAACATGTCCCCATTCATAGGCGAGTATGACCATGACCACCACATAGCAAAACTCAAACAAGCCTTACTTAATCCCGACCAGGCCAATGCGAAATACCGTAGGTTATGCCGTAGATATGAGCTTACTGCAAATGGAGAAATCATTTTGAAAATTAATACACCCCAAGACCCATCCAAATTAACTCTTAGTACCCCAAATTTATGTCAATGAGATTATACAGGCCCACCATGATGCAATATTTGGTGGGGGGCATTTTGGCACTCTTAAAACATTAGAAAAAATTAAACAGTCTTATTACTGGGACAACATGAACGCAGATATGAAAAAGTATGTTAAGTCTTGCCTAATGTATAAAAAAACAAAGGTTATTAACACTAAGCAGATGGGCCAAATGACCTTGATATCGCCACAACCACTTCTAAAAACTTGGGCCTTAGATGCGAAAGGTCCCCTCCCCACCATTACCCGTAAAAATAAATACATTTTAGTTATGATGGAGTATGCTACCCGTTACGTTGTTGCTAAAGCCGTCCCTTCTATTGATGCCGCCCCTTGTACAGAGTTTATTAGACAAGTCATTCTCCGATTTGGCTACCCGGAGCAAATTTTAACTGACAGAGGCACAAGTTTCCAAAATGAATTGGTTAGTCACCTTCTACAGTCTCTCGGCATATAGAAACTTACCACAATGGCGTACAACCCCAGGTGCAACGGGCTTGTAGAATCTTCCAATCACTTAATTGATGACCAATTAAGAGCCTGTGCTCATATGGATCAAACAAATTGGGATTTGTATGTAGAGTACATTCGTTTCAATTACAACACAAGTACAAACACAATGACTAAGTTCACTCCCTTTGACTTAATGCATGATGTGGAAGCCGCCCTTCCAGTGCAAGTGGTTGCAAATCAAAATTCCCACCAAGCGCATGATTGGTGTGAAAAACTCAGGCAAAACCGTGAGACGGCTATACTCAACCTCATACACGCACAGGGGGGGGGGGGGGGGCAAACTAAACAGTTCAACTGAATACATAAGAAAAGCACAATTAAAGCAAATGACTATGTTTTGGGTGCGACACAGAGGCTGCCAAAAGGCACTTACTCACCGCTATTGTGCGCCCTACCAAGTTGTTGATGTATTAGGCGAGTCCTCGATACGAATATATACCAACAAAACCGGTATACCAAAGTACAATACCGTATGCACTCATCTAACAAAACTCGCCTTTAACCGTTAAACTAGTGTATGTTGTCGCAATTAGCTGTAAGTTTTCTATGTTCACAATGTAAAATGTTTTCAAAGTGTGTTGCAGTGAATTCAATGCCTTTGTGGAAAACCCAACTGGCCTAGGCCAGTGGGAACAATGTCTAGACGTTCTGTCCACAAGTTGGGAACATGCTGACTGCGGACTGGACTCAGCAAAAGTGCGTGTAGAGGAAGCAGGCAATGCGAGGGGTCAGCCGGCCTTCCTCGTTCCTACCATGCCACACGACTTCTGCAGCTCGCCCCCATCCTGGAGGGAGATGTCACAGTTGTCAACTGCACATCACGTCTGGAGACACAGAAATAGCGGCACGGAGCTGCCAGGCTGATAAGCACCATTGGCACTGGACGTATTGTGTGCACACTGGAGTGTAATGGCGGCAGGCAACAGTGAATTTTGTTTATGAAGATAGTCTGCCTCTTGTATACACAATCTCTCTGACATTCCAAGTACCCGAAACCCTAGACCATTATTTGGACCTGGCATGTGCGAATCGCACGTCACAGTCGCGCACAAATACAAGGCTATTGTATGATTATTTGCAGGATGTAGAGCACCGAATCCTCCATGAGTTTCTCAATGAGGTCTCCACACGCTTCCTCCAGAAGCGTGGTATCCAGTTTCTGGGGGATGCAGCATCGCGGTGCTACAATGTGCTCACGAACAGGCACTTGCGGGCACTACACGACAACAACGCGCAATTGGATAATCAGATACACAAACTCACGGACAGTATACATGTCACAAACAAGGAGATCAACATCACCCTTGAAGTCATCACAGTAACTGAACACAAAGTTACTGATAAGGTAAACTCTTTGTCCAAAACAATTAACAAACTGTCTCAAAGCACGATTAGTCAACAGTCTGCTATTAACACGGTCAATAATCTTGAAGTATAATTCACCTTGCTAACCACGGACACACACGAACACGCATGCGTGCACACACACACACGCAAGTGCGCACACACATAAAATCCCGAGCTAAACACAGTTTCCTTTTTCCCTCGAAATAAATAAACAGAACACCAACAAGTTTAACTCAGTAATTACAAAAATAAAACAAGTTGGAATGCCAACCTAACTATAATATCCTACATTAATTACTGGATGGAAATTAGCTACCATCAGATTTTCAGTGCCTGCCATGACACGGAACACGAGGAAGGATGAAAATGCAATTGTGCATTGGAATGAAAAAATTTGTTTACAAACGTCTTTGCCTTCAGTGATAAAACAGCTGCGGTGGAAGGATACATTGTGACCGGTCTACTTTTCTAGAACTGTCAAAATTTACCCCACTCACATGAAATGGACAATACCTTTCATAAGACTTGTAGATAGCCAGGCCTACATGAGTAAAGAATGTTATAGCATACCCATATGATAGGGTATAAATAGAATAAGTTTTACAACTATTTGAAGTAGCAAGTACCACTTAGGGCCAAACCCTACAACTGCTACAGAATATCCTTATTTTGTTCCTATCTAGAACTTATTTCTGCACATTTTCAGTATCCATTTGCATAAGGTGTATTTTAATTGAAATACATGTCACATGTCATTGATGATTTATATCCTCTTGCACAGCAAGTCAACTCAGTAACTGATCCACGATATCTTATAAATAAATTCACGCCACTTAAAGGTATTTGCATTTTAGCAAGCTCTATTGCATTACGACGAAATGTTAATGTTAGTTATATACGTGTACTTAGAAAAATGTATACTTTCATAATATGTATCCAGCACTTTTATCTGGCATTTAAATTGCCAAGTTATATATAATGTACAATGGTGCATTGCAATCCTCTGAAGTGAACCTTACAGTTTTGTATTATATTTAATTACACAAGTGGTGATCAACCAGAAAACGTTTCCAAGTCTTTAAAGAAGATAGTTAATTGGTTGCCAATTGCAACAGATGTTGAAATTGTTAAGTTATTTTAATACGAGACCACGGAGTCATTAGTACAAAGTAAGTATCAGGTCACAAAGGTGGATATGCATCCTTCTCATTGCCAGTATCGTATAATTGCTCCTATGACAGTATCTTAATGGATTATATACATACGTGTAAAAGTTGAATCTGTGTTATATTAATCTGGTGTACCAAATCATTTACTTCCTATTACTCCTATAAGCACTGAAATTTTTCTCAACCATTATGGTTTTTGACACTTAGATTTAAGATAATCCAATACTACTGTATTCATTAAAGAGGCAATTTTAACCTCTTTCTTATTTGTTTTTATGTGTACTATATGAAACAAAAACTTACAACAGAGTAGATGAAAGAGAGCTCTCGGTAACATAAGATGTTGTATCAGATATAAGTAAAATAAGTTCATTATATTTATTTTCCATTTGTATGTTCACTATATATTATGTATATAACTTGGTAACCAAATCAAGCACGTGTTAATGACTATTATTTTCATAAAAATGAAATTGTAAGTGTGGAAATTTAGCACACACACTTTCTCTGCGAGGAGTGCCTGCCAAGGATATAAATATCAGATCCACACAATTATTAAAACAGTGCATTATATCAATCACACTGACACAAAACATGTGCATCGATAATAGTGCAACAGACTCATACTCAGAAATTGTTTCTCAAAAGTGCAAAAACCCACTCAACGATTAATGTCAGCCATGTGCTATAACTATCATATGTTTAAAGAAAATTTCCTTAATTCTGGAAAATGTCTGTTATCGCAATATTGTTCCTAAAATGTAAATTCTAAGTATTTTTTTATTATTGTAAATATGTTATGTTATATACTCGTATATTTTAAAGTGTTCTCAAACCAGAAGTTAGCGAGGTTATCTGTTCCTGTATGGGGATCACGAAAACAAAAATTATCACATATTTTAACTATTTCTAAACCTCATGTCAAAGTGTTAATGTAATTGTGTTGTACTTATCTGTTAAGAATTATCCATAATAACAATGGTGAGTAACATAAAGTCAAGTTGTAAAAAGTTCACACGCAGACAGACAGCAAATGGCCAGCTCACTAGTAGTATTGCTGCGCCTCTGTCAACAAAGCATGGATTCACCATGCAGCACTGCCAACATTGGCGTGCACACTTCCTTTCATACAGGAAGAAAGTTACCTAAACTCTAAAAAGTTTCCCTTTCAATTAATTAAAAAGAATCTTGTTTACCACAGATTATCAAAAGGAACATTCAACTTAAACCTACGCCAGTACATACAAAATTTTTTTTTTTTAAATACTATTCATAAAACGATTCAAAATTAACTTCCTAGCACGTTAAGTGAAATAGTACCACATGCACGTGCAAAAGCTATTGAACTGCCTCTTACCCACGCCCACCGCCTAGCTTTGTAGGGGTCATTTCAATTAACATTAAATGTGGCGATGAACGTACCTCCTCCTATTCCGTGGTTTCACTACGCAACGTGCATAGGTATTTCCAGTGTTCCAGTGTTAAAACCATGTAACAAATTTTCAATCCATTACTAATACATTTTGTTCTACCATGTAAATTTTTCAATAAGTTACGGTTCAGTCATAATAATTGTGAAATGGTGCCTCGAATTTGGTATTCCACCTTTGACCCTACCATTATGTATAATCGCGAACGCCACCAAGCACCTACAAGATGACAATTTGTGCCTGAGCTCCTCGACCCCTGAAGGATATCTATCACTATATACCATACAGCAGCCGGGACAGACTGCTATTTCGACATGGGGGGTAATGTGGGGGCTCCAGGGGGCTGTACACGAGCTAAGGTTGGACAGACTATAGATTCCTTTGCAAGCCCCCTGTTTATTCAACAAGCTTCAACTGACCCACTGTCGCCAGGGTATAAATTGTCGGAGCGCCAATCCCTAACCCTCCCAGATGGCAGCAAGTAATTGAACTGTGATGAAGTCAGTGCTGGAGCGGCATGAAGCATAAGTCTACAAGAGTCCAGGGTCTGGAGGAGCTCCAGACAGACAGCAGGCTACACTTCTGATAATTGGTGAGCATAATTCCGGCTAGGCAGTAGGGTGTCATCGCCAATCTCGAGGTCCCGTTAGTAAAGACATAATTAATGCGTGGCAAGGTTAGGGACTAGTTGTGTTTAATACTCTTGTAATAGTAGACTACAATCCTAGTATAGTAATCATATCCTTGATCTGTTCATGTCACTGTATCGTTCTATTCAAACATAGAGTTATTGTAATAAATGTAATTAGTACAAATGCTCTTCTTATTGAACAGCAGTCTGTAGCAATCTACTCCTAGTAGAACTATAGAATTCTGATATAAAGCGGACTAACAGCAGCCAACTGGCTCAGATGCGACAGTAAAGTGCGTAAAGTAGAGTTAGGGATAGGGACTACTCCTAAAAGACCAGCGACACTTAACACTACAATAATAATATTAAGTATGTAATACACACAGTTAAATATTGAGTTATAAGAAAAGTATAACAAAAATTAATTTTTATAAGGTGATAGAATTTTATCCAAGGGCAAATCAATTTTGCCAACATCCTACATAAATTTGATGCTGTGGTCAATACTATTCATAGTTTACAATGAAGTCTGTCAAAATGGGTGAGGTAATGCAGGAGATAATTTCATTTAATTAAGAAACTAAAAAAAACGTTAGAAAATTTCTTATGCATTAACTGTAACAACAAAATTACTTTCTGTATGGCCGAGTCAGTAAAAATTAAATTAAAATAAACAAAAACCCCTTTAGAAACTTTTTATATGAATTGTCCCACCATAATTTTGGTCTACCAAACATCACAAATATATACATTACGATCGCAAATAAAAAAAAATCAGAAATAATCTGGACACCTTACGAGAAGGTATTAGATAATACAAGTAATATCTAAAAAATTTCGTAACATTATGAGGATATATTAATTAAACAGGAAATAAAATAATAATTGATTCATTATTGAACAATTCTCATGTAGGATAGACTCAAGGTTGACACATGTCGCTAGACTATTCAATGTTACTTTTAGTGAGTGTTAGATCATGGGCGCTCTGATATACAATTACCGACACTGAGTCAGCTTTTTACTGGAGGCTAGTACTGGTCGGGTAGGCTGGCGGCTTGGTACAAAATCTGCTGTGGGCAGTTCAGTAATACTTCTCGCTACTACCTTAGCCTGTTGAGGTAGAGCTGACTTACCAGGGAACTCACTCACCAATATCTTGGCCTCTGGTGTAGAGTTACATCGACTGGGGCCAGCAGTCGCCTGGGTGGTGCTAGCTGACGAGTTGTCATATGGAGACGTCGGGTATCTCTCGCTCCAGTTGACGGTTACACTGCTTCCACAATATGAGTTGGCAATACCCAACCTGGTGTCACGTCCAGTGACTAGGGCACGAACTGCAGGATGTGACCCGATGCCAATCCTAGTGTGACGGGAAATAAACAGGGGTGCTGTCTGAAAAAACTGCCTCTCTCTAGGTGATGGGCGGTCTGAGTTTGTTCCTGTGGGGTGTCATCACCGATTGTGGAGGGGTTATTGGTGCACACTCGCTTAGCAGTAAAGAACTCCTTTTTTCTCCTACCTTCGAACACCGTGCCACCCCACAAAGGGCATAGAGGAAGTATTGACACTTAACTTACTTTCAGTCGGTGCAAGCAATTGATGGTACTCTAGGTGTAGAGCATAACAGAAGTTGATGGCACAAACCCTGTGTTCCTAAGGTTCTGTACCTTGGCCACAAACCTAGAGCGCTGGGTCATATGGGCCATCTTCCTACTACTGTCAGGGTGTGGTCCAGCAAGAGTCGGGCCTCCAGTTCCAGGCAAAATATCCCTGCCAGCACCCTTGGTGTTCCGGTCAGCGATACAACCTGAGGTAGCTGTACTGCTCCTGTTGGAGGAGTACCTAGTGGTTGGGGCTTTGCCTTTCTGTACACCTGGGTGCACAGAACGGGTCGCCGTCAAAAGTGATGTGTGTTGCAGTGTACAAATTCCTGAAGGGGATCTGTAGTCCTACACTATGGTTTGCACTGTTGTCACACCCGGTTGCTTGCTGCTCCGTCTAAGAGTTGAGTTCCTAGTATGCGTGACAACCTGCTACTACCCGCAACAACTTGTGACAACCTGCGACAACTTGCGAGACCTGTGAAAACCTGTGACTACTTGCGACTATTTGCATATTTTTTTAATATTATGGTAAACAATTTCTATTAATTTTATTTAACTGATTATGTAACAGAGTTTGCGACTTTTAAATGGGAACAATGTGGGGTAGGGGGGATTAAAAATATGTCCAACGATAGCCTTTTCGGCTACATAAGAGAAATTAATAACGTTATATAGGAAGTACATTAATCAACTTTAATTTTAAAAATATTATAGAGTTCAGTTATGGCCAATGGCAGAGCACTGAACAAATTTGTAATTTCTTTGTTGTTTTTGTTGTTGTGAGGGGAAGAAGGAAGGTACATGGCTCTCTCTCTCTCTCTGTGTGTGTGAGTGAGAGAAAGAGAGGACACTAGGTTGTCACGCTCGTTGCTTAGGTAACCACTTCCCGTCTTGGAGGCAAGTAGGGGATGTAGAAAGCCAGAGTCACACATCGCACCACACCGCAGAGTCAGACAGACGTATTAGGAAGTCACTAAACAAAGCACCACGCTGCAGAGCAGTAATAAACGGCTGCGTGCATGACGTATTTCACATCCAGTTACTAGACTTTGCAAAAACAGCCAGCTTAAAAACACGATAGTTGCTGGAAATATTAGGTGAAGGGACCCGAAATATACTTTTATCGAAGCTCCACGTGATAAACGATACAAGTGGTTTATGTTAACATTATTTACACAAGGATTTCGCAGGGACCACAAAAAATTGTTGGTGGATGTGGTTTATCAATGCATGCGATAACGATACACTGAGAGTCCACTGTAATGTGATTTAACATTTCAAACAGAATGAATCACAACAAAACACGCTTAACACCACTCGCACATCATACATCTTTGCACTGACAAATTCACGCGGTACACGGAAACTGTGCACTCTCCCAGCATACAACAGTTAAAATAAAATAGATACACATTTGTTTCCTGTGTCTGAGTATCATTAGTCAACTAAAGTATCATGGCAATATATACATCAACTGTTTGCACACAACACCCGTGTACGTCTTTTTGTATGATATACTATACGTATATATTTTCTATGACTAATATGTTACGTAGTACAATCTTCTGGCGTATATAGACAAGGTAAGCCTTGAGAAATTCACCAATTAAATTATATTCCAACACTGCTTGATTACAGTGGTTTATACCTGTATAACATTAGTGAGTATGCATAAACATACCCTGTGAATCAAATTTTGTGAATTAAGGTTTGGTTTCCAAAGGTATTCTGGTATTTAACACAATTTAGCGAACTGATAGAAATATATTGGACATGAATATTAAGCATTTTACAGCATAAAACACCCCAATATTTATAGTACTCCTCACTATCACATTTCATGGTCTATACTACAAATTATGTGAAGCCTTAATAAAATTACTATTAATTGTGGTTTTCCCGATTTTTGGAAAAGCCCCTATTCTATATAATTACCAACATTCCTCATGTACATGGAGATAAATAACATAATATTTCACAGGTTAATCTTTTTTTATAATTACTCCTATATTTTTATGTTAAAAATGTTTCATTAAATAGGTTTGATTTTTATTTTACTATTTATTAGATACTTCAAAATAATGAAATCATATGACCTAAGATACAATTTAATGCTGCATAGTAAATGTCACTCAAAAGTTGGATTTAGGAGGAAAATGTTTTTGGAATTGCCCTACAGCTAGTTACAAGCAGTGAAACCAGCAGTAGAGCCATCTATGAGCACCTACATTCACACATTGAGATGACTAAACCTAAACATGTACAAGTACGCCACACACAATTATTTTAGCACATGTTTATGGCACAATATTTTCATTACTCTGCAGATAACATACTCTGAATTTTAATATGTTGTTACACACCTAACTAACTTTCCACTTTTTTGATGTCCTCCATAGGAGATATAAATCAATAAAAATGCGAATTTTTGAAAAATTCTCATTTTCAGCAGCTTATAAAAGCTTAAGAGGATAAAACACCTCAGGTGTCACGGTATTTTTGAGAAGTATAATTGCCATAGTTTTAACACACAAAAACTTGTTGAGGTGTTCTGTCCCCTTCAAGTAAAAATTTAGCCTCGAAAGTGGGAAAAATTAATAATTCCATTATGAACTTTGACCCTGATTAGTATGATCTTTAAAATAATAAGAGTGTAATTTGTCTATACCTTGAGAAACAGCTCTTTAGCTGAATAAATCAGTTTTTGATCAAATTGGGTTATAAATAAAGGTGCTACAGCATTTTTGGTAAATGTTTAAAATGGCACATGCCGCCATCTTTAAACATCTGCCCAGGGTGAATGTGCACAAAATTTTTTTTTTCTATTATTGGTTTTGAACTCTCAACGCATGCATTGATGAATGGAGAAACTTTCAGAATTTTTTAAAAACGTGCAGCAACCAACACTGGTTGAAATAGCATAGAATGACTCCTTACGAACATGCTATCTTATTATTGTTCCAAATATTCAACAGAAATATCAGTGGCATCATAGACTTGTGGTACAATGGAGAGTTTTGGTGTATAGGGCAACAAATTACAAAACAACCTTCTCCGGTCTTATTCTGTGCATCCTTGCATTCCCCTCCCTCACAGGGACAGGTAGCAGAGGTGAACCATCATCTGTCACTTGCCCAACTCACACAAATGCGGTGGGCTCCACCTGGCTGGGGCAAAAAGTGCTGTGGAGATTTGGTAGAAAACACACAATAAAAAAATGGTTAGATATTTTGTAATGGTGTATAAACATGAAAAGCATTTAAGAAATGTCTTATGCCCAAAGACTTTTAAAGGATCTTATTTTAAATGCAAGGATAATATCTTTTGTGTTAAATGGCTAAACAGGTGTTTTCTGATTCACTTTTAGCTGCTAAATTTTCTATACAGAAACTTTAGAGTTGTCTCTAGCATACATCATCCTTTTATCTTCATTAATGTGACATAAAATATATCATCACAGCTTATAGTCATGTTTAGGCGAGTCGTCGATGGATAAACTGCACTCCAGTTGAGCACCTTGTGCACAGAAGAGATAAGGCAAGTGGTGAGTGTGCAAGAGCCAGCCTACAGCTCACACATTTCAAGGCCTTGAACATGCAAAATAGCTGCAGCCAAACAGAACCCTCAACAACTGTAACCATTTAGAAACCTCATAAAGTTAATGAATTAATTCAGCAGAAAAAATAACACTGCAATAAATGTTTGTCCTGTTATTACCAAATTTTGTTTACATATTTCATATTTGTACTTCAAAGTTGCTGAAATAATTGTAAAAACATCATATTAATGCAAACAATTTTACTAGTTCAACAATTCTGATCAAACTTACCTATTCAGAATCAGAGTCTAGCTTACTTTTAGCAGTTTCAGTACCAATATAATCAATGCAACTTGAAGAATTTTTGTTGCATGATGAGTGAGGTTTACAGTTATCTTATCTACTTCAATATCCATTATTGTATCATTCTTGAAATATTCTGCTTCAATGTTTTTCACATGGTCGCAGCACTTCTTCCATCATTCTACTGTAAGTGAACCAAGTAACTTTTCACACAGTTTTCATTTATCTTCCAGACAGTTGGATATTTCCTCACAGACTTCAGCTTTGATATCCCTCCACGCTAGTTGAATAAGATTTAAATCTCCATATGATGGCAAGCAAACGACATCATTACCATTACAATCATTTCCCTTGATTTTATCCAACTTGAATTTTTTTGGCAATATGATATCTTACCAAAAGCAACAAAGTGGCTTTAGACATGTGAGTAACTGTTCTGCTTTAACCAGCCTTGAAGGTCAGATTTTACAGTGGCTGATGTTAGCTTCTTATTTACTTAAACATGGTATTAGCTCACATTGCCTAAAATATAACACTGTTCTTAGATGAATTTGGAAGTAACTTTTGTTTCACCAATGTAGGAAAATCTGCATAGTTCATATCACAAAAGTCACCTGAATTTTCCTATGATTTGAAAATCAGTAAAGTATTTGAAACAAAACTTTCTTCTCCACCAGTATACATGATTATTAAACATAGCCTATTACCAATGAATTCTGTTACCCCTACTCCAATGCTTGACTGTTGCAGGAATTGACACAATGTGTACCATGCAAATATCTTTCATCAACTTGACACAATATTCCTACATACATTTTGGTACTTGCGAATTCCTCTTAGATACCTTCTGCTCCACGCAGTAATTTTTGGCTTTCCTACCAAAATTTTCCATTCAGACTGGTACTTACTCCATTAAAACCTTAGTTTTTCACGAAATTCAGCAAGTTTTCTCTACTGCACTTTTAAAAGGCTATCTTCTCGTAATGCCTTGGTCAATTATTTTTATGTTGGAAAGGTATTCCTAAAAGTATACAAGTTATAAATTTTCCTTCGTATGGCTCTGTATGTAAAGTCATCAACTATGATTTTTTTATTTCTCTCATCATTCTTATATGTAGGTGTAAAAAAACTTAAAAATTACTTTTGCTTTTACTTTACCTTCAGCCAAAATACTTTTACAGTTGCCTGAAAAACACCTGTTACAGCACTTGTCAAGTGGGTAACATTGTACTTCAGTTTGTACGATCACATTTGTTCCTCCAAATGTATAACAACATTACAAATAATTTCCAGTACACGCCCCCACAACGGCGTATCGAATGAAATTCATCACTTAAGTCACAAAGTCAATGCCATACATTGCGTTGTATCATGTAAACAGAACTATGAGACAACCGTACTGGACCTTATGTTTCCCGGAAGCAAGCAGCAGTTCAACTGCCCCCCTTCATGTCGAAAAGCTACAGCAACATGACAGCTGCCTAGCACTGAGGTTTGTGCATGTCAATTTACATCTATCACATTATGTTAAGTTGACATACTCTTGAATACACTTCAAAACTAATTTTTATACTAAAGTTATATTCAGTTTGTTAAGCCACATGTATGTGTGCCATGAAACCAACCCAAATTAGAAACGAATCTCACATTGCGTAATGCAGACACTGATTTCTGTACTTAAGTGCTAACCGGGGTCCAGGAAATGGAGTTATAAAATCCTTTTCTTCTTCTTCTTCTATACTTACCCCAGAAAATATGTCAACTGTTGCATTCATAAGTGCAGAATTCATAAATATTTCACAGTCAAAACCATTTACATATTGAAGGAATAATGCCATTACTGATATACTAATTTTGAGTGTCGACTTATGGTGCACTTGACAGAAATGAACTGAACATTACGGTTCTGTTCAAAATTAATACAACCAAACTTACTTATCACAAACAACATTAATTTAACACAAATTTTAAGCATTTGCCTGTTTTTTAAACTATACCCTTCTGCCAAGCATGGAGAAAACATTTTTAATGCAAACAAAATAATCTCTCACCTGACCAAAAACTGTAAATAATTTATATTCCCACATTAAAAATATCACTACCTGCATGCCTTAAATATGCTTAAAAAACAATGGGAAATACAAACATGGAATATGGAAACATTGGTAGATACACACCTGATAACGAAAAAGCATTTGCTTCAACATCCGGTTTGCAACAACAACTGGCACAACACGTCCAGTGTTCAAACGATGAAGTTCCAGCTGAGAAGAAATCATCTGTGTTGTCATCTCTGTATCAGCTGCGGTACCAGCACCACAACAATACATGTTCTTGGCTAGGAAGTGGATTTTCGAGCAGTTCTTGTCGGACACAATTGTGTCCTCGGTAGCACGAGTGTCAGCACCCAAAATGACACCATCTTTGAAGATTATACCTACAATAGTGGTGCCAGTTTTTGTTGCCTTTGGTACCGGAAATCCTCTACTTGCTAGGTGAGCATTCCTGAAATTTAGAAGGAAAACATTATTCTACATACTTAGAGAGATATCCAATTGAAAATACAGATCTGTTGTACAACATAATAATAGTGGTTTGTTTAGAAATGTGAAGAAGTTAATGACGTTAGCAAGTATCATGCACACTGGAGAAATAACTAGTAGGGTTGTAGCAGTGGAGAAAAGAGACTATTAGAAGTGGTCGGAATCAGGATGTACCCAAAATGTGTTGGAAATAAACAAAAGGAAAAAAATTTCACGCTTGGTAACTGAAACAAAACAATTTGTTAATGTGGCTAGTTGTAAAATGAATGTGTGTGCCCAGCAGTATAGTATGTGGAATATATTGAAAAACTACAAAGGAAGGATGAAATTAAGTGAAACAGAATAAATATAAGTAAAGTGAAAACAGTATTTGGGTTTATAACAGATATATTTAATAGAAAAAATAAGTGGTTAAGTAATAGTGATAGATTTGAAATCAAATAAAGAAAATGGGGAAGTGAAATTACAAAATGTTAATACATGGATACGTGGATGAGAAGAAAGTGTGAAGTTATTTAAATGTAAATACATGTGTAAGTAGAAAAATTTATTAATTAAATTAATAAATAAATAGAAAAGTATTGTCAGAGGTGTGAAGTCATTATTATGGTACAAATTGTTGGAGAATGAATGGGAAGGTAAGTAGTGACTGTTGATGTGTACACAAGCACGGATGTTTGTGTTGTATGACAGTTATTATATGTTGTTGAAAAAGGTGTTGTAGTTAGGTAATGTCGAAATTCACACTGTAGGGGTTATGATTGTTACGTTAGTTTTGTATAGTAAAAAAAACTGTTATACAGGTTAAACCAAAATACCACTTCGGGAACGCAGTGGTATTAGGATGAATATTTGAGGATATGCAGTTTAAGGTACTATTGTGTGCAGATATGGGTTAGTTCAATCATATTTCACAATATCACATGTGGTTCTACAAGTCTACTGTGGTATATTCTAGCTTTCACACTGTAATCCATGATTCACCCACCCTGGTGTCATTTTAAAACAAGGCACCAACTGATTGATCAAAAAATTGACTTCAATAACATTTCTTGATTAAAATTTTTTTTTTTTAATAGAAAACATTTACCATATTCTGTGTTTCAACCCCAACGGTGCCCTTTTAAACAAGGCACACAATGATTCACTGAAATATTTGACTTATGTAAAACTTTTGTTCTATAATTCACCCAACCAGCTGCAATGTTAAATAAGGCATTAAGGAACTCTGAAAAATATTATTTGTCGATCAAGAGGTTTGCTGTTTTTAATATTGAGATTGCAGTGGATAGTTATATTTCAGTGGAGGGTTGAAGCACATTGTGTTAAGAGGAAATGTCTTTAGTATAGCTGACAGAACAAGCATGAATGTGCCATAGGTATAGTAAAGTATATATTGAGCACATCTGCTCAAGTGTACTACCTGGTACCACCATTACATATCCTATATAATAAGCAGACGGTCTCTGTCTGTCTGTCTTTAATACTTCTAAGTCCCTTGAAACTCAACAGAAGTTCTTCAAATTTTGCAGAGCAAATCCACAGGGTAAAATACACGTCAAGTTCGAATTTCAACAAAATCAGATTATGCAATCATGACTTTGGACCCTAAAAATTCATTTTTTAATTACTTTTTTCCAATTAAAGTTTTGTTTTAATGTATAGAGAATATTGCATAAAGATATGAAGGTAATGGAATATCATTTTTGTTTACTTTAAATATCTCACTTCAATGTTGAGTTGATTAAGTGGGGCCTTAGTGGCTCAGTGGATAGAGATACCAAGTGCGGCCTCAGTGGATAGAGCGATTCCAATTAGGGCCTTAGTGGCTCAGTGGATAGAACTATGTTAAGTGGGGCCGCAGTGGCCAAGTGAATAGATATATCAAATGGCACCGCAGTGGCCAAGTAGCTAAAATGATACCAAGTGGGGCCGCAGTGACTCAGTGGATAGAGCGATTCAAATTAGGGCCTTAGTGGCTCAGTGGATATAACTATGTTAAGTGGGGCCACAGTGGCCAAGTGGATAGATATATAACTATGTTAAGCGGGGCCACAGTGGCCAAGTGGATAGATATATATCAAATGGCGCCGCAGTGGCCAAGTAGCGAAAATTATTCCAAGTGGGGGCTTAGTGGCTCAGTGGATAGAATGATTTCAAGTGGGGCCGCAGTGGCTTAGTAACACGTGTATGTATATAATAGCATTGTTACAGTATATAATATACAGCTGAGCTAAAATGCTCAAAATGTACTACACGATAAGTTTATATATAGAATGATTTTGAGCAATGTGGAAAAACTGCAGGAGACTGTCCCTGAGGGGATAAGGAGCAAAAAAAGGCCATATTCACATAAGTCCAGAAATGCATGGTTTCTATGCTAGAGACAATATATTTGTTCATCATTTCCGTACAGTTCAATGCAGTGCACAGCATGCTGTAATGAGGCCACCGTTAGATGAGATGTTCAAAATGGTCCCAAAAGCCCTCTAAACATACGTGTACCTGCCGCAGCAGCAACTGCAACACACGTTAAAATGTGCCATACTGAATCTGAATGGCATCACAGGCAGCATGAATGCATTGCACCAGTGTCTGCATATCCAGGATGAGCTCCGCATACATGACACCTTTCAGGTACCCCCACAGGTAGAAATCTAATGGGTTGAAGTCCGCATCTGGGCGGGCCATGCAACTGGACCACCTCATCCAATCTATGGACTCTGGAAGACATTGTCGAGATGTCTCCACATGGTAATGCGGAAGTGGGCTGGAACACCATCATGCAGCAGTCTTATAATCCTCCATACCACCAAAGGCATCTTTTCCAGCAGGGGAGGCAGGATCATCTGCTTGAAGTGCAGATATGCTTTGCCTGGGAGACATTGTGGAAGGATGACTGGTCCCATGAAGTGGTCACCAATAATCCCTGCCCACACATTGAGGCTGAAACGGTTTATATGGTTCGCTGCCACCATACCATGGGGATTCCGCATAGTCCACAGAAGGGTTGTTGTGGAGGTTGACAGTACAGCCCCTCATAAAGGTGGCCTCATCTGTGAAGAGGATTGGATGACAGAAATCCCAGCATTATGGTGGCCTGTGCAACAAACGACAAAACCATTCACGCAGAGGAAAGTCGGTCGGTAATAAGCCCTGTACACATTGCAATTGATACAGGTAGTAGTGGTTGTCCTGGAGAATGTTCCACATAGTCTTCTGGCTCACCCTATGCTGGAAGGCCACATGTCTGGTGCTGATACAGGGGTTATCGTCTACAATGTTGACAACATGTTCCTCCAAGGCCAGTGTAAGTACCTGGCACACCCGCCTTTCATGGTTACCCATTCCCATAAACAAGCCTGTCTCACACAATTAACGAAACATTGTTGCAAACATTTTATGGTGCAGCTGCTGTCAGCAGGGATACTTTTCCCAGTACAGCTGTGCTGCCTCCCACCCACCGCCATTTGCCCGTCCATATATAAAGACCATGTCAACCTGTTCCCGATTGGAATACCGGTTCATCATCCCATTATGCTGCACTACACTACACACGTCCACTCCAGGGTGAGTCAGCAGTGAAGCACGGATACCTCATGTTACCGATAACTGAACGTGCTGCCATCATGGGGAACAGTACTGCCCTCTAGCAAGGAACCTATGTATTTCAGGATGTATGTCCATTAGACCTTTTTTGTTTCTTATCCTCTCAGGAACTGTCTGCTGCAGTTTGCCTCATTGCTCAAAATCATCCTATATACACTAAAACTGTTCCTGCCCGAAAACCCCCACATTCCTGTGTATTCCCTGTTAGGAAGTGGGAGAGAAGGAGTGGGATGATATAAAAAAAAGTGTGACATCATCTATACCATATTTATGATATCACTTCTAGGTCAAAAGTTGGTATCTGTGCCGCCGACCAGAACTTTTCCTTTCAACTTAAATCTATCTTCGTTAACAACTACTTTCGGACAATTCTTTTCCGTGGGTGCGGGAGGTCGCTAGGCGCTGAAGGGGAAGGTTCTTCCCCCCCTCCCTTTGTCTTCGTAATTTTTCCTCGCTAGTCGAGATGTACTTCATGTGACTGCTGCTGTGATTTCATACCTGTGTGAATGCAGATGAGAAGAGCGACTGATCTGCATTGTTTTAGACCGTCATAAATAAACAAGGTTCAAATTCAACATGAATTCTTCACAGTTTTATTTCTACTTCAAATATTGACAGTGCGCCTTTAATGAAAAATGCTAGCCGGAGCCCAACATTTTATTTTGAATGCAGTGTACAACTTGTTTGAGGTGTAGCGAGTTGATGCTACACTTCAACTAGCAATCACAAAATTTGGTCGGAAAAATACTTCAACCTGTAATCTGTCTGAATACCGATTGTCTAGCTGGTGAGTCCTGGAATACGTGGTACATTGCCTTCAAAACTGAACTACATCCCAACCAATCTTCTTGACACCTAACTAGAAGGCACCATGTACAACATAGAGTCCACAAGATCCCAAATCCAATATTTTTGGATCATCCTCAGATGCTTCAGTTTTTGCTTTCAATTTTTTCATGAAGGCCTAATTCACATTGGGCCCATCCATGGACACTTGCACAATTTTAGATAATTCAACATCCCCTAGCCCTTGTTGAAATCCTAACAAGAGATCATCAGCTGTAGAATGGCCTAAAAATTAAGAGTTCCAATACCTGGTTTAATATTTGGCTGAGAGTTAGAGGACTGAGTAAACAAAAATAGTTGAAGTTTCTTCCAGTTTACTGGGCGAGACCTAACTCCAAATGGGGCTAGTGCAATGTGTGGTGTAGGTGTTGTCTTTCGGTAACATAGTCTACTTCTAAACATCAGTGATAAAATATTCCTTTTGTAATATCTCGGGGCGCGTGAGGTTTGTTTGGATGGAATATTTTACACTCTCAATACCACAGTACTCTCAGCAACATTAAATAAAACACAAAACAAAGCAGCCTTGCTGGGTTGGCACAGAACATACACAACAATACACATTCAGAAAAATATAGGCAATTCAGTTCAATGAGTAGGCGCTTAGCAGTGTGCGATATAGATTTAAATCAGGTGCCGTCAATATGCCACAACCTCTGTATCAGCAAACTGGGGGGTGTTTAGCACATCAGTAATACTTTCAATCAGAGAGAATTTGTGGATAACCATTCCTTTGATTATGATTCAGCATTGGCATGCAAAGATATGATTAAACTATTCATAGACACACAACTCAGGCTCCATATTTTAGTAGAATTTACTTAAAATTCAGACTAGGCGACACACATATTAATACAACATAAAACCAAATAAATTATACACTTGTCACACTCAAGCACTAGAAATATGAAAAATAGAATACCCTAATAATTTACAAACAACCATAGTTTACTCTTAAACCAGAGTTCTACTTCCTCACAAGTTATAACCTTGTCATTAAGATTAAACAAAATGTATGAAATTCAGGTTTAGTCTGACTGTGTAGTGATCTTACGAATGTGCGGAAGAAATTACAATAATTTAAGTTGTAACTTTTAGTAATCAGACTCTCTGAGCAAAACTGGATAAAACCATGATTGGGCAAAATCTGTTCTTTTAATTTTACTTGTAATTACTGAGGTTGAAAATACGAAATCGTAATTTGCCAATCTTTTGCATTTTATTGAGAAAGCTGCACTTTCAAAAATTTTACTGCATCAGTTCAATTTATAAATAACCATTACTTCTTACACAACCAAAACATCACCGAAACTCTGGTAGAGTATCTCATTGCTTACAATTATGTTGGCCTAGTTTTACCTCGGAGTTGATGGTTCGAAACTTGGACTGAACTCAAGAATAATCAGCCTCAGCGTCCTCTGGTCCATGTGGGACAGTATTCACTTGTCTCCTAGCCTAGCATCGCTTCTTAAATTATGCTGAGGACTCCTAATGAACAATTCACATAGTTAAAGCATAAATAACCAGCCAGACCCATCGCAGCAGTCCCTTGAAAAGTCTGGGGTTTAGGACCTCCGTACAGAGCTTTTAGTTTACATGGCTGGTCACGACATACAAGAAAGAGCGATACTTCTCATACACCCACGCTTCTTCACAACAATCTATATTGAAACAATGTATAAAGCTTGCACTGTTTTGGCAATTTCAAATAAACGTCCAATAAAAACACGTAAAGTGAAACTGTTCGTTCTAGTGGTAGAAGGTGTAAAATAGTGTTCAGAAACTGCACTCAATTGTTCACAGAACAACTTCCAGCAAAATACAATTATTCCAACACTGAAATATATTTCTACCAAGTTTTAGGTTATGTTCGTAAGCAGTTCGCTTTTAGTTGTAGGAATCACTATCACAAATCTTTAGTGAAAATATTGTCTGTGAATAACATATGATTATTTAGTCACTGAATTAATAAATATAAGCAATGTTACGAAAAAACGTAAACATTGGGGTTTTCAAGTGTAAACAAATGGACAATCGGAAAAATAGCGACTAATGTCTTAAACTGAAAGTAATCAAACTGAGCGAGGTCTGCAATACAGAGCATTACACTAGTCATAACCTTATTTCTGTTTACATCCCATAAATGCACAGAAATATCCATCTGTTGTTGCTTTGCCCCTCTATTAAAAGATTCATCAAAGCACAAAACTGTTTTGCAGATTGAACTAAATCTGTAAGTTTGTAGGAAAAATATGGTGCAAGACCATAAGTAACTATATATGCAGTCTTGGTACTACTAAGCTGTATTTCTTGGGCAATGGCACTATCTGGGAATTTTTTTGCAAAGAGATTGCTTATTCCCATCTGACTATTGAAACTGTATTTTTTTGCAACATGCAAACGTCCACAATATTTCTGCTCTTTTAACATCACTGTCTCCCAGAAAATTAATTTTATTAACAGTACCAGAAGATGCCTCTTTGAGCACTGTACCTGCGTGATGACATTCTAGTGGACAACAAACAGGATGCTGGTGTGCTGCATGCTGCTTCAGAACTTGAGGCTGTACTAACACTTGAATTCATTATGTCCTTGGTTCTTGGTGATTAAAAGGCTGAGTCAGATATGACATAGATACAGAACTACTGCACATTGCAACTAACTTTCTGTGGAACTTTCCTTCTTGATGGCTCTTCACTGACTGTCTACCCATAATACTCAAAGAAAATACCTTTTTACACAAAACATATTTTGCACTATCAACATCTCCATCGTGATGTAACCACATTTGCCAGCCAGGAAACAGTGTTCCATCAAGTCACGCTGGAATGAATTTGGATATTCTGAATATCACTTAGCCACTTAAACTAGCATGGAAAAATGTAAAGTGGCACAAAAGTCAAGTACTGAATTGCTTACTCTCACAAGCTCATCTTACAAGAACAAATACTCAATTAAAACAAGCAGTAAATTCGCTGTACACACGCTCGTGCACAAACCTAACCAACATCTTTTATACCAAATGAAAATAGGACACCACAGTAATTTGTTAACGTCCAGACAGAAAACACACTACATTTGAATAAAATACGCTTTTCCACTATTGCAATTACAAACTGACCAAAATGTTTCAAACAAGTTTCTATTACTCAAGCAGAAATAACTTCGGTACGAGAAACGATTTTGCCTTTCCGGTGCACTTTTAGCTATTTTAGTTTCGTTAACATCATAGCAATGAAAACATGCTACCTACAAATTTAATTAAAGTAACACCAAAAATATGAAAACAAAGAATACTAGCTTTGGCACATGCTAATGAAAATACAATTTAATAAAAATAATATTTTCAATATTAAAACTCGTTTAAAAGGTTTCTGAGAAACGGGTTACTACACAAACGTATGAAGGTCCTGGTACCGCAATTTTCAATTGTGTTCTATTTCAAGTGTAAACAATTTCATGTTCTGTACACACTGATGTAATTTGTCAGTTGAAATTTAATATTTGTACCAATTTTATACCTAATTAACGTCCTGGTCGGCACACTCGACATTCAATCCACAAAACTAACATATTATTCAACACTTTGTTTACTCAAAAAAATCCACGGCAGGAAGCTTGTTTTGTGTTCGGAGCGCTTGTGTCCTGTAACTCAGGTTCTTTGAGAGGCAAATTTTCATTATTTCTAAAGTTTAGAGTGTAAAATAATCAAGCTTTATTTCATCTGAAAGCAGAAAATAGAGTGACACAATTTTCAATAATCTTTCTGATAGGATGATTCTTGATATAAATGTTTCATTAAAGTGAATATTGCATATATGTCAATTGTTATGTTTGTGTAGGATTAGTTATATTTCTTATTATTATAGTGTTTCTGTTGTGTTTTGTATCCTGATTTGAGAGTTACTACATATGATAATTTCTTACACAACATTTGTGCTGCAAATATGCTCTTTGCCTATGTGTATTAATTTGTGGGCATTCAACGTATTTTCTATGTATGTCAACTGTGTCCTCTTACATGTCAACTGTGTCATCTTACACTGATAATAGTATGCTTAGTGTGACTAAAATAATTGCAATTCAGTTTTCTAAACATTTATTAAAATGTTAGATATAAATTTTTCTCACGCCACTAAGCGCGTGGCTTTTGTGTAGGAATCCAGCGCTTGCATTTCTCGCTGGCATCACCTGCAGCTTCGAGAAGCAAACAAAGTTTTCCTTGAAACAGCTATTTATTTCTTCTCTCTTTGAAGGCATTATTTTATCCACACATGGTAATTATTAATTTTTTGATTCAGGACATATTTTTACACAATTCCATTATTTATTATTTATCTTATGTAATTTACTATTTCACAGCAGTGATAATCCTTAATGTAATGGGAAATGAATTTGAAATTATGAATCTCAAAAGTAATGCAGATTAAATATGTTTTAAGACAGTCGAAAATGATGTTTCAGTGATCAGTGTATTTTAGGCAAATTGCCCGTACCTAACTTAGTAGGGGAATGTAGACGTTCACAAGGCGTAACTTGAAAAACCTGCAAAGAGAAAGTACTCCCGATGTGTCTCCCTCAATTAGACTATCCAAATGTTTAACACCAATTTGACAAAGTTGTTAAGTGACTTCTTGAAAGTAATAGCTTTAAAAAGACAACTTGAAATCAAATAGGCTATCTACCTGGGGAACATTACCTTAACATCATAACTACAGCCTGCCTGATACACTTGCTTGACAAAAATTATAATTAGCTTAGCAAGGAAATAAATATACATCTTTATAATTTTTTTTTCCTTCGGTATGACACATTAGGATTACGAGTGACTTGTTCAGCACGCCTTCGCTCTTCCCAATACCTCTTCATTCTTTCACTAATCCTGTTTCTCTCTGCTTCTGAAAGTTGTATCTTGATCCTGGTGCCAGTCCATTTGTGACCTACCACCATGTTCTTGTACCTGACTCTATCTTGTACTACTGTCTGAGGATTTTTATCCATAATGCCAATTGCCTTCCAGTCCTCCCTAACTTCCTTCATCCAGCTGTTTCCCGTTAAGCATGTCGCTTTCCAGATCTTCTTGGTCAACCTGTTGTAGTTTATCCTCATCAGGTGCCCCCGAATCTCAACCTTCTCTTCCGTATCACACTCAAAATTGGTTCTACGCTCTCATACAGCTCCTGCCTTAATCTATGGATCCAAAATTCGCCATGCTTTTTGGTGCCCCATATAGTTCTCAAGATCTTTCTTTCCTCTTTCTCTCCAAGCGTATACAAGCTCTCTTGCCTAATGTCAGAGTCTCTGTTGCATACAATGCAGCATTCCTGATGGTTGACGTATAATGTCGCAGTTTGGGGTTGCTGGATAAGTTCTTCCCGTAGGTTGTCTTAGCTGAACCCTGTATATTGTACTATTGTTGTTTTGTATTTTGCAAGTGATGTTCTCTCCCAAGCACCAGAAACTGTCTACTCTCTCTACAACTTTACCTTCTATCTTCCAGTCGGTTTTTGCATTCAATACCTTGGTCTTGCTGTAGGCTATCTTCAGGCCGACCTTCGCTGCAATCTCTACTAAGTTTCCTTGCACCATCTTCGCGTCCTCTTCCTTCTTGTTTAGCAATGCCATATTGTCTACAAAGGCCAAGCAATCCACTATTACATTGTGCTTGATCTTGTACCCAATCTGTACGTCTTCAATCCCCATGGCTTTGTTTAACTGTCTTCACTGTTTATAAATTAAGAACTGTAGTTTGTATTAAATTACAATAGTCGTACATAATTGTTAGGCTATAAGCTCAATTTAAATATAAAGAAATAAAAAAATCTCACCAAACAGATTTAATACTTTTTTATGTACAAATAATGGAAGAAAAATTTTTAAAAAATATTAAACTCAGGTAAATTTAGTGTATGTAAAGGTAATTTCCACACAAAATGCCTACTTCTTTAAGTGTTTCTATTTAATTGGCAATATCTCAGTAGCCACCAAACCAATTTGTATGAAATTTTGCATGGTGATACAAAAAGAACAGTGCTGTCTCACAGTTGCCCAAGATGCTCCAAGCTTGCTGTAGGATGAGAGATATTGCAGTATATCACTATAACCCCAGTGTTGTATCACAATAACCCCACTTGGTGGGGTAAATATAATACACACTTTTTATTTTTTAAATGGTGTAATTCTTAAGAATACAGGCTTTTCTGAGGGGAAAAATCTAAGAAAGTGGTATAAATCAACTCTAACAATTACACGGATCACAAATTTACTAGGGCCATCAACATTTGACCAATACAAACCCCAAAAACAATAGTCAGGAGGGCTATGAAGATCAGGGAAATTGTGGAGTGAGACATATGTACCTAGTGTAATATTTATTCATGAAACTAAGATAAACAGCACAAAGACTTAACCGAACAAAATCTAAATTTACTATATTACAATATAATCTATAAATACAATAGTGGGGAGGGCTATGAAAATCAGGGAAGTTGTGGGGTAAAACAGATAAAAAATATGTACGTTTTCACAATAAAATTTTACACCAAAATTTTCCTCCAGTTCATAGCCCACCCCACTATCGTATTTCTAAATTGTTTTGGTACCATTGTCAATTTAAGTAATGTTCAGTTCAATCTTTTTGCAATTAAACATGTTTTCATGAGAATATTACAGTGATATTACAAATAGTACAAAAATATGTTAAATTGCAAAACAAGCGCACATTATTTCTCAGTGCAATCATTTATGGGGAAACTCTAAGCTTTGCTGATGCGTGACGCTTTACATCACTACCTAAAAAAAATTGCCTGCCGACCTTGAATCACTGTTTTGATGACTTACTCCCCTGCTGGCGCTGGGACTCTTTTTGCTGTTTAACGTAGTTTCATGAATAAATATTACACTAGGTACATATGTTTCATTCGTTTTACCCCACAATTTCCCTGATCTTCATAGCCCTCCTGACTATTGTTTTTGGGGTAAATGCGTGTTCTGTGTAATCTGTAGAGTGGAATTATACTTTTCCGAGATTTTTTTCTTTTCAGAAAATCCCCCATTCTTAAATTACAGTAAATTTGTGTCCTGTGTAAGTAGTAGAGTGAATTATACCACTTTCCGAATTTTTCTTTTTCCCGAAAAAGCCCTTATCCTTAAGAATTAGTCTCGTACACGCAGTAACATTTGGGTGAGAGTGTGTATTAATAATATTGTGCATTTAGGTTTGGTTAGGTCGTTTTGCAATATAATGTTATTTTGTGATATTCCTGATATATTATGTTATCACGAAAACACGTTTAATAGCACGAAGATCTAACTTAAAAATACCTAAATTGACAATATTACTAATACAAGTTACAAATTCAATAGTGGAGAGGGATATGAAATGGAAGGGCATTGTGGAGTAACATTTTATCACGAAAACGTACATATTTTACACTTGTTGTACCCCGCAATTTCCTTGACCATCGCTCTCCCCACTATAGTAAAGTTACATTTAATTTCGTGACCACTCCCAGAATCAATTGCTTTTCATACGGCGAACATTATTAGACACACAACAACATAGATCCATTTGACCACACTACACAGACATACTAATCACCACACATATATTATAATTTAATTTTCCTTTACTATAAAAGCGTAGAAACACTCGTAATTGCACACTATTATTAGATTTAACACTTCAAATAACATGAATTGCAATAAAAGATTTGTTTAAGCACTCGTAAATCCGAAACCTCCAACAGGACCAAAATCAAACCGTTAGTAACGTCAGGCAATTTCCCACTATCCACGTAACGCCAACCAACTTTGATGTGCATTGATTTCCTGTCCCGTTGGTTAGTGTATACGAAAGTAACATGGTATTATACATACGCTCTTTATAAACACTGTATCTAAACTGGGCTCTGTATTATCTACTATATGTATATTTATTCAACTAGTAATATGTTAATATCTTGTGAATATAGACCACATAAGCCTTAATTAATTCACCAGAATTACATAATGTCCCAACACTGCTCAATACCCGTGTTGTTTACCTGAGTAACCTCAGCGCCGCACTATAAATATACCCCGTAAATTAAGTTTTCCACATTAAATATTTGTTTCAAGCTGTATTATTACATGTAAAACTTTTCAGCGATCTAATATAAATACATTTGAAGTAAATTATACGTGTTTAATAGTATAAACACAGCAATCTTGATAACCCTCATTATCTATTTTAATCTTTTTACAGAAAACTACTTGAAGCCCCTCCAAAATGTCTAGTAATTACGATTACTAATAATCATATTACTTAACATATCCAGGTATTATTTCTCCGATTATTGAAAAAGCCCCTATTCTTAAGAATTGCACTGATTGATTATACAACCGATGTGACTATGAACTCACTAACTAGCCTAAACATACACCAAGTAATACTTCCGACGACTGAGTGAGTGAAGATATTTGGGCGGTTCTTGACATCGAGGTCTTAACAGCCAATGAGGGTAATGGAAGCGAATATGGAGCAGCATCCGAATGAAGAGGCGGGGGAAACGGAATATCACCGAGAAAACCCGCGGATCAACGACATCGTCCGGTGACGCCGCCGGGGACTGAGCCCGGTTCACCTTGGTGGAAGGCGAGCGTGCTAATCGCTCAGCCACCGTGGCCCCAGTATGTAATCAATTTCACTCTATTACCTTCTGCAGTTTTCAAAAGAAAATCCAGGTCCAGGAATTTCACAGGCCAGTGCTGATGCCATTTTGTGTCCAATTAATCTATATCACAGCAACTTTAATGAAAACTATACTTTTTGAGGAAACAGTTCGCTACCATCACATATCATAATCCATAGATACAATCCACCATGACTTTCGATTCCGCAACGCAACACGATATTGCTTGCGCTACGAACTAAACCCTTTCGTATCGTCGATAGTTCTGCAAACAGCCGTAGTGTTTGGTGAGAAAACTGCTCTGAGTTATAAGCAAATAATGTATTGTTATAAAGCAATTCAACTAATGACTATTGACAGAACTATTTTACAACACATCAGATATTTTATGTTTTGTTTTATTGCATTTGTAAGATATTGGGCAAGTCAAATTACACTATATAAACTTAATACACTGTATAACGTGTATTAACGAAATAAGTAACGTATAAACCTTGCAAATGTAACTACAATTATTATAATTATATACACATGACTACTTCTATATAATAAACTGTTTATTAAAAAGGAGTGTTCCAGGCAAGCTAAATGGCGTAGAGGCTATAAAGTTACTGTTTAAATTTTTTTAACGGTTAACTCTGTGTACTGTAATTTGAGTAGTACAATATATTTGTACGCCTATGCATTGAAAAGATCTTGCGGGCACAATAAAACAAACGGGAGCGCGGGGACATTCCCATATGGAAAAGATGCCTTTCCTCTTATCTCCAGCTAGAAGCAGGAATACTGCCCTTCTGGGGGCCGATTCAATGCACGTTTCTTTGGGTGCCACGCAAAATTTGCACTTGTGTTGCACCAAAATGAATTAAATATGAAAAAAACAGAGGTACAAAGAGTTGCGTACCGACGCTAAAAGCTGAGAGATCAGAATCCAGTCAAATACCTCGGCGCAAGTACACTTGCTCTCGCTGCTCTTGTCCAGTCGAACAACATGGCTATCATATTGTAATTGTCATAAAAAATGTTTAGGTTAATAGTATTTAGTAGCAAATTGTGTAAATGAGTAAATTTAAGTGATTTCAACAACAAATTGAAGTGGTAGACTCGAGGAAGGATGGTTTCTGAGGGTACTTTTGGCATAACTTTTCACATAAGATAAAACATTTTTATTTCAATCAGAACATTACAAAAATACATTTTTTTTGTGCTTAAAATTTTTTTGCTTCATATTGAGCTGGGGTATTTGTTATGGAACACAAAAGAGTCATGTTGTTTCATTAACTGTCGAAGAGTATGGCAACAATTGGTGATGAACATGCTTATGGCGTGACATGCAACATGAATATTGTTAGAAGTTTGTGACTATAACAAACTACAAACACCTTACATAATATTCAACTTGAAAACTGCACCAATTGCATTTGCAGAGAAATACCAGCCGTATGGAAATTCGCAATGAACCAAATAATAAGCCATGAAGAATAGCAAGGTATCTAAACAAAGAATAAATAAACACAATATTAGGTAGAGATGGGGAGAATTTTACATAACAGGTATTTTACAACGAGTACAAACTTGTAACACGTATCTGCTACAAGTACGAACACCAAGTAACAGGTACGTGCATACTTGTTTTCAAAAAGCTACATATGTATAGATAACTAAAATTAGTGCTTTTTCCTATTAAATAAAGGCATTACAAGCTTAGATCAAATACATACAATCCATTTCTCATCCCTATATCTGTTTGGCTTGACTTCAATTTCTTACTTACAAATAAACACCGCAATTCGCAGGTAAAAAATATTTTTTGCCACATGTTCATTCGTTTCCAATACTACTCACCATACAGCGCTGCTGCCACAGCTGCGTATACCGGTACCTGGTTAATATACTCATACTCGTTTTGTCAGATACTTGTACTCATATGCAACCAGAGACAAGTTTCACTTTGTGCTCACTAGATAGTACAGAGTGTCTCGATACCTGTTACATGTACTCATACTTGTCTTTTTCCAAATGTGTATCTGCAAACCTACATCGATCACTGTCCACTAGATGGTATGGCCTGTCTCGAACTGATATCTGTAAAAATACTTGTATTCATTTTGTTTAAATTATCTGGAGTGGAAAAGAGTACAGGCTATAGTGTGCGTATGTGACAACAACCAAGAATACATCACAAAGACAGAAAAGATGTGGCATTTGGAACTTTTGTACCAAAATTGATAATAATTGAGCGAAATGTGATTAATGCATAAAAAATCTGTGTTACAAAAGTTCTGTTTCTAAAAGCACTTCTTTAGGAAACATCCAACTATTGAACTGAATTCTTCTGCAAGTTCGTACTATGAAAAACAGACGACAGGGCATAGTAACAATACTTCATGTCAGGTAAATAAAAATTTTATAAAATATTGTATATATTATTTAGAAGTACCGTTCTTTAGGGTACTTTTACATTGAATTTTGTTCTCTACATAGCATACTGTTTGTCACCTACACTGTCAATAACTCCATTTAGATGGAAGGCATGGTATGCATACAATGCAATTATATGAAAAAAATTCTCACTAAAGAACTACTGGCGGGAGACAAAATTAAAGTCAAATTTTTCCACTTGTGTTAACACCTCTCCTTATAGACCGTGGGATCGTTTATTAAAAAACAGGTATTTTTTAACAGGTATGTCTGTCTAAAAGTAACAAATGCTCGTTGTTACTTGAAAATGTACCTTTTTACCATCTCTAATATAAAGTTGGTTACACTTCAAATACAGACACAAATTGTTAACGCTTATAATATACGATATCACGTCTCTTTATAAACCTTTTCATTCCTACCGTAGCCATGTGTAGTCTCGATTTTAAACATTTTATAATAACTTTAGAAAGACCCATAATTTTATATTTTAGTTTTATGACATTTGCACAATTGTAAATTAATCCTTAAAAAAAGCCCAACAGTTGGTTACAACTATTGGAATATCCCTTATTCTTCCTAATCCAACTGTTGTAGCACTACTGTGCCAATGTTTACATTTGCAGTGTTGCAGTAAATGTTCTTGTCTATTAGTAATTCCTTAGATTTTATTCGTTTCTGACTGAAAAATTCGTAGAACAATTGGTAACAGTACCATAGTTTGAAGAAATAAGCAAGAGTGACAGTATAATATTTATATAAAACAGTGAGTGAAATCTTCACGTTTTTATATGGTAACAATTGTCTCATGTGAACGAATCTGAGTTCCACATATACTTTGTGCCTGTTTGTTCCATCGTAGATGCATTAACCAAACAGCAACACTCGACTGATCGACATTAGGTCACAGTCTCGATCAGTGCAGGTCGACAAGTACGGCGTTTACATTTTTCTTGCCACCATATAACTCGTGGACCAGGGTCATAATAGTTAACATTCATCACAAGAGTTACCTGGATATGTGTCCTAAACATTTGTGTCCCATGAAGTCACGACTATTAGAGGCAACAGTCATTGGAGGGAACACTGGGATAAACGGCGCCTCTTATTCCCACAGCTTTCCGATGTGCGCGATGTCGACGGGCCCCATAGCCCAATCCGGAGAGTGACATGGTTCCAAGTAGTGTCAAAAGACGGGGATTCGCATTCCCACAAGAAGTGTAAATTTGCGAAGTGGCTCCCTTGCAATGTTAATTAATAGGAGCATTTTTAGAGGCGATTGCAAAACAATAAATTCGGGAAACTGCCGACTCCAGCATAGAGAGCTGATAACAGCCCATTGATGAAATCCATGTGTCGTCTCAGTCATACACATTCCTCCATTTATAACCATTACAACACACGCGAATTTTATATGCTAATTATAGGAGTGTACATGTAATCATCTATAGAGAAATAGCCACCTGAAGTTTAATAGATTTAATATCACCCTTCAAGTGCGGTGACATACTCGGGACATCACATTCTTTGTCATATCTGGGGCTCAGACATTCACAAGTATGTCACTAATCTGATTTAGCTTAGTAATCATATTATGTACAATGACAGTTTCATTTATCATATTAATTTCTAAGTTCCATATTTTTCATGTTGTCATTTTGGCACCGGATTCGCCGGATGTGCAGTGAAGACGACGCCATGTCGTTAGTCAAACTTCAGCACTCCAGACAATCGGCAAGGCAGATGGTAAACTCCGCGTACCACCCTCGGCAATTCAATCTAGGCTGCATATTCTTTCGTCGCAATAGTTAACGTAACTCAGGAACATTTAAGTACTTTTAGTTAGTCGAGGAGAGGTATCTCTGCATCCAGAAGTAGCATGCCAGGACTTCATGTTCGAGATGGGTTTTTGCGTATCTCTAACTTAAGGCCTACACTTTGTTTTCAACAGTAGTAACCACGGACAGGTCCATAGTGGCAGGTCCGCTTAACTATGGGTACACTTTTCATGTGCAGTAACATTTAATTGAACATTTGTGGAAATAAAGCAGTCATACCATAATTATAACTGTTTTATAGTATTAACCCTCCTGAGTTCATCGGGTCCTGCACATGCAGCGCAGCATCGACTTTAAAGTGTTTTTCAGTGTATGTTTTGTATTTATGGGACCTGTCTCCCTCAAGCAGAGTAAATTCATTGATAATATAGGTATGCGAAGTGGCCGACAGCTTCGCCCCAAAGGAAATATTTTACATTCAACATAATTTAACTGACAATTAAATTAGCTCTCCTTCATATTGACCGCGTATCCAGAGTCGCTGTAGGACATCGGCCGTACGATCCAATTAAACATCGTTCTCTCTACCGAATTTGGCGCCGGGCACATTACCAGCTCCTGTTCTCCACCTGCTCCCAGGCAGGACATGAACTCATTCCAGAACCTCTGGAGGCGGAACGCATCAAGTGGCTTGCCCAACTAAGGCTACTCAAACATCATAGTGCAAGTTCATTCGTACGTCAAGTGGTTTTCCCAACTCGGGAAAATCAAACAAAAGTAGAACATCAGAGTGCAGCACAGCACCAACAACACGTCTGCAGTTTGCTCAACACAGCGTGTGGACATCAGACTACGTGACAAAGGTAAAAGTGCGACAAAGTCCTTCACAACAAACAGCTACAGTCATTGGTGAGTAACCCGAGACCTTCAAACACCTATCAAACACTGCAATTAAGACAGTACAGTCAACAATAATAATATCAAGGTTTTTTATATTTTAATTTGTCATGCTATTTGTACAATTATTCATTTGTCAATTTGCCAGATTTGTTCACACTGTAGCATTCATATGTGTCACATCAACAGACACACTGTGATTCGAGTGGGAAACAAAACACTTTTACTGACGTCTAGTGAGGCCCTGCATCTGTCAAAATTATCCACTAAGCTGGGCTGTTTACTTGCAACATCATCAGATGTTTTTGCTTTTGTAAACATACACTGGTTAGATGTGATAACACGTAATGCAAAAGACACATATCTAAGCCAAAACAGATGCAATTCGAACACACCCACTCGACACTGCATGTGTAAATTATAAGTAAAAGTGTATCTGTACTCAACACTGCACAGCAATAAGGCTACAGCACAGCAGATGTGACTACAATAGTGTTTGTAAACAAACACACGTGGCACTTATCAACGTGTGCAGTAAATGGCAAGAAGTATCACAATGAGCAAAGTAAAACACTATTGTCAAGCAAAACCAGTCAGAAATTTAAGATACAAAAGCAATCCAAAATTCAATTTCATTATTTTCGAAACATATCCGGAAATTTTTGCAGCATTTTCAGAAAAATTTCTTTTTCAAACTTTTCCAAGTAAACAATAAATTTGTTCAGTGTTTTCCCTTGGACAGTAACAAACTTAAAGTGTAATGGTCAATTTAATCAATTTTTAAAACTTTTCTGAGCATTTCTCAAAACAATTAAAAAGTTTAAGCATTTTTCAGGGACTTTTCAAAAGTCATCAAAATTTTTGCAGCATTTTTGCAAAGCTTTGAAAAGCTGTTGTGTGGCAATCAAAAGTCAAGAGCCGACAACTCATTAAAAAATATATATATTTTTTTTAAAGTTATTTTTCTGTTTTTAAAGCAAGCAATATACTGTAAATACACACATGTCACCCACTCAGCTGGAACACGTGTTCGCAGCAGGAAGCAAGGCGCTGGGAAAAACAGTAAATATCCCTGTCCCCCGCGAAGTGCGATTGATGTCCAACCACGTAACAGCACAATGTTTGACCTTGAAGCCTGCGCTTCACGGCACATGGTGTTATGAGATAATGTCTTGGAGCATTTGAATTGGTGTACAAGTGCAGGCCAAGCGAAACCGTTATGTTTGACATGTTTACAACCCACAATAGGTACAAATCCCTTTGAAGAAGTAATATGTCGGTGTGGGGAAACACGGAATTTGAGAATTCGCAAAGAAAGAATAACCATTTCTAACAGAGCCCGAGTAGGCGAAACATGTAGTTGTACCTCAGGTGGTACACCAACAACTGTGGTAAATTACGACCTACACAAAATAAACATGGTTTGCCAAGCAAATTTGTTTGTCAATGTAAACAGTCGCACTTAATCGATTTCAACTCCCCAGTAAATATAATTATGGTTTGGCAAGATGGTAGGTGTGCAAAACAAATTAAGTGTGCAGGATGGGGAATCGGAGCCATAATTTGTGTACAGTGTGCGCCAATTTGCATGTTTTGTAAATAATGTATTTGTAAACTGTTACGAAAATTTTTGAAATTCACATTTCCTATAAAAATTGCACTTTCAACACATTTGTAGTGTGTAATCAATATTTGTTTCTTTGCCTATGTTGTTAATTCAATGAGTGTAAGGTTAACTTCGGCCAAAGAATGTGTGTGTGTGCATATTGCTGCATCTGTATGAATATGAACAACGGCATATGTATCATTTTTTTTTAAGTATAAATTTTCGAAGTTACATTAATTTGAATTTTATTTCCATATGAGCTAATTTCCCACTGCTCCATCAAAACATCAACACAATGCCGTCTCACGAGATAGGTTAATATACCCCCCCCCCTTTTTCCATATTTACATACACTGTTTTCTTTTTTTCATTGAAATAAAGTAAACAGAACCCAAGCAAACATAACTAGATGAAAATAAGGGAGGTTGGAATACCAACATGTGACATGTTAATCTGCTGTGTGTACGACTTTGAGGTTAATATGTGTGCAGTGAAGATCACTAAGTAGTAGAGCACGAGATTGTTGGTCGTTCAGCTGACAGCCTATCAGCTTCCCCTTAGTGGCCCGCATCTTGCAAATTATGTGCCGATGAACTTACAGAAGTATATCTATGAATGCCTTGACTAGCGAGGGATGTCGGCCTCTTTCATACGTTATGTTGCTCCCTGGGGGCTATTCTGTTTCCCCCCTGTCATTTGCGAATCATATTACCTTTGAAACTTACGAGTTAGATGGTCGAGATGAGACCGTGAGTGAATAAGATGCTGGAGAAAACACATAATATGTTATTTATTCAACTCTCAATCCCTTCCTTACGGGGCATGTCCATTTGTTATTCGCAGTTGAAGTAGGCGATCACTGAAACTGCAAAAATAGCACGAAGCTTACATGAGTTTATGTGCGAAAGTTAAGCCCCTTGCAGTGAACAAATGGATTGGGGCACGAGACAGCCCTAGCTCCGGGCGAACAAAAGCAAAGTTACGATATACTAAACTTACCAGCGAACAGAATTACATTATGAGTGGTCGATAAACAGTGAAGGCCTCATGGCGGGGGGGGGGGGGGGCGTGGACATGCAGCTGTCTCTCTACACATCCAAGAAGCTGCTGTCATGGTGATGGGCGTGAGGCCCTGTGATTGGTCGCTGCTGCGGCCGAATGTCACGTGACTTACGTGACTCACATATTTATGAAAAATATGCAGTGGATTTATATGACACAAGTTTACATTAAATACTAAATGATCTGAGCATTCAATAATTATAAAATACACCGTTACAAAAATAATCATCAGGCACTTGCCTGCTATGGTGCGGGGTTACCATATCAGCAATTTAACCCAAAATGCCCCGCTTTTGTACCAGTGGGCACATGCCCTATGGAAATGTTCCCAATTACACTTTATTATACTATTACACTTAATGTTCATGGCAGAACAATCTGGCATGAACACTTACACATAAAAGGCTCTTAGAATATTTATGGTATAAAACTCATGGCTTCTGGTCAAATGGTTAACCATTTTGCCATGTCTATGGCGGGGAACCTATGGACTGGCGAAGTAGCCTCTGTTCTGATGTGGCCAACACGTGGTCGCAAAACAAATGAGCATCACAAGTAAGAAAATACTCTTAACCTAACACGTTTCTGGGACGGCGTTTGCGTTGATACTTACGTGTGATAATGCAGGAACATGAGGAAATAAATTAACAAACACATAGCACTCACATATAACCCTTTCAGGGTGGTACTCTGGCCACTAGAACTGTCAGTAGGATTTGTGGTATTACATACGTGTACCAATAACACACATGACACTAATACTGATGAATGAAAATAATCTGATATATACACTATTACCCTGCAATATACATTAAATAACACAACCCTGAATACACTCACATATTTGTGCACCCCATGCATGATGTGGGACACTCATTGCATACAAGTACCACTTAGCTGCATGCACATTCTACTTAATAAGCTAAAAAGGCCTCTGAAAAACACATTTGTACACTAATTGCACACATGGTGCACACACACGTGTAGTAACTGGGCTCACTGAAGTGGTTCATGTCATTGTGGTGGCAGTTAAATATTTAATATTCGAGTAGTTATATTATACACTGTTTACATATACGACAATTGTAAAAAAAAAATATATCCTTTTAAATCGTATAGGATCACGGGTTCACCATTGCAGTATATGTAAATGTCTTTCCATTCGTAAACAAACTGCTCAAATTACGAGCCGAAAATAGAGCATTGGAGTTGTTCTATTCCTCAGCGCAGCATGCAAGCATGGAAAAACGCAAAACTGGCAGCTACGCATCTGGTCGCACCAGTGTAGGGAACGGAACACAGCCCAAATTTATCTGATGTAATTCGTTAGATTAGTACAAAACCCTGCTCGGTAGGTAGCACTGTCACTAGTAGCAATAGTTTTGCTTGCGAAAACATTGTATACAGATATCGCAACTTGCGACTATTTCAGTGTCGTGCAACTGTACTTGTAAAAAGTTTCTTATTCAGGAATTATTGTCAATCCGAATAAAAACATTAACCAAAACAAATTCCAGTTTAAAGAGTTACTTGTTAAGGGGAACTAGAAGGCAAAAAATTCAATATTATTATATTTTCCAAAAGCAGTTTAGCTTGCTGACATTCTTACTTGTAAATTACTTTTCCCTCTTATAATTTTTTGAACCCTGCAGCTTTTTCTTAATGGCATCACAGAAAACCATTTGACTGTTTTTGGGACACACCAATAAATTAAGCCAAGAAGAAAACAAAAATTTTCTAATAATGACTGAAGTTAACTCATTAGATATGATTTGCAAATGCTAATTATCCACAAATTCCATAAATGCCAAAAATTAAAATATGGCAAATTTTCCTAAATTTTAGAAATGTTCATGGCATATTATTTCAGCGCGAATCATCTAATTTCTGTAAGTAAGTTGATTTCTATTATTTGTACTTTCCAAAATCTACAAAAATTTTATTTTGACAAGTTATGCGGAAACTATATTATCGAAGACATGTTTATTCAAGGAAGAAGTAATTAAAGGCAATGTCTACAAGTTGAACAGTTTTTCGTAAAATTAAAAAATAAGTTTTTTTTGGCCTACCTGCAGCTTTTTTCCGCATTTGATTGCTAGAAGTGCAGGGGCGATGAGGACGACAAGTGCAGTATCGCTGCTAAGTGCAAGGCTCTGGACTGGCATTGCAAGGTGTACCTGATGTGCTGCGCCTCCAGAGGTGCTGTGATGTGTTCGTGACCCGCCTGGGAAAAGGTGGAGAACAGGAACTGGTGATGTGCCTAGCAGCACGTTCGGTATATCGAACTATGTTAAATGGGATCATACGGTCGACGCCCTACGACGACTCAGGATATACAGTCAATATGAAGGAGAGCTAATTTAACTGTCAGTTAAATTATGTAGAATGTAATATATTTCCTTTGGGGCGAAGCTGTCGGCAACTTCGCACGCCTATATTATTACTGAATTTACTCAGCTCGAGGGAGGCAGGCCCCATAAATGTGAAACATACACTGGAAGACACTTTAAAGTTGATGCTGCTATGATGGCTCAGTACCCAAAGAACTCAGATGAGTTAATGCAATAAAACATGTCTAATTAGGGTATGATTGTTTTATTACCGCAAAGGTACAACGAAATCTTACTGCACATGAAAATGCTTATTTTGGGTTAAGTGGACCTGGCGCTCTGGACTTGCTGGTAGTAACTATTGTTGAAAATAAGGTGTAGTACTAAAGTTAGTATTTCCTAAAAAATGTATCTCACATGTGAAGTCCTGGTATGATGCCTCAGGATGCAGGGAGTCCTCCCCTCAGCTAAATAAATCTATCAAATGTTTCTGAATTACGTTACCTATTGAATTAAAAGGTTACAGATAAAATTGAAATGCCAAGGGGGGTAACGCAGAGCTTACAGACTGGCCTGCCGGGTGTCTGGAGTGCTGAAGTCTGACTGACGACATGGCGTCGGCTTCGCCGTGCATCTGGCAAATCCAGCACAAAATAAAATCAGGAGAAAATGGAAATTAATGATTAACATAATTGATGAAACTGATATTGTACATAATTATGATTATTAAACAAAAACATGTTGGTGACATACTCGTGAACGCCGGAGCCCCAGATATGGCTAAGAATGTGACATCACAATATGTCACTGCACTTGAAGAATGATATTAAAGGAAATGATGTCACAGGTAGGTGATTCTCGATAGATGATTACATGTTCACTCTTATAATTAACATATTAATATCGGCTTTTGTAGTAATGGTTATAATTTTGGGAATGCATATGGATCTGAGGATACAGAGATTTCATCACTAGAGACAGAGCTTTGCCCTGTCTTCTATGATATGTTATCTACTCTCTATGCTAGAGTAGGTAGTTTCCATAGTTAATTGAGGTGCGATCACAGCTAAATATTACTAAAACTGCTCCTATTAATTAATGCGGATAGGGAGCCTCTCGCCACTTTACACTTCCTGTGGGAATGTGATTCCCCGTCTCTTGATACCACTTGGAGACACGTCGCACTCCAGATTTGGCCACGGGGCCCGTCGAAATAGCGCACATCGGAAAGCTGTGGGAATAAGTGACACTGCTTATCCCAGTGTTCCCTCAAACTGCTGTTACGTCTAATGGACGTGACTACACGGGACACACTTGTTTAGGCCACATATCCATTCCTCACGAGAGTTACCTCTTGTGATGAATTTTAAATATTATGACCCGCTGCCACATGTTACAGGGCAGCAAGAAAAATGTAAACGCTGTACTTGTCGGCCTTTACTGATCGAGACAGTGACCTAATGTCAAGTGTTGCAATGTGGTTGATTTGTCTGCCATGGAACAAACAGGCACAAGATATATATGAATGTCAGGAACATGTCAAACACTGCCTCTCTGGTGACTGTTTGGTTCTCGCAGAACTCCAAGGGACTGCCACGGCGCTAGGCGCAACGGGATGTCGGTGGTCGCAGCTGGTTGTGGGGCCTTAGGTTGTAAGGCCTGCGATAATGCTGTGCTGCGCTGCCTGCCGATGCTCTAGGGCGATGACCCTGCTGATGGTGAAGTGCCGCTGCACATGCTCGCAGAAGAGAGTTGTTACTTTCACAAGTAGTGCACATCGGCCGAGGCAGATGCTGATGCTTGGAGTGGTGGGGAGGTGTCGAAATGTGCTCTTTCGTCGACTCGTCGACACTGCTGGTGATGCTGTCGCTGGTTTTTGGACCCTTCGATGCTACTTCTTCTGGCGAGGGGAAAGGTATGCGGTCACTTGTTGTATGAACCTTCCCCTGTGCCCCTGATGATTTCTTCCAATGCGAGGTCAGCAGGTAGCATAGTCTTCATTGGCATCGAGGCAAATTACTGTGGGTGACTTCCCTGTGGGCTGATCGGGCTCGCAGTTGCCCCTATGGTTTCGCTGACGTATTCCGAATGCAGTGTCTCTACACTGGGTGTTGTGACACCAGTCTGGCTCACTTCGGCTTGCATCGCCTGCATTGTTAATGTCATGATATGTTCGAGATGGTGTGTCCTCTTCCTCTTGCTTCTCTTATTCTCCTGCCAACCTTATGGGCGTATGACTAACGGTTGTGGCAGTGGGAAAAAGGTGCACAAGATCACTCCCATTTGTGCTTGAGCATGCCGCTACTTCGTCATTGGGCATTTCTGCTACATGCTCTTGGCCATTGAGCCCTTCCTCTTGCTCAGGAGCATCTGCGATGGGTCCTTGAACTGCTAGGCGAAGATCGTCGTGGTGTATGGCCACCTTATGCCTGCTGCTGACCTTGATAAGGTAAGTTATATAGCCCAGCGCTTTTACAACAACATGTGGTTCGCTCCACTTAGGGACAAACCCTGCACAAAACTGGAGATTTGAGCTGCTCAGCCTGTGTTCGCAGATGTAAATATATTGTCTGGGTCTGAACGTCTTTGGTGGGCATGTTGTTGCTGGTACCCACTGTTCTATCTACCTCTCCTGGTGAATGCGTACATTATCTAGGTCTTGCTCTTGGTGCTGTCACCTGCCTGCTGCACTTTCTGTTGTGTTGCCGTTTGCATGTCGAATTCTCAATTCCCTAGGGAGGGGCAGTTCCTTTCCCTGCAGAATGGCGACTTGTGATTGACCTGTGGTTATGTTCACCATCCGTTTGATTGTGAACAAGGCCGCTGGGAGATGTTCAGTCCAACGTGCGTGGTTTGATCCTACCTGCAGGCGAAACTGATTCTTGAGGTATTAATTCCTCCTCTCAGTTGGGTTGGCCGTGGGTGGTACACGGCCATTGTATGATGCTGGACTACATACCTGATACACAATTTTATCTTATAGTTCCCCGCAAATTATGTACCACTGTCTGTTAAGAGGGTGTGTGTGTAGCTCCTTCGGGGGTAGAATTAGGTCTCCAGTACATGGCTATTTTGCGTGCCCATGCACTGAAAATTGGGTATGCTTCCGTCCATCTTGATGACGAGTAACTCACCACAAGAATAAATATCTTGCCATTAGGGGTGCGTGGATATGGCCCAATCATGTCCAGCGAAATGGACTCGAATGGCTTCTGCATCTTCCATGGCTGTTGTTGTGTATATCCATCTGCTCTCCTACTCTTGCAGAGATTACACTTTACGCACCCTCTTACATATTATCGGACATCTCTGGTGACACTGGACCAGTGTAAATGGTTCTGCACATTCCTTGTGGTTCGTGATGCACCAGGGTGTCCTGCAAATTGTGCATCATGTGAATGATGTACAAATGTGCTTGTGAACTTTTTAGTGCATGTGCAGCTTCCAGGCTGCTTCAGAACGACGTGGTCGGGTCTCGATGTGTATGCCGTTCATTCGTCACCATTCCTGTTCATTCTTTATGGTGGAGGTGACATAATGATGGGTGTCTGTACACCGTTGTTGTGCAGTTAAAGCACTGTCCTGCAAGTCATCGAACTCGAGTTACGCTTCCTCAGGAACCTCGATTATAACACTGCTCATACGGCATTCGCCATTTCTTGGGTGGTTGGCTGTGGTAGGGGGAATTATGTCATCCCATTCTTCTTGGTCCACCACTACAGTTTCACCTGGTGCGCATGAGAGCTCATCTGCTGGTTGATTCTCAGCTTCTGGTACATGCTCCACCTTGAAATCGTATGCTTGGAGGAGAGTGCCCAGCATGCTTATTTGCTCCTGGTTTCTTTCATGGCGTGAAGCCAGAGGAAGCACCAGTTGTCAGTTCGTAGTGTGAATCATTAGTACTCTAGGTATACCCTGTACCATTTCATGGCCCACACTATGGCCAGACACTCTCACTTGTTAATGTCGCATCTACCCTCAGTTGCCCTGAATTTTGCACTACTATATTCAATGATGAACTTCTGTTGGTTGTCTCCAATTCGATAAAGGACTGTTCCCAAGCCCTTCTCACTTGCATCTGTCTGAAGATATAAATGGCGACTTGGGTCGTGTCGAGCCAATATTTGCACTCCCTGAACTTGCCCTTTATCTCTTGAAAATTGCTTTGTGGTCCACTGTCAACATGTACTTTATGTTGGGTTACAACATGTTAGTGAGAGATGCAGTTAATGTTCCAAAATCCTGTATGTTTTCCCGCAGCCAGTTTACCACCTAGCAGAATTTCCTCAGTTGCTTCCACACGTGTTGCGCCTCATTGTCGTTAATGAGGGCTAATTGCTCTTGTGTTGGCCGGCTTCCATGCTCATTGACGATGTGCCCAAGGAACTGTACGCATGGGTGGCCAATGTGACCCTTGCAGTTCGCACACAACTTGTTGATGTCTATTCTCTCCAAGACTAGTGACATGTGTCGAATGTTGTCATCCCAGGTTTCGGACCAGATGACCATGTCATCAAGTTATGCGAGGGCAAAATCTCGAATGTACCTGTCTAGTACCTGGACTATCATTGTCTGAAAAGTTTCTGGTGTGCACTTCAAGCCGAAGGGAATTGTGCAGAAGTGGAACCTTCTCCCACCTGGGGCTGTGAACACTGTTTTACTACAGTCTGTGGGTTTTATAGGTACCTGCCAGTACCCACTGCGAATGTCAAATGATAACATGACCTTAAACTTGCCCAAGGTATGCAATGGACCCTTGAAACTCATGTAGGGAGGCAGGGTGCTCAGTGTGATTTGGTTGATTGCTCTGAAATCCACACAGAAGCACCCTGCCCCATCTTTCTTGAGTGCCAAGGTGATCGTGCATTGATGAGGCTGGTAACTTCTGGGTCCAGAGTAGATCAGCCGGTCATGTACCAGTGGAATACAATGCTCAGCTATGGTTATTCGACAGAGTGGGTCCCCTGCTGCAGAAACTTTGCATCGTTCATCCAGTATGTGTTGCACCATCTCCCTGTATTCTGGAGGGACCACATGATCGAGTTCGTCTAGTTACACTCTAGGCTCGTTACCAGTGTTGTCGGGATTAATAACTTTATTAATTATTAAATATTCTCTTTAAAATAAATAAAAACAATTATGCATAGCGAATCGTGTATATTAATACAGGGATGAGAAAAAGGCAAAAGAAAAAAATATTTGTTGGATACACGATAGGAAAATTTTAATAATATCGAAACAAGTGGGGTGTGGTGCCAATTTCCCCCCCCCCCCCCTATAGCCTGATGAAGCTGGCTTAGCCAGCGAAACGTCGCAACCGAGTGAATAAAAAAGTGTCGTTCTACTTTGTGTGTGTGCCTATCGAAAAGTACTAGACTGTGAGTACTTAGATTCCTGTCCTTTTATATATTATTACATAATAAGTACAATTTGTCAAGAAATGTCACAATGAGCTTTCTGCTTAGATCAAGAGCCATCAAAGCTGCTTAGTCAGTCTTAGAAGTGGAACTCAAAACACTGCCCTCTTAATAATAGTCCCCCACCAAAGCTGGTACATCTGGATAAAGGCGAGTATGTAATTAACATTTCATTAAATACAGAACACCAATGACGACAAATAATTTTCTGTCCTCAAACGACCTGGATCATTAACTACATCACACTTATAAAACAAATCTTTGGTATTGAATACTTATATACATCCAACTGTCATACCATGTGTATGTGTATGAATGTGTGTATCTACACATGCATACACACAAAAAGCAAACTGTATTTACATTTGCCCACATTTCATCCCTGCCAGGAATTTACTCAAAGGGAAATCACATATCTTACTTACCGAGTGATAGTATTTTATGGTGTGTACAATTCAGCAAACCAACTACTTGTGGAAAACATGCAATGTTGTAAAATTTTTGCAGCAATTCCAGCACTCCCCTTTCCCCTCTACAAACTACTCCCTCAAGGATGTAATTACCCGTGTCAACCTCTTTACAATGATGCAATCTGATTATTTACTCACAACAGCAAAGATGCTGATGGCTTGGTACCCCATACAACCTCAAGGCCAGGAGCTGTTGGGTAATATTGTATGGTTCCTGTAAAAAAAGCACTATCATAAGTATGAGTATCTTTGCTTAATGAATTTAAAATACTGAAATAAAAATTAACACAGAAATTAATCTCCCGTTCACATGTATTAATTACAGTTTTTATGATAAATCAGTGTTTAGCAAAGGCAAAATTAACATATCAGAAGACTTCTTTAAAAACCTAAACAAAGGTCTATCAATAAATTATTCCTATTATACAGTTCTGTGTTTGGTAATTTTCCAATATCATCAAAAGGGCTCATTAGAAGGGGATGTTTATTTGACCTGTTTATGGTGTATCTCTGTTTTGCACATCCTACTGTTTATAAAACTTGTCACATTTCATGGTTTTATGTGGTTCCGGTAGAAAAATATTGGAGTTGTTTAAAGCTTAACAACCAATGTTGAGATGTGTCATGCTAAATGATTTGTTCAGTGGCAACATGTCATAAATTGAATTACATTGTTAACTAGTAAAATGTGTGATATTTGTTGTTTGAATTTGTGGGCATATTCATTATGGATACCAGATTGCATGGTTAGCAGAGAGTAGTGTTTCTGTGTGCATTAGTGGCCCATGCTCAACTTTATGGTATGAAGGCTAATAAATTGCGAATGTAGTGAGCAAGTAAAAATGTTTACTGGGTTTTGAGACATATATATGATGGGAGTTATCTGGATGAGTAACAATTTGCAGAATTAGGTTTTTTCAGGTTTTTAGGACACGCACGTACATACACACCACTTCCTGCTCACAGGCAAGAAAATAAGTCAGTAAAAGAACTGTGTGCAAGCTTATATGGAAAAATTAAACTATTCTGTGACCTGAAATAAAGCTCCCAAATGTGATTTCGCACAAATCTGTGCCAATCTGCTTTCCGAAACACAAGCGACAGCAAGCATGTAGGGCTGCACCAATTTAACTGCTGCCTACATTGTTGGGGCATTGCTATTAAACAGGTAAAAAAATTATGAAGCTTATAAATGGGCGTGGGTTCTCTTCATTTATTGTTGCTTACGCTGTGGGAAAAAGAGCGGTACTGATGATTTTGCATGAATTCACTTTAAGGGAATTATAATATTTACCTTATTGTGTCTTATAGTATTAGATTTTTTTCTCATTGGTTTTATTAATGTTACCCCACAATTTCCCTGGAATTCATTTTAATCCCCACTATAGAGAATTTTAGATTGTAAGAGTACATACCAACGTGACAAAATTGTTATAAATTTGTGTGCATAGCAGTGTCCAAACATACCACTTGTCAAGGCTGGGCTACAAATGCTATAAGCACACTACTAACACAGCACAGTTATATACATAGGAGTTTAAACTGATTTTTTTTCAGTTAAGAGTGGCTACAATCATTCATAGTGATAAGCACTTACTTAAACACAGTTATAGTAATACGGTGAGATCAATTTGATTTAACTTTCCTTATTGCTATTGCTGTTCATCAGTATTCAGCAAATCAGAAGTCCCGACACTTGTATTATGTTATCAAATGAAAATCTTATCTACAAATCAAGAATGTGTGTATGTTGACTTCATTCCTCAGGCAGATATTTTCTTTTGTTTATTTCTTGATAATCGCATCCACAGAAGTTTTGTAACATTTTAGGTGATGTTAACGGTAAAAACTGAAATGAAAATTATTTCTCATTTTAAAGACGTCTCAGATCAATCAAAAAGAATTATTTTTGGCACAAAACCGCTACCAAATATGAAGAACTTAATATATTCGGTACAAATGTAGCAACATAAACAAAGTAATATTATCATTATGTCAACTGTAGCCAAGCCACTGTGCTTGTGTTGCGTTTTGTATGTGCTTATCGCTATAACTGTGAATGTGTTAGGTATATGTCAATTGTAGCCTGACCTTTACAATTAATTTTCTGTTCTATGGATAATCCCATATATTACAAACTTACCCTGGATTTGAACAATCCTTTACAGTTGATGAGTCCTGCATGGACAGCAGAATAGAAATATTAGGCCTCTGTTACTTTCATTATGTATACGCTTATCTTTTTCCTTCGGAAACAAACGAAAATATGAAGAAATCAATGTTTAACATGTCTCATGGACTTATACTATACTTGTAAATGTAATTGAGTAGAATCGATAGGCCTACACTATTTAAATTTTATACTGAATTTTATATAATTTCCTGGGAAAAATTCAGGAAAGGGGTTGTTTAGAAAGACGTTTTGTAAACACATGCATAAATATAAAAATAAGTGCCTAACCTTTAAAAGCACATCTTCGCAAACAGTACCGACAAGTCATTGCTGAATAATTATACACCTTTTTTTAAATCGGAAAAAAAAAAACTACAATAAAAACTATTGATAAATTTTTTTTCTTTTTTATTTATGTTGATTGTGATACATTTGTTTACCTAATTCGGTCACGAACTACACAATTTTCCCAAAGAGTTGGTAATTGCTGATGAATGTATGGTGTCTGTTTACGAATGACACATGAACCAGTGAAACATGTTGAAATTATTCATCAGTTGTTGCATACATTCTTCGTACGTGGGTTTCCCCGCCGATAGAGATGTATATAGTCGTTACCCTCATCGTCATCATCCGAATCGGCCCTATCGCCTTTGCAGATATAAGGTTCGTTTGAAACGTCACAGTTTAAAAACTGATTTTAAAAAATCAAACACACCTTTATACCGGTCGTGGGTTTCCATTTGGAGCAGCATTTCCTTGATTGACATATTTTTCTTTGCATTTCCACTCGTTGCAAAACTACAAGACTTTTTATCGCGGGAATATGAGACGTGAGAGGAAGAGGTTTTACCCAATTTCAAGACTTTGGGTGTGATGTTCATATTTTCACAGACATTCCGATATTGGGACGGTTATTTATCCTTGCATCGGCAGCACTGTATTTCACAAAGAGTTTCGGGATATACACATCTTGCGAGTCGGCTGAAAAGTCCACACAGAGGAGATTGAACCCCAGATTTAAAATTGAATATATTAAAGTTAGCAGGAACAGGTATATGTGGTTTGTCTTATTCATTCAAATGTCGCCAATGTTATTTTGAATGTTGTTGAGCGATTCTTCCACGATGGTGTTTCGTTAAGAATACTGCTGCTGCAACACCGACGACCCAAATTCTTGTGGATTAAATAGATTGTAGGAAGGGTATTTTAAGTTATCTCGTCGCGGATGTCGTTGGACTGTTTGTATTTTACAATTCAGCTCGAAAAGATAGTCTCGGGACGAAGATGTGTCCAGCGAATTGTGAATTGAGATTTTCAGTAGAATGAGAGCAAAGCAAGTGAGATAACTTCTAAATTACTGCTCAGTGCCGTCCACATCAATGTTCAACACTAAATTCTGGTCGTTCAAATAAGGCACGATATCAAATCCGCTCATTATATACCCTTCGACGATGATGTAGGATTTTACACATGCTTTTATTTTACTTGCGAAATATTTTTTTGTAATTGCCGAAAAATTGTTACAGATGCTGTTTAGAATGTTTTATAAATCGGTACGTAATAAACCGTCCCCCAAAGTAGTCGCCGATGAATATGGCGAATTAAAAACGATTGAAATTATCCTCAAATCAATGTAAATTTCCACCGCATTGTTTTCTCGTTTCATGTTCAAACACTCTCCGAGAGCATCTTGCGAAGAACCAAACAAAATGTTCAAAGTCGGCGAATCGTTGGACACGAATGAAGTTGCATTGACGAAGGTTGCCATTTTTTATTACTGATAGATAGAATTTGCATGCAATTCGGAAAATCAATTTTTTTACTTATGTTGTTTACTTATAATTATATTGGTCAGTATTTTCGAAATCTTAAGATATACCAATACTAATAAGACTTGAAAAAAAAAAAACAAATGTTTCCTTTTCCATTTCACAGCATCTTATGAGTCAAGGGATACGAAAATAAAAGGGCTAATGGAAAAAATGATCACTTTTTTTAAAAATGAATACGAAAATAGTGGCGATACTTTTGACAAGTCTACTAATGTTATAACTTTATGCAACACAATTAATGAAACCATACAAAATATAGATTATGTAAGTGTCGATTTATTACAGACTTCGCAACAATTGCTTTAAATTTTTAATAATTTGGTAAACAATTGGAATAGTTTCGAAATAAGACAAACAAACAAGTTTCGATTAAACTATGTAGTTGCAAACCATCGCATTAATTTAATTTATTCGCTCATAAATGATAACTGTGACAAACTGGAGAAAAAAGGACGCGAAAAAACAACGGTAATTGTAAACATGTGACCAGGCTTCGGGGAAGCCAATAATATTTTATTATCCACGCCCTTCTCCCAACAATCGTATGTGAGATCTTTAGATCAGGCAATAAATACGATGCATAACAAGCAAAATAATATCGCGTCTCCTTGGTATGGCACAAGTAAATTTCGGCTCACGAGGGAAAATGTGTTTGATGAGAAACTTGTTGGTTTGATGAACAAATACGATGAGCTCAAACATGAGAACCAAGATGGTGAATAAAAAAAAAAAATAGGGAAAGGACACCTGAAAACATTGCAAACATATATTTATTTATTTGATAATTTACAAACAACATAATGTAGTTGACTTTTAGCAAAACAGGTCTTTTTTTTTTTCAAAGGCGATAGTAGACTCCTTGACTGAATTGCATTGATAAAAAATTTACAATTTTTTTTTTTTCCGACAGTCATTGCAACAATCTCGGCAGCTACATGAGAAACGAACCTTTGGAATTTAATAGCAAAAATCACGTTTATACTTCCCTTTTAAGTACAAGACAATTTTTTAATACTAATTACCCGTATAGGTATCTATTGATAAATTTGTCTAGTTCCGCGAGACTTTACCAGAGTGCTCTACTATCGACATTCCTTCGCCTCTACCTCTCTCCAACTCACCCCTTTCAACAACCAATCAGAGTACAGCATTTACCCTCCCCTCCCTTTCCCCTCCTTAAAGTTTGCCTATATGGTTGCGAGATCTGCAAGTGAAATGCTGCAATGCGATTGTCTGTTGAAATTAGGAGTGGGGGGAATCAACAACTAATTAAAGTACACCATTTACACTCCCCTCCCTTCCCATCCTTTCAGTTTGCCTATATGGCGGAGAGATCTGGAAAAAAACTTCAGTCGACTGCGAGCGATGGACAGAGAAATATCATCAGCTACTCCTCCTCCTCTCCAGAACAGAAGAAAAATAAGGTAAGTACAAAAAGGTAAGTTAATATGTATATACTATATATTTATACTATAAATTATATACAAACTTACATTTTTTTTGTAATTACCTTTTTTTTTCTTTTGTAAAGTATCATAATATTAAATATACCTAATATATATCAGGTATATTTATTAAATAACTTACCTTTTTTGTTTTTATCTTATCTCTCTTCTGTTCTGGGAGAGGAGTAAGCTTGATGTTTCTCTGTCAACCACTCGCTGTCGACTGTGGTTATGACGTCACACTCGTTCGTCGACTGTGGTTATGACGTCAAACGAGGTGGCTTTTGTGCCACCTCGTAAAACTAAATCCAGACGTTTGGGACTGCTTAGATCGGTTGTTTAGTTATATTGAACAATATTGTTTACTCGACTTTTATATTGCAGTAATGTCTAGTTTTTTTGTTTCTGTTTTACAAGTGTTTTTTAATTTTATTTTACCAATGCTATTTCTCTTGTATCATTTTATTTTACCAGCCTTTTTCATTCGAGAAGTTTCACACCTTATAAAAATGAACAGTAACTGAAAAATATGTTTTTTATTTCATTACAAAATATTTCAAATGCAGTAAACATTTATCACACCCATATTTAAAGGTAGGAAACTCTTTCTTCGCATTTACATGTAGGTAGAGTGTATTTTTCTTCACTGTCGACCGTCATCGCAGAAATCTTGGAAGCTATGTGTGGAACGAACCTTTGGAATTTTGACACAACAATATTGTTTATGGCCTCAGCCAATTTTTGTTTTCTTTCTTTATCCAGGTAATTTTCTATCTCTCGTATGGCTTGTTTCATTTTTTTTTCCCGGCAATACCTTATTTGATTGTAGGAAACAATAATAATTCTATTGTAGTTTCAAATAAAAATTTTGCATTTTGGTTATTATTTCTTCAGAAGGGTATCCCATTTTCATACTTGTGTATCCTCACGAACAAACCAAAAAATGCACATCGCTAAGGTTGATAAACATCTTTTCTTCGTCAAGCACAATTACTTCCTTGGGAATATTAAAATTTCTTTTTAATGTGTGTTTACGCAGCCACCCTGCTCCATTTTTTTAATTTCAAACACAAATCGTAGAACAAATGGGTATAGCTGATTATAATAATGCCAGAATTTCAAAACATTTTTCATATCTAAAATTTTCATACAGTTTTCGAAATCATCCACTCCTATATATAACCTTGGTCTGAAACACACCACTGCATCATAATAGGTGTCTACTGTAGGTGTGAAATATATCATTACATCATAATTGGTATCCTCTGCAAGTTTAACAGTTATATAAACAAACAAAAATACATTGATACCCGACATTTTTACAATGGGTTTGCGAGTTGAGAGCTTGACAGTGAGCTTTACCATCCAGTAGATCCAAAACGTCCTTCACCTCGTTCGCTTGGAGCCAAGGCTAACTCGCAACTTTCGAAAATAACAGGTCATGTATATGGAAGAATTAATAATTGCGCGATGCGGTCTCCTTTGTTGACGGTCAATTCATTCGGCGCTACGCTACAGGCACAGGCATCTAGTTCTCCGCGATAATTGGGATTGTACACTCCGGTGTAAAGTTGAAGTCCTTGTTTTCCAGTTCGATGAACGAGGAATCATCTACCCTAAATAACCAGAGGGTTATAGTAATTGAAGACCCAGAGGTACTGCACATCGTTCTCCTGGAGCTAACGTGATATACGTGATGGCGTATAAATCACAAGAAGCTGATTCCAGAGTTGAATAATTTGGAGCTCTTGCGTTTGGATGAATCTTCTTGTACAGAGAAGAGGACCATTATAAGGTAATGTGTGGATCGATAGTTTATCCATACTGAATAACATTAGTTACTCGACTTATTATATATTGAATAGTTCTAATCTTGCTTTTTTTTCTGTTTTTATTCATTACATTTTTTTAATTTGTTTTAATTCAATGACTTTTCTAAAATTCTTTTAGTCAACCAACATTTACTCGTTTTTTTTAGCCAAATTATGAGCCGGGTTCGTGGAAATGTATTGAATACAAACATCGACGAAATTGATAAACTCTGTGTCTGTGATACCAACACCATCTTCACGATCGAGCATCAATATACACGTGTTGCCCCTAACATCAAATTCGCAGCATCGACCATTGAAATGATCATGCTTCGATCTTAGTTTATCCATGATGATGTTGGTGATGTTGATGCTACTGCCCATGTCGTCGTATACCTTCAATTTCTGCAAAAAAGGCCATCTTTTACTTTTTGCTTCGTTTTCTTCTTGTTTTTTTAACTGTCGATTTGACGCCGTATGAAATACCAACCCACAACCGCTCAATTTATCAAACAGTCGACTCTTCTTTTTTATTAACGCAGTCATTCATAAGGTCGATTTTAATGCGTCTTTTGCCTCCTATTTGCTATCGAAATGGTACACTCTGATACGATTCAGCTTACACGAAGCTATGGGACATGGTAAAATAAACGAAGTCACCATTTCGACCAACATTCTGTTGTTGGTGTATAAAATGTTGGCAATCTTGCATTCTTGTTCCTGAGTAAATTAACGTTCCTGTTCTGCTTTATTTTCACATTCGAGTACGAGTAATCGTACCTGTTCTGGTTTCCGACATTCCTGTTTGGCCTTTCTTCCTTATTGTAAAGGCATGCGTTGAGAAAAAACATAAAAAATATGTTCTTCAAAATCATTTTTAAGTTATAATTTGTAAAAATATATTTTTATTGTCATCTTAGGGTTGTGTGGCATCATAACCTAATTCGACAGATATAGAATTAATCCTATGAAGGAGTGTGATGTCATAACCTAACAGAATGGATATAAGATTAATCCTATAAATAAGTCTGATGTCATAACCTAAGTTGACGAATTAGTGTGATGTAACAACATATTGAGGCATCGAACAGGTGTGATGTCATAACATAGTTGACAAATGGGTGTGTCCAACTCTCACTGTCGACTGACATCAACTTTTTTCCAGATCTCTCTGCCATATAGGCAAACTGAAAGGAGGTGAAGAGAAGTAAAATAAATGCTGCGAAGTGATTCGTGGTTCAAATTAGGTGTGGGGAGAATTCAATTTCATTTACTCGCAAGGAGTGGATGACAGTGTAAAGTATGTTTAGTTCTGAGAAAACTTGCAAAAGAGTGTCTCATCCTTATACAGATAATTATTTTTCAAATATCGTCTTGCAAATATGGGGAGGGAAAACGAAATACTGCAATGTCATTGGTTGTTCAAATTAGGAGGGGGAGGGGGGAAATCAACTTCATTTACCTCACAAGGATGGGTGGACAGTGTAAAGTATGATTAGTTAAGAGAAAACATGCAAATGGGTGTCTGATCCTTATACAGATAATTAGTATTCAAAGATCGCCTTGGAAATGTGAAGTGAATAATAATGTGACTTTGAACGAGTTGTTACCCTTGTTTAGTTCTCCGACACTTTACCAGAGTGATTTGTGATTGACATTCCTTCTACCCCCTCCCTCATGCACACACTTTCAACAACCAATCAGAGTGCATTATTTCATTTCCCATCCCTTCCCCTATTCCAAGTTTGCATATATGGCCAAGAAATCTGGAAAAAAACTTTAGTCGATGGCGAGTGCTGGACAGAGAAACATTAACCTTTCTTCACTCCAGAGCAAAAGGAATAAGGCAAATATTATCATAGTTAAATATACTATATATAAACTATATACTATATATTATGTACTATAAAAATATATACTATATAGTATATATACTATAGTATATGTACTATATATACTATATAGTATACATCCTATAGTATATATATATACTATATAGTATTTATATACTATAGTATATATTAATTAACTTGCCTTTTTGTACTTGCCTTATTTGTCTTCTGTTCTGGAGAGGAGGAGAAAGTTGATGTATCTCTGTCCATCGCACGCCATCGAATGAAGTCTTTTTTCCAGATCTCTCCCCCATATAGGCAAACTCTAATGAGGGGGGGGGGGGGTGTTGTAAATGAAATGCTGCAATGTGATTGGTTGATCAAATTAGGAGATGGTGGGGAGAAGTCGATGATGACACAAATTATTTTGTGAGAAATGTCATACTCCAATCGTCGTTATCATTGTTGATGGTAACAACATTCCCATCATAACATTGCTGATGTTACCACCATCACCATCGTTGTTGGTATCATCGCCATAAGAACTAATTCACTTTGTGACAAATGACTATTGTAGAGCATTCGAATGTTTTCTCTACTTATTAAAAAACCATGGCAATTTAAAAAAAATGTTTTTGTTACTGCAAAACTAAAATAACTAAACTTTAAATACCTGATCTCAGATTCTTATTATACCCAGTTCGAAGTAGTCTGTTGAAGATTTGAACTGCAGAATACTGTGTGGGTGTTACATCATCAAATAAGTAATCAATTTCACATATGTGGGTATTTAGTATTTTTAACAAAGTCGAGGGTTTAATGTTTATAGTTTTTTTTTTCAAACCCTTGTCCCTTGCATTTATCGTTAATTTCCTCTACTCGAGTCATGTTGGTTTTATTGGATTTTTCTTTCAGGAGTAGAATTGATAGTTTTCCATTGTAATTCACCGTCATTGTGATATAGGGTAAAATTAGCAAATATCGAACATCTCCCAGCTCGGTCCATTTGACACAACATCGTCCAAAAGAAAAAATTGTTTTTAAATTCCATCAAGTCTCGAAATATTATATATTTTTTATTCCTCTTATCATGTATTCAATCAATATCATTGAAAATGATCACCGTGGTTTTTCGCATTCGCAGATGGATGTTTTAGTGTCGCAGACATTGAAAAAAATCGATAAACGGCATTGGGTGATCACCGATTTGAATTTTCACACGATTTTCTTTACCTGTGGCAAGACAATAAACATATAATACGTTTTACACGATTATTGCGTGTTAGAAACAAATTTCGTGGGAAAATTACCTACTTGGTCGACTTTTCAGAACCATTTCTTAAACTTTACAAGATTATTAATTCCGGTTTTTGTCTAGGCTTCCTGGCAAGAAAATCTGCTGTGGTGGTATTAACATCTCGAGTGAAATTAGGGTCTCCGAGGTCGAGATTTGGAGTGAACTGTTCCGCGAGAGAGTCTGCTATGGCTTCTGCCTTATCTATTGGCGCATATTTTAGGCCTGACGGAGCTAATATGGAGGTAGAATTTTTTGTGTCATTTTTACCTCGGAGAATTTTTGTTATTCGCCAGAAACCATTAATATTATCAGCTATTTCTGTAACAAAAGTTTCCCATTTATTTATTCTTAATTGTGATAATTTGGCTCGTAAATCCTTTTTTAATTTTATTGAATCTAGGTTTTAATTCGACCGTTCTGTATCGCTGAAATTCGCGTCTAGCTTGGCGTTTTTCGGCTAATAAAAAGTCAATCTCGGGGTAGTTTTGCTTTAAAAACTGTCGCCGAGTAAGGAACTGAGTGCTTTTACTTAACTGGGTTTTGACTATGTTCTGAAATATTTCTATTGCCGGCTCTATATCCGTTTTCTTTGTAATATTTAATGGATGCTCCGTGAATATATCGTCTATATCGATTTTAAATTGATCCTAGTTAGTCTGTGGTAATTTATTTAAAATTACTTCGGGCTGTCTAACCAATTCAGAGCTAATTTTGCAAAAGACAGGCGAATGATCAGAATCTAATTCATCCAGGACTGTTATCTCTAATATGGGGTTTGCTAAGTTAGTTAATATTATGTCTAGAACATCTGGCTGGTATCTGCGTTGAGCTGCGAAAAATGTTGGCTTGTTCGGGGCATGAATTAAATAATTATTTTGTTGCGAGTGGCGTAATAGAAGCCCGCCTTTTTGGTTCCTTTCCCTACTATTCCATGAGGGATTTTTTTGCAATTAGATCCCCCGCGAGTAGAAATGGGAATTGCTGAGTGGTTATTTGGTCCAGATCTGTCTCTAAAAGTGTTTTCGTAGGGGGTTGATATGCCGAAATTAAAGTTATGTGTCCGGTATTTGTTTGAATGTTAATGGAAGTGGATTCTAAGTTTTGGCAGTCTGGATTGGCATTTAAATGGTGGTGGATTTTATTATGTATTAATATCATTTTACCGCCTCCTCTGGTAGCTCGGTCGTTCCTGTATGTTACGTAATTATTAATCGCGCATTTTTTAGTTGGTTTTAACATTTTCTCCTGTATTAAAGCGACTTCAATACCGTACGTTTCCAGTAGTCTCTCTAGCTCGTATAGTTGGTCAAAAATGCCATTGCTGTTCCAATACAGAAGGGACAGGGAACCAGGGTTATGCTGGGTGTTATGGCCCATTAAGGAGCGGCGTGGAAAGTGGAGAAAGCCTGCAGCAGCAGCATAGCTTTTTCAGTGGGATCTGTGATTTGTTTTGCTGCCTCCATGTAGGTGCGGAAATGCGACATCAACGCCTCGAAATTTGCATCCCGCAGGAAGTCCAGGAATTCCCAGACTTCTCGCATGGTTTCTCCAATTTCACTCATTGGTGCGGCATGGTGAGGGGAGGGGAAGTGGGTAGGGGTGGGGAGAAGTGGAGAGCGGACTCGCGGAATCTGTGTGTTTGTAAGGGATTGCTGAGGGAGTGTGTATGTTTGTGTGGGACCCCTGATTGCACTTGCGTACGAATGGGTGGCAGGGAGTGCCCGGGAATTCAGGAGTTTGGGGTAAGCCGTGATGTCTCTGGCAGGGGGGGGGGGAGGCTACAGGTGCAACCAATCTGTGCTGCGCCCTCTGTTCAGCTCTACGATCAATTGTTGCCTGGCGGCGCTGAATTATCTCCATGACTTTGGGGCACTCCTTGGAGGAAGCTAGATGAAGGCCTTTGCAGTTGCAGCACCGCGAAGTAGGGCTTTCCTTCGTGCACTCATCCAGGGTGTGGGGACCTTCGCAGTGAGGGCAGACGGTGGGCAGGTGACAGTAGGTTTTGGTGTGATCGAGGGCATGGCAGTTTTTGCACTGGGCGACATCGGACAGCCGTTTTCGGTAGGGGCGGGGGGAACTACGGTCATGTTGAGCCGGTTGATGGTAAGTAGCGAGGACAGAGTGTCGTTCAGAGCGGCTGTCACATTGAAAAGGCGCAGCGGAGTCAGCCTTGTGTGTCCGGGGTTGGAAGGATCTGGTATGTTGGTTTTGAACTGGTATACGTACAGTATGTTGTAGCCGCGCTCTGTGAGTTCTTGTTTGATGGTGTCAGGGTCTGTGTCCGCCGGCAGGTCGAACACTACTTTCTGTGGGAGATCCACCGAGTGAGCGAAAGTGAAATAGGGGATGTGGCTGGTTTTGAGGAAGTCCGAGGCTGCTTGGTATTTTTGTAAGTCTTCAGCCACAATGTGAATGCCGTTACGGGCCATTGAAAGAGTGTAACCGGATGCGTGGATCGCCCGAAGATTGGTGACGATTTCCGAGTAGTGTTGTGGGCCTGGGACTACAAGCCTGTATTGTGGTTTCCTCTTGTTTGTGTCAGAGCGCAGCTGAGTTCGTGTGGGAGGAAGGCCTGAAGGGCTGGGGACGTTTTGAGTGTCTCTGACATCTCGGAGGGCGTCGAATCGGTATGAAACCGACACACCGGACTGCATCGCCTGTGACTGTGTAGTGCGGCTTGGGAGGGGTTGGTTTCTGGCAGGAGCCAGGCGTTTTAGCGCTTCCATCTCGAATTGTCGGTCTGATTCCTCAAATGCGAATTAACAGTCGGTTACTATTGGAAAACTACATCGTTATTTTTGGCCACATGTTGTCTCTTTTTTATTTTTCATTACACCTTCGTTTTTTAATTATTATGGTTTGTTGTAGTCTTGTTATTTTCATTGTTGTTTCTCTTTATACGAAAAAAAATGTCACAATTACCAAATGCAAACACCTAAAATAAAATATATATTGTGTGTGAAACCATGTACATATAAGGTCTATTGCCTCCCAGGGAGCATAAAAAAATGGACACTCTCGAGTTAAAAAATTTGTTTATCCTCACTACAAGACGAACTGGATGTGTAGAAGCAACTCGAATAGAAACACTGACGAATACATGGAGTTGATTACAAAGTTATTGCATTCTTGGACACTGCCATCGCATCTGACCGTTCATCAAGAAGCATTTTTAATTAATCTGTTGCACAATTATCAAAGAAAAATGCAACATTGAAAGGCGAGTGAGTTAACTGACAGATTCGTACTAAGCATCTGCCAGATCGTATAAATAATTCAATAATGAGTTGAAATTGATAAATAAATTTTTTTTTTAATTTTTTGTGTTTGGTACCAAATAGTATTTTTTAATGTCGACCAGTATGTCGCAACTACCCATATGCAAATTATGCACCGAATCGTCTATTAAGATGTACGGGTCCGTCGTTATCGGAAGTTCTTGGCGAACAATAGATACCGAATTTGTTTTTCTGTGCAACCCATACCAAACTTTTACAAATTTATTGGCTTGCGGAAACTGTTCGATAAACATCTTCGCGTGCACTTCGTTGCCCGCCGTCCACAGCATCACTTTAAAGTCTTTTGCCAAAGTCGGTATGAAATTATTGGCTCTATGGAATTCGTTTTTACGTTCGTCTATTAAAGTGCCGTCTAAATCGACGACTGCGATGCCTTGGCTCGCCTTTTCTTTGTGAATTTTCTTTTTTTATTTACTCTTTTATGGACAAGTTCGAAAACGTCCTCGTCTCCGCTGGCGATTCTCTGATTGCGAAATATTTTTCTGATACTGCCGTATCTGGAATCGCCAACCACATCGGAATCTTCACCGTCGCTTCTGAGTTCTATTGCAGAGTTTAACACGTCTCTTACATTTAACTGGGGGGGGGGGGGGGGAAGGACACACGAGAATTATTCGCACAAAAAATAATGTCCAAAGTATTATTCATCGATCGGCAAGTATCAAAATTGTTGTCATCGGATAGTACCGATAAAATTTTTGCGCAAATTTTGCTCGGATTGTTGAACAATGTCAAAACCTTGATAAATGCTCATCCGTGCATATCGGGACCCTTGTGTTACCTGATGTCTGCTAAGGCGGTAGTGGATTTCGACCAAACAAGCATGTTTATCAACAATGATCGTGTTTTTTCCCCTCCATTTCTCGAAATGAATTTTATGCGCGCGGAAATTGTTCAGTTGTTAGAATGTAGGTACAAGCAGTTGGAATTTAACCGGCGAGAGACACTTGCCTTCTATCAACTCCAACATATTTTTGGCAGCAATGTACCATACATCGAATGTCATTTCCACATCCTCCATGATCGTCAACTGGCGATCGTCAAACTTTTCACGGAACATGTGGTGCAAGCAGCACTCAGTTTACGCGAAAACGTCTGGTTTTATGGTGATTATACACCTTCTTCTAGAGTGGATGTGGTTCGATTCTTTTATGACTTTTATTGATAATTAGAAAAAATATATAAGATGCTCGGTAAAAAAAATATTTGCTCAGTAACGAGCATTTGAATTATGTGTTAAACGGTACAACACAATTGATTCAGGCTTACACGTCCGATGGCCGAGTTTTATACACGCTGGATAAAAGCATGAATTAAATCGTATGGAAATTGATTATTTTGAAAAAGTTTGGTACATATCTCAAATATAAAATTAATTTATCTAGACTAGTCGATCTACTCCTCTCCATCGATTCCTCGTAGTTCATTTACGTGGATGAATTTGGCAAAATGGTCCAACTACTATCGGAACTGGAAGCCATCGAGTCTGAACTACAAAATCGAATTTGGTAATTGCTTTAAAAAATACCTTTGATTATTTCTACCTTATTGCATGGGTGGTAATTTTACGATTTTATTTGCGTTGAGGCAGCCTATATTGGGTGGTATATTTAAAATACATTGGGTTTGAAAGTAATCATTTGATTAATTTTTTTTTTCCTATGAGAGAGAGAGCGTGTGTGAGAGAAAGAAATGCATTGATGGATTCCTACACGATTAGCATCATTGTTCAAGCTGTATTATCGCTTGTAATATTGTTGGTGTACTTGTTTTTACTACATGGGAAAACTCCTTAATATGATCCCGTGAAATCGGGTAAAGATTTGTTTAGGTTTAACCTAGTCAAATATTAAAAAACTTAAATTTGTCACTTTGAGTAAAACGAATACATGTTGCGAGCACTAAGTTTTTTTAATGGCCACAGAGAATGCAGAAAGCTCTAAAATCGAGGTGAATTTTATCGACGAATCGGACAGAACACTTCACGAACAGGGATGGAATTTTGAGAAACAAAAATGGTTCAAACGTAGTCGCACACAAACACTTTCACCGGATCGCGTCAAAGTCGGGACACGGATTATAAAATCCAGCTACCCTGTGATTCAAATCCCCTAAATTCTGCATAGATCTCCCCGAAACTTAGCTTTTCCGAAGACCTGCAGTTGGTGTATAGTGAGTGTAGTAATCCGAACCAAGTCGATTACATAACATACAAATAGTATTATAACTTTATGAACATCGATGGTTCCGAATCCGTAAAACAAAATAAAAAAATTGGAGGATACGTATATGAGATGCGGGCACGAACGTAAATGTATTTTGGAAGTATGCCCAAGGAATATAATTTTTGATGGCACTGTGTACCGTACGGACGATGATACGATTAGGATGGGACGGGATATTGGCTTGCATCGTTTGCAAATATGGATTACCAGAAATCATCAAATGTGAGCACAGGCTTACTAAAAGCCGAATAAACTGTCTACAACCCAAATGTTTGCAATACTTAAATGGTTATATTGTGCATCCGTATCATATTAATCCCTATTTTTGCCGAAATGGGTAAGTCGAACGCATTAAAGAATGTAATCAAAAATTAAAATATTTGTATTACAAATGCGATAGATGTCGCCTGAATTATCCCTATGTCGATAAAGTTTTCAATGTAGACACAGGCGGTTGTGAAAATCCCACCCTCGATGTCCTTCCCGTTCACTGTCATTTTCCCGAATACCCATCACTGCAGTTAAGGTTTAAAATAGTACCGGATACGAACAAATTGATTTTATCCACACAATGCGATAGGAATAAACAACTACAACCGGCCATAGAATATCAAAAAATCTTTCTTAAAAACGGAAAAATAGTGCGTCGAAGTATAAGAATGTCGATACCCGAAAAAAAAAATTTGATTTCGTTAAAGTTCCTTTCGAAGAAAGTATAATTTTCATTTAACCTACGATAAAATTAGAATACAGTAAATACATCTTAGAATCAAAGCTGTATTTGGCGACATTTTTCTCAGGTGTTTTCTTGATGGATTTTACGGAAATCATCGATGCCAAGAAGAAATTTTCTTCGATTATATACTAGGGGTTTATAAAATATAAAAATTTGATACCAAATAATATACGCGAAAATATAAAGATGTCGCAAATTTGGCCGAGCAGGTGGAAAATGGCTAAAAGAGTAAATTATGTAAGGTATGTATTGGCTTTTTGATAACATTCGATCGCGATTCTTAGATTGTCACATACTTAACTGATAATTTTCTTTTCGGCAGCCAATTTAAGCAAATGCATTCCAACAAGAGAAAGTGCCACTTTTACTTGATTGCTGTCGTATGTTCGTTCCATGATTTCTTTGCAAAAGTGAATACTATAAAGTAATTCTTTTGGGTTAATTTTTTTACTATTTTTTTGCCCCATTCCTTTGCCAAATTGATTATGAATTCATCAGACAGTGGAGCTGTTTGGTTAAACAATGACAGTGAATCGTTTTGTTCCATCGTGACAAATTGCAACTCATCGGGTAATGTAGCGACTTGAGGAACAAGGGTTAAATTCCTCCCTCGGGAGGAACATTTATTTGAATTTGAGCCGTCGGGTCGAATTCGACCGGTGTGTTTAACTCATTTATACGAGTTGGATCTTTTCCGTTACTGATTCAACCAGCCATCATATCTTCATTCGAAGGGATTAGATTGTGCTATCATAAGCCATTGAACAGACGAGTTTTTAGGAAACTGGAAGGTTAAAAAATCTGATAGGTTGTAATTGGGCGAAATGTTTTGAATCGAAAATGGCACAGTTGGGTTTGTAGTTAATTCTCATTGTTGTTGTAATTGGGGATTACCCTTCACTGCTCTTGTTAAAGTCGATTGAATTATTTGAGGTTTTACTTGCATTGTGTATAGATCGATCGAGGAGACATGTTGCAAATGAGGAATATGCGTCGAATTGAAACTTGACTGTTCTACCAGCTGCGTTTAAAATTTTGTGGTGTAATTGCACCGATCGAATCTGCGACTTTTAATCGTTTTGTTGACTGGTGTACTTTTTCATTTGGAAAATCAAACATGAAATTTTCGTAGCCTGTTGATGGAAGATGATTTACGGTATCAAAGTTACTCGATTCGTTATTGTGCCCATGGGATCATTTGTGCACGAATTTGCGACTTATGCCCACTTCTTGCACGTGCCCGTAATTTTCAAAATGGTAATTGTCAATCACAGAAGCTTTGACTTTGAATAAATCTTGACCCTCGTGGTTATCGGCTGGATAAAAATTAAACACCAAGACATTTTGCAACACCATCAAAACCATATCGAATTATTTAATGACGTTTCGAATTGCTGCCCGGGGATCGAAACTGAAAACGCAGATTTGGTTTTTGGAAATATAACGTTTTGCTCGACAGATGTTCGTCACGAAGAAATTTTTTTAACACTCTGCGAAATTGTCCACTCCGATGTAGTACCAAGGCCAGAAACATACAACCACGTCGTGAAAAAGTCCTGTAAAAAAGATGAGGGACGTCGCCATCAACAACCCAATCATCATCACCAGAATATTGGACCCAGGCCCATCATAGCTGTGAGTAAAATGGTTCCTGCAAACAAATAAGGAAAAAACTTCGAAAGATGCGGTTCCATTGAAAAAAAATCGATTAAAACAGAAAAGCTAGAAAACCAGGATGATCATTCGACCGTTCTCGCAGATGAATCGATCGTGTTGAACGCATCGTAGCACTCGAGTAAAAGCAAAGCCGTCGATTCCGAATTGGTCAAAAAGTTGCTGACTCCGAAAATTTCTAAAGATTTACACATCAAGTGTAATCATCAGTACGTAAATGTCACCGCCCAAACTAAGAGGGGAGACGAGATTGAAAACAACACACTCGTATGTAAATTATGCAATCACCAAAAATAAAAACTAAGCCATGAAATTATCAAAGATGAAGACACTCGAACGAAGCGGTCTTTTTGTAATCGAATCACTAAAACACACATATTTATTTTCTTGAAAATATCCGTATAAAAATAGCGAATCTAGGCTTATTGAATTCCTACAGATTCCACGAGGATGTGTTGAAAAAAAGGAAAGTTTGTTTTTTGCCGCCTGTCGTAAATTCGTCGAGGGAACACACAGTCTTCATAACAAAAGTATAATTGTGTTAGTATATATATATAAGAAGTAAAACAAATACCAAAGATGCCCGTAGTCATACATTTTGTATCTCGAGCATTTCATTTTATATTTGCATACTTATACAAGAATTAGGTTTCCATCTAGAATCCCGTGCAAGAGGACCTTTTCGAACAGCTCTGCGAGCCCGAAATTTCTCAGTTGAAGAAAGTTATGCTTTTCAATATCGACGAGGGCAGAATAGAGGAATTTATATATATATTTAACAATGAGCCCAAACTCACTTTCCTACATGAATTGTGTAAATAATTTATTTCACAAATGTCTGATTTACCATACGACCCTTTGACAAAATTCCTTGAGATCTGAAATGATCCCGTGGTTCAGGCAGCAATCAAAACAGTTTTTACAATGATGTTAAAAGTATGTTTACTTCAATTGCAAAATAGAAAGATGAAGATGAATATAGTAATGATGATGCTGGCGAGTCTCAACTCGAATAGAGTATATAAATGAGCTTTTTTTAAAAAAAGAGAGATCACCCGATATGTACAATCACTTACTAAATTTATGCATACTAATTTCCGCATATCAATTTCGGGGTTATATCGACGACGCAACCCTGTACGAGTTTTACGGCGAATCCGGTTTGAAATCTTTTGTCACTTGGAATGAGACCAAAACAAAATTGACAGAAATTTTCAACAACTCTATCGTCCAACAAGAGATTGAAAAATCTATCCCAAAAAAAAAATCAGAGATTTTTTACAAAATAAATCATAAAAGGGGGATTTCTAATAACCCCCCCCCCCTTTTTTTTTTTTTTTTTTTTTTTTTTTTTTTTTTTTTTTTTTCACTTTTTGATAAAACAACATAATGAAAAAAAAATATATTTTTTCGCTTTAGCGGTACGTATAACTTGTCAGTGTAGAAACAATTTGTCTCACACCATAGTGCTCATCGTTCCTACACGGTGCAAACATCAGTTGGTCCGCTGTAGTGAAGAGACAGCTGGGTACGTCTTGAAGGCGACTCACAACATTGAAATTCGACCATGCCAAGTGGCCAATGTCGATGTCGGCCTGGCGTGTAAAATACCCAAAAGCTATTTCGGTTTTGGTACGAGTCGTTCGGGGCTGGCTTTCAACCATCGAATATACGCCTTTAATGGTATTATAGATTCAGACTACAGAGGAGATATCTTTGTGCAGCTGGAAAATCGAGTAAATCCGACATTCAAAGTCGAGAAAGGATCTCGTATAGCTCAACTACTCATAATGCCACAAATGGTAGTGTCGTTTGTACCGATGGATGAAAAAAGTTGATGAATTTTACAATACACAGCGAGGCACCTCGGGATTTGGATATTCTTCAACACCACCACTACCATCATCACCATTACCTACACCTACGCAAACCATCAAAGTGAATCCTGCAGTCCATCGATAAGAACCCATCTGGATGCCATTTTCCTTTCCCGGGCGGTATCATTTGTCGCCGGCCGAAATGCAAGAGTATTTGTTGAAATCAAAACCAAAATAAGTAAAAAAGTGTATGTATTTTATAAAATAAAATAAAATAATGATTAAAAATAAACTATAATTACTTCCTTTTTTCATTTTACCCATTCTTTCTCTCTCTCTCTCTCTCTCTCCCCCCCCCCCCCTCTCTCTCCTACTACTATATATATATATATATATATATATATATATATATATAATATATATATATATATATATATATATATAAGGAATTTACCCCGGACACACAAAAGAAAATATGGAGTACTTAATATATAATGGTAAAAAAAATCGTTTCTTTTAGACGAGGATAATAAGCATTATTTTTGAGGAAAGGACGCTGCAAAATTTTTGGAATACAATGATACTTGCGATGCCGTTTGGAGACACGTTCCCGTAGATGAACTGGCAAAGTACAGACAACTTGTAGAGTCAAATAGTTTACCATCATCAAACTGTCATGGAAATTCGAGAACCATCTTCATCACAGAAATAGGCCTATATAATTTGTTTATGAAATCGCGATTGTTGACTAGAAAATATTTTAAAGATTTGGTAGTGCGCCAGATTCTACCAACCGTTGGCAAAACTGGCAACAGCATGTCGGCAGAGGAATCGAAAAACGATCGCGAATGACTGAAGGGTGAAATCAGACGATTGACTAAAGAACTTCAGTTTGAAAAGGAAAAATGTTTGCGATTGGAGAAAAAAACGATAGTATATTCATACGCATTTTGCAAAATTATGCAATGAAAAGATAAACCGGTATTTATAATTTTTTAAATTGGTTTTGTACTATTCATTGTTCAAGTTTCCGTTCGCATATCCTTGGTTTACAGGCAATACAATTTCTCGCAAAAATACCTAGAATCTGGTATGGATTACATACACGGGTTTACTGGTTTCGAAAAACTACAGACCGCCGTGTGGAAGGAGAATGTTAGTGAAGATGACGGCGAAAATAGCGACGAGTTGTTTCTACAAAATAAATGCCGATTTGGCCATTACCTAGGCGAGAATTCGAGCCTGTATCTTTCTTGCACCTCGATTTGTAATGAAAACAATGGCGAATTCGAATTCAAGTTTATTCCGACCGAAACAATCATCAATCACATGTATCGAAGTGCCTACTGTATGCCTTCGGAAGCAGCCGCTTGTAATCTCCATGTGGGTAAAATAATTTACACTGATTACAAATACATTTGCCTTCCGTGCTATCCGCACTTGTTTGGAGGGATCAGTTTCAACCTGATTGTCGGTTGTAATGGATCGACAGTGGATAGAGCGATGAATACAACGTACACCAATATGGTACCCAGCATGTTTATGATAGAAGATGTGCACCAAAAGTTGGATGATGGTGATTACCGAATAATGTGCGCCGAGCAATCAGACACATTACAAAATCGATTGATTCCGTTGAATAATGGATCGCGGTAAGAGTGCATGCCAAATAAATGTGCTTCGGTGATATTCAATGCACCGGAAAATATGATGCCCGATTACTCCACCGGTAAATGTAATTGTGGCCTGCAAATTTTAAACTTGAATTCTGACCCCAAACTTCCATGTACGAAATGCGTTTCGAAATGGACTGGGAGTGAACCGACCATACAAGGAGCACAATATACATTCAGTAATGCACCCTTGTGTATAAACATAAATACCGATAATTTTTTGTACGAGCAATTAAAAATACCTTGCTCTTTCCGAGACGGTCATTGTCCAAATGCATGTGTATTGTGGCGATGTTCATTCGACCCAGCCACTGGAATATTTCAATAACCAACACTTTAAAGTAAGCGTGCCGATAAACATGTACAGAATATTGTTGGCGGTTGATGACAGCGACATTCTATCTCCGTGTACAAAATTCGAACGAGTAAAGACGAACATGTATTTCGTGCATAATAATCCTCTCATTTTCGAGGTTGTTGTAGAATACCAGCATTGATTCCATGATGGTTTAAAATTGACCAATAAATTATCGCAAAAGGGAATAGCCGTTCCTTTGCCCATGGAAGATGATTATATCGATTGTATGCCTTCGATCTACTCGTTTATTGGTCGATCGCCACTGATGCAGTTGAAAGAAATGAGTATTAATTGAGATAAAAACATCTTAACAGATATATTTTGCGGCAAATCGTCGACGGCGGTGATTAAAAACATTGCATCTGATTGTAAGAGTATCGTTTTTATGAAATTCGATAATTTGTAGATAAACAACTTTCAGATGAACGGGTGTAATGATGTCATTTACAATATCCTCCAGCAACATCCATTCGTCAACAGAATGGTACAAGTGTTTGCAGACAGCAAACAAGCAACTGCTTCAACTGTTTCTAATGTTGAAAAAGGACATGGAGTTAACCACTGCAAAAGATGTTTCTGGTAATGCCAACTTTGATTTATACGAAAAAGATTTGACTTCTGCTAACATGAAAAAATTGGACTAGTTCATTTCATTTTCAAAATTTTAATTTTTAAAAATGTTATATAATATGTTGATTTTTTTTTTAAATTACAAAAGTGTTAATTACAAAAGTGTTGGGATGTATTCAGAACATTGGTTTATTTTTCTTTTGACGATTGGTATTTTTATCCCCTCCACCCCCATGTAGTTCAAATGCAAAACATCAATGTTTTGATGGAGTGGTTTGGAATTGATGATGGCCTGGACGTCTTTTGGATACCGATTGTCCAACTCGACATTTTCCATGTTGCCCAAATCGTATCTGAGTCCAAATCCCATACAGTAAATCAAGTTTGTGTTGAAAATTTCGATGTTTGTCACGTATCCGAGCGCATCGACCTTGATATTGCATGTAGAGATGTAGCTTAGGATTGTTAAAATGTAAAATATGGGAAATTGTGCCAAAGGAACCATATATTGTATAATTTTTTGCCATCCTTCAAAGCGAATTCTGTGTTTGGCAAAGAGGTCGTTACGTTATGGATCCATTAATTTTGTTTGACCATGTCCATATCTAGAAATTAATCGTCGAAAAACATATTCACTTCAGCCTTCTCGAAACACGCTAGATGCATAACAGAAGCGCACGTTAATCCGTGATCGATCATGTGCTTGGTAAAAAGTTTGAGTTTATCGGTACTAGCGATGTTTCCGGGATATGTAGAATACTCGAATAAAGTGGCCAATTTCGACGAATCGATAAATTTATGGTTGTTGTTAGAGAATAGATTCACGAATGTTTTAACTGAGGTTTTCAGTGGTTGTCCGACAAGGATGGGATACAAGGGACATTAACCGACAAAAACGCTCGTCTTTGAAATGGGGCTTAATATCGCTTTGTCGTATTATCGAAATAAATTATAATCGATGTTGCAGGACTTGTGGGTCTCGCACAACCACCAATCAACAACTGCTCACTAGCTGTTGTGTTTACACCGCACTGTTCGTTATTCAAGAAACAAATATGCATCAATTCCATATCGACGGAGCTGTTACAACCAATACTAAGGTTAAGCTTTTGATGAAAGAAAATGAGTTTGAAGTTGACTCCGTGCTTAATTTTTGTTATTTACTTGTGTATATATATATATATATATATATATATATATATATAATATATATATAATATATATATATATATTTATATATAATATATATAACTTTTAAAAAATACACAAAATGCCCATATTCACTCGACCAACAAACTTGGATTATTCAACTGCTTTGAGAAATGTTTTTGAAAGGCAAAACATATTAACTTATAACGAATACTTGCTACGAGTGCAGCAAATATTTTCTAATGAATACGTCGAAATTCGGGAAGATGTAGAGTTACAAAAGGTGGAAATCTATTCTGCAATGCATATCGTTGCAATCTGCATTATCCACGGGGAAACACATGTACGCCTCGAGATGTCTCTAAAATATTCAAGTGTGGTAATTCAGATGTTATTGCGTTCCAAGGAGCATGTTTTCCAACCAAAGATTCCGAATCGAAATATCACGGAACAAATAAATACTGGAGCGACTGCTGCGATGCATGTATGTTGCTTCATCAAGAAGCCTGCCTGTTGAGAATAGATGATTATTAGCATGTAAAAGAAGGCACTATTATTCCGCACGTAAACATGATAGGAAATGGTTTCGATGTCGATTCTCCGCCATACGTGACAGAGATGGGTGATGAAACAATACACTTTCGTCTAAACTCGTATTATTGCGATAAATGTATCATGTCTCTGGGGGGTGACGAATGCACAGACCATTTAGATAATAATATTATAGGCTTTTTCATCGGAAATTACTTATACAAGATTATCGAATATAGTTTCGTGGAATTGGCTGATGGAATCGATCAGTGCAATGAAAAGAGCACGCAAGTACCACCAACGGGAAAAATGCCCGATTACGTGGCGGAACGGAATAACTTCGTCAATCACGAGGCGTTCTGCATAAATCCAGACATTAAACTCAGTAACATTGATATCACAGAAAAAACACCAAGATATTTATTTTGGACCACAGTGTATGGGGGATGGTGTAGGCTTGTGGAGCCTTTTACACTGACCCGCGATGTCGAATCCATAGTTTCTGATAAAGATACTCGGGTTCTAATCGGACCACAAGCCGATTCGGTACCATACCACTTGTAATATATAGATAATGGTAAACGTCAAATCGACGAATATCAAATGCTCGGTTTAATGGGTGGTTTTCCGACCAAATATCCCGACGATTTTTTTCAATACAAAAGATATTTCCGACATAATTGCCGATTTTATAATTTCTTGCATCCAAGGATTTGGTAGTAACGAGTTCAGAATATGGTTCTAAAGACCCTAGTCAAACACATCGGACCCACAACGGGTGCAAAGATCTTGAATCATCAGTTGGGAATTTATTCATTTAGATCCTTGACGATAGAATTTGTTACGAGAGCTGTGATATAGACTGCTTTGGAAATGGTGGGATTCGCCGTTAGGGCATTTGCTGCAGTTTCTCTTTCTTGGGTGCCCATACTTGATGTTGTATTGATCATGACTGCAGTCGCCGATGTGTTTTTGACCATATTCAATCCATTCAACTTACAAAACCTGCAAGGTCAAGATTACGTAGATGATATATCAAAGCTGTAATTGGAACTAAAATTAAAGATTTGGGGTTTTCGAACGATGGAATACACACCGATCATGTTCGTGATGATGTGGAAGAACACGCACAAAGGAGTTGTCGATTTAGCAAATCATGTTTCGATCCAACCATCTTCTATCGATAATGATGCCGACACCGATACATTAGAAGCATTTAAAAAAAAAAAAAAAAAAAAAAAAAAAAAAAAAAAAAAAAGCCATATTTAACCCACCCATTACGGGTATTCATGCTACTAAAGTAGTAAAAGATGACTATTTTAAAACATTATTGCAATTTCGTCCCTCAATGTCAACTCGAATGGATCTCGTTTCGATTGAAACAATGTGGGCGGCAATGATGATAATACGATGTTGTCAAATCAATTAAAAACTTTTAGTACACAAAATCCATATCAAGTTTTGGACTTTTCAGTCTACACATCTAAAATGAACTCTTGAATAAACATGATCGATAGAGGATTGTATTTTCTGGGGGTTTCGATACTAATCTCAGGAATAACTGCATTTTTCACCAATAAAACAACACATTTATTTATTGTATCAGTTATTTGATTGGTAATGGCAACTTTTATACAAATGTCTACCTTTTATCAAAATTTATAATAGCTAAATTGAAAGTCTTTCTTAATCGGCAGTTGTTCTTCGTCACACGTGGGTAGAAGTAACAAGTCGTAGAGTTCATCAGGTGATTACTTTGTGTGATGTAATTGTCGATCCTTGGCTAATTTGAAAATCTCGCGAATGGTGTTTACATATACCTTTTTAGTTTTTTTCATACCTTTCTTGATGAAGTTAAAGTAATATCAATCTTCTTTGCACGATAAAACATTTTTCGTCAGCCAATGAAGAAAAGGGCAAATGATTCGTCGTCATTCTTATTTCCGACTTTGTTATAAGTCATTTCGGTCGACTCTGCGATAATGTTGAGTTTATTTTCGTAGCCATCTGGAGCGCTTTGATGTGTTTCTTTACTTACACCAACTACAAGTTTGTTACAACACTCTGAATACCACCCTATAAGTGCCAAGAGAGAGAGAGAGAGAGAGAGAGAGAGAGAGAGAGAGAGAGAGAGAAAGAGAGAGAAAGTAGAAAAAAATTAAAAACGATTTTTTTTTTCAATAATGACTTACATAAATGAATGGAATATGTGCTATATATAAAAATATGATTATGAATTTTATAATCGTCATTATCGGCGTTATTTGAATAAATACGATAGTCATGAGTGTCGGCGTAATCAAATATTTTAAAAACATTTGCCAATCGAAGGTGTTGTATTGTAAATTTTCGTTTTCCAATACCATCTTCTCTTTATGTTCATCTTTAGTGTTTAAAGTAGCAGTAGTAGTTTTAGTTTTTGAAACATTTGAATTTAAATCAAATTGTTGAAAAAAAGTATAACTTTTTTCAGCAGCTGCTAATATCTCGGCAGCCACCTTGTCTTACTGTTATTGAGTGCCTTCCAGCACATCACAACTTATCACCTCATGAAAAAGGTCAAAATTATGGTTTTCTTTTACCCAAATATTGTTTTTAAAATGAAAGGTGTTATTTGTGATACTTAAAATACCTTTTAAATCTTTGTCACTTTCATACACGTATAATTTTATACGCAGCGGGTGGTCGTAAAGTTTATTTTTCCCAGGTTGATGATTTTGTAGTAAAAATTATTTTCATTATCTACGTACTCTATATGGGGTGCTAAAATACCCTTTTTACCCGAATGTACCAAATAGATAAAAGGGTATGTTTTTTTTAGGTTTTTCTATTTGAGTTTCCTCTTCTATTATTCATAATGGATTTTTTTTTCAAATTAAAATATGCTTTCGGGCGAATATTTTTATTGTTGTATTTCGATTTAGAAAACACACATACTGTAGAATTGCTATATTTAGCACAAATAATTACCCAAAGAATTCCTAAAGGATGTTCATATTCCTCAGACTCCCAACTTTATAACCACAGTGGATGGTCTATCATCTACGATATAAAATTGGAAAGGGATTGAAGAAATCGTAACAAACACACATCCGTCTCGTTTTCGCCGCCCTGACCAACTCTTGGTTGAATGTGTCGAGATTACTAGTTGGGTATAAATTCGAAGGATATTTGATCATATATTTCATGATTAAAATAGTATATCCTTTTAAACATGCGAGCCTTTATGTACCGCAAAGTTTTGTATGCGAAATAGAAATAACATTTTCGCCAGTAGGTAGTATGGGGTTCCTCGTCGAATCCACAAACACCATAATTTTATCATTTATACCATGAAAACCATTGATGTAAATGCTATCTGAACTATTTCCTCTCTCGATATCTTTAATTATTTTACTCGAAGTAGATACGCATAAATAATTCAACATTTTAACATAATGATGGATTTCGTCGTAATATGGGTTTAATTTATATTTCTTCAGATCGGTAATGCTGGCAATTACAACCTTGTTATAGAGAGCAGAAGAATAACATTTCATAAATCGCAATATGGTATTAAAGGAAGCTATCGAAATAGCATGTATAAAGTAAATCATAATCGTTAGTATCTCATTGTCCGAATCTGTATTCAGCTGTAAATTAAACTGGTTCGAACTTCGTTGATCACCACAATACACGTATGCCACGTCCCCACGGTTATTGTTATGGGTATTTGAGGTATTAAACTTGAACAACTCACAATTCTCTTCGATAAATTGTAAATTATCTACATACGATTCTGCAGTAAATTACAAGTTTTCTGTATCTAAAACCAATTTGCCTTCTTCGGACGTGCTAGAGTTTTTGTGTTTGCACCGTCCTTGAATTGCAAATAATAGTTTAGAACTTCGGGGAAAGCATTTGAATTGATGACGAGGTTCCTTTGAATATTTTCAACGATTTGGAAACCGTTACTTTCGTTAAATAAATTGGCTAGATCATTTTTGAAAACGATACCGCTATCTACCGTGAATGAATCGATAATCTTCACCACTAGTGTGTGATTTCCATTAGGTATGGCTTCCAAGTACTTGCTCAAATAATACAGATCAGATATAATTACTTTAAATAGTACTATTCGATGGAAATAGTGTTCGTGATTGTCATGCGTGTTGTCAATGGTTATTTCTCCCGGATCATTATCCTCGTAAATGGCAGAAACCCCTGGAATACCAACAAAGGTTGTGAGGTTTACGACATAATGTCATCCATCAATCACACTATACACATATTCAGCATTTGATGGAAATTGTTCGTTCACCGAAGGTTTATAGAAAGATGCCGTGACCATAAAATCATCATTGTTGTTGGTATTTACATATTTTTTAGGGTTTTCACTAATGACAAATTATAGTATTTTATTCGACCTGGTCGTTTGGACAATCGCTTCGTTTTTGTATCTGTCGTAGAGCAGCAATGTGTTTAGTCATCCTACACAAATATATTGATACATGGAACTATTGGATGTGGTGCACATTTTATACGAAACACCGGTAAGTTGTGTATTTAGTTGGTTTTCCTGAAAATTATCGTTTTGCCTAGCTGTCAAAACAAAAATGGGCGTGTATTTGGTCCATTGGTTTTTAAACGTGGCTAAATTCGTCACCAAAATGTGGACAAATCGTTAGGAAACATTACAAAAAAATATGAAAATTAGAGAACGAGTAAGTGTCGCAATGTAATTGATTAACGCATCATTCGAGTTTAACGAATTTCGCATTTTATTGATAGTTATTAAATGAAATTTCCTACGATCCACCAACTTTAATTCGTGGTTGTTTACTATGTGCCAATTCAAATCTACTGGTGAATAAACAGCTTTCCTCTAGGATTAAAACACCCCCTCTTGACTCTTTTGCTCGTAGTTATTTGGTTCGAACGAAAATATAACATCAGCCGTACTTACATCCAAAACCAAAATTTTTACCTTCTTTAAAATTAATTTGGAAAAACAAATCACGAATATATTAGTGGCAGGAGTGGAGGAAGAAGAGGTGGAGGGGGATGACGAGTAGGAAAACTGGACACTTGGATCGTCGTTTCGTCGCTTAGAAACAGACATATTTTTTGGACAACATATCATAAAATAACGTGTGTTTAAAAGATCAAACATTTCGTGCTGCTATTGCGCATTTGAAATGTACTTTTTGGTACTGGGATTGTCCATCAGAGACTCTGAATTGCTTTCGATTTGAAACAAAAAGGTAATGTTATACTTGTTGATAAATTCCATCGCCTCTCCTATTAAAAGCTCTGAAGTTGATCGAACGAGTGTAAGATAATGGTATTTATTAGTATTCAAATCAGTATATTCAATTTCGTCATTCACCATGATGGTTTTTGTATTTGATATTCGATTGTAATTTTGGAATTTCAAAGAAGAATCTATAGTATAACTACGAGAGAGATAAGTGTACGAACTGTTACCAGATGGAACATGAACAATTACATGTTCTTCCTTTAACTTCTCGAGAACGGGAATCTGAACCTCACTGAGTGCTAGTGATGTAGAACTATCGATCAGTACTTTGGCGAAATCGTTATTCGGTGTCACCGCTACACTATTCGTTAAGTTATTCGGCACAACTGAGACGTGCATTTGAAAAACATCAAGTGCTTGTTTGATAGGTGTTGTAAATTTTTAAAGATTTTTGCCGCCAACCAGTCATTGTCTTTATCGAGAACGGAAATTGACAATTTTCCCAATCCGCTATTGAGTTGTAAACGAATTTCTTTATCCGTGAACTCAAATGTTTTCGCCACGTTCGCTTTGTTAGTAAATTTAATGATATTTGGTCTTCAAATTTTACCCGTGATATACGAATTGACTACCGCCGTAGTTTGAGCATCCAACCCATAGTTAAAATAACTATCGAATTGGCTGATGGTGGACATCAATTATTGTAAAGTGACCACGTGTCTAAATTTAATAATCGCATTATTTACGTCCTTGTAGTTCATCACGGAAACTATATATCCTTCAAAATCGTGTTTTACATATTTACCCGATTTAGAGCCAACATCCTCCATCAACCTGGTTAAATATACAGTCTCGCGAGGTTGTAAGTTTTTCGCAAGTATCACGAATCCAGTTTTACTAGTATCGGTTATTTTGTCAAAACTATTAATCAATTTGGCAATGTCTTTAAGCGAATTCGATTCGGCAACAATTATGTGATTATTGTATCTCTCCAATATATCAGAATTATTAAATCTCAAACGATGTTGAGAAACTTTAAGTGAGTTGAATTCGGGTGGATTTAGAAATATTTGTCTATTTTGTGATTCCATTTCCACCAAGTCGATAATATTCTCGAAAGAAAAGGTATCCGTATAATTATAACAAATAAAAAGTTCAGCGCAATTTTTGTTTAGTACACAAATAATGTGGTGTGGGTCATTTGCCAATAGGCCAATGTGCGAACGTTTAAAAGTCGCATAATTTTTTTCTAATCACATAAACATTGTGATAGAATTAGAAAACTTTGTTTAATATGTTTAATCCCATATCCCTTTTTTCACTCCTCTTCTTGATATAAATTATCCGGACGTTTTCCCTCAAAGTTTAGAAAAAATTATAGTCATTCAATGATGGTAAATTTTTACAAAATCTGTAACAACTGTACAAAATAACTGTAAATAAAGTTTTTATAATCGATTAATTTTATAATGTTAAAAAAAATGTTTCGAATATTCATTTGTTAGACCTTCTGAAATTATAAAAGGCCATTTTTTTTAATTGGCACCACCTAAATTGTTATTGTTTTGGAAACTCTACGAACTTCCCATATTATAATTTAGAGTCTTGTATGCCAAAAAAAAATACATTATCTTTTTTTGCAACACATAACCTTTTTATTTACACTATATAGAACAAAAAATATTGGTTTGTGTTTTTATGGATAAAAAATATACTATAAAATGTTCAGTTTGTAAGTAACTTTGTTTGTTATACCGGCAACATCCATGGTGAAAGATTTAAAGTGGTTCCTTTATTTTTTGGCGGTTTCTCGAAAATCTCCTCAGCAAACATAAAAAACCCATTTCACGGATCAATACCTTACCGTCAAGTATAAATTACGAGTGAAGCATGGCCTTCCGGCTAAACGAGACTGCAGATTATGTTTTAGAGATGTGTTGAGTAGTAATGAAATGTGTTTATGACGCAACAAATTCCACGTGAAAATCTCGAGATCAAGTTAATTACTCTTGTATATTCATTGAATTCCGAACCAAAATCTGTGGAAACAACGACAAATTTTACGTCGGGAAAGTTAACTCTTTCAATGAAACAAGAACTTGTTAAAAGAGCTTTATTTACATGGCTCGATGAGAATGATGGTGAGTTCGCTACACTTAAATACATAACGTTAAATGGTCCTGCCTGCAGTGGGAAATCTACATTACTGCATATTTTTCTCGAAGAAAAAAATACAGAGTTTTTTACACGACCCCGCAACACATCCTATTGCGAAATATTTGTCGACAGATGAAACTAGCAAATGGTTTGACGTTATCAAGTCTCCTTATTAGGTTGAGTAAATTTAGTTACTACGAATATTTGAAATTCATGCAGCTCTTGCCACTGATTGATCTTGACAAAATATCTACAGTGGTAGAAGAATTGAGCAAGTTTTGCGATCTCGGGTACAACACGGCTTCGTTTTTTGTGGAATGCAACAACAACTATTCAATTTCCTTCGATGCACACATTGTTTTGTTTGTTGACGAATACAATATGATCAGCTCAAGTCTAGCAAAATTTATAGTTGAATTTTTCCAAATGGTGAAGCACACTTTTAGTAAACTATTGATTGTATTTTGTGGTGATCAGTATCAGCTAAAGCCGTTAGTGACAAACAAACCCAATGACAAATCGCTTATTCGCGATATATGTGGTGATAATTTTTTCCTTACTACACAGTTTAGGAACATGGATTCGACATATCAGGAATTTCTGACAACTTTAAATACCACTCCGGTATTTAAATTTGGTAAAGTTGGCAAAGTTTCTCTGATTTCTTTCTTTGCCTTTACAAACATCGAATCAACCTATTTCAGTTTAAGTGTGTTGATTGCTGTTCTCGCTCAAATGAAAAAATTTCTAAAGGAATGTAGCTGCTGGCTTGACGTGACTGAGATGGACAAACAGAGTTTTTCAAAAATCGTCCCCGGTTCACTCCGATTTTCTTTTCAAACGATAAAAAAACATTGATAACAGAGAAAAATAAATACCTCAAACCCGCATACTTGTCGCTAATCGTTGGTGTTCCCTATCGCAATTTAATTCATGGTCAAGTTTTATATTATTTGGGAAATGTTGGAGACGAAATACTCATGTTTGACGAGGGGGTGGGGGGGGGGGGGGAGGGGGGGGGGAAATAAAACAACCTCTTTCTGATACCAAAATGTTTCTTCAAGATGAATCTCTATACGATAGATAAATTTGCCTTCCAACGCGCATGTGAAGCTACTAAAAACAGTAAACTCTTGTTATGTGGTTTCCCGCTTCAAATGACATATGGAAATACAGTTCAGAGCAGTATAGGATTTACAATTGATAATGACATTTATTAAAATTTGACGGGATGTACGCTAGAAGAAATCTATGTAGTCTTATCCAAAACAACAAACAAGAATAAACTGAAATTTATTCAAGAGTAAATACTTTTTTGTTACTATTGTAAATGCATCACTGAATAAAAAAAATATTTTTTTTTTCCCTAACATGTTGTGTTTTTCTGCCTTTATATTTTTTATCCTACTTTTCCCAACCCTATGTGAAACACTTTTTTTACTTTTGTATTTGTATATAATACAATGAATTAAAAACAGCGAATATAAGCGTTTACCATTATAGGATCTATTTTATAAATTAGAATTTTAGGGTTTGTTTTATGGAAATTTAAAAGTAAAATCAAAGGCTCGGTGAATACACAATTTGATGTGAGTACATCTTTCGGAGGTGCTGCTAATTCAGGAGCTGCAGCTGCCGGTAATTGAGTAAATTAATATTAAACGATGAAAAAACCAATACCACCTTGTGATTTTATATTTGCGATTAGATAGTTGATAAATTTAAAAGCCTGGAGAAAATTTAATAAAAACCTGACGCATTCTGAATTTATGGAATCGGTTGAATTTTAAAGAAACTAAATCCGCCGCTGTACTTGGATTTTTTACATCTGACAGTCATCATAAATAACAAATGTTTTTACGATTCCATATTGAGGTTAAAAGGTGTAAATATATATTCGTCAATGACTGAACGTGATAAATTCGTTTCTGAAATTCAATTTTAAACTTCGCTATTAACCCATCTTTTAAATTTACTATATCTTAAGCAGTATACTATCCAACAAAATTGTTTGGGCCCGCAGGTCACTCGCAAAAATTATAAAATATTTTTGAGAGACGAACAACAAGCAGAAAATTAGAATATTAAACAGTTGACAAAATTACTATACAAAGATAATTCCCTGTAATTTGAAATTGAGGAGTTTTGGAATAAAGTCAGTACACAAGTACGAAAAAATGTTCAATCATGTGAAAAAATTAATTTCTTTTCAAATTACCACGAAGATGTTTTGGCTGATGTAGAGACATTATGGGAGGGCTTTCCAAAGACAAAGGATCCCCAAAAAATTACGTAAATCTACGGCACCTCTTATCGATACCTTAATTTGTTCTCAAATTTTAGAAATAATGCCTGTATTCCTCACTTACCTGTCGGTAAAATACGATGAAAACGCCATTCAAACATCGGTGGGGCAAGTATTTTTGGTTTTCCCACAATCATTTGCGATCTGAGCTCGGTCATCATGGAACCCGATAGACAGCTATACAACCGACAATCGCTCTATGTTTTTTATTATCGTTTGCCAATATATAGATAAGAATTATGAATAAAGGAAATAAGCAACTCTACGTGGGATTGGGTCTACTCATAGTTTAATTACTGTAATTCCACTCGGTATACATTTGGAAAATGCACCACAATTTTGACACCTATATAATAGAATCGGACGAGGAGGATGGTGGGGTGGAAAGAAAAAAACTACATCTCCACCACGACCGCATTTCTGGAAAATGAATTTACTACCAAAACAGATGATTTTACAAATACCAAAGAATCTAGTTTAATCGACGAAAAAATACCATCTATACAGTCATCAATCATCAAGCCGGGGGAGGCGAGCATGATTCGTTTTAAAATGGCAAAGAGATACACTATGAATATTCCCAGAGGTGTATTTACTCGGTTAATATTTAAGAATTTGAAACGATTAATTTTCGGAGCATTTAATATAATTTCGGACGTTTTGGACGAACATTCGCAAACTATATTCACGGTTCGTCTAAACAATAATGAAGACGGCCAAGTCAAGGGTTCGTTGGATGTCAATGAAGTAAATTACATAACTTTACTCAACCAACCGCTAATATACAAACAATTTTACATTGAATGGACTTTTGAAAATGGAATCGAATTAGTTTACGGGTCCGATAACAAACGAATCACGATTGTATCTTCCGAGGCATCCAGAAACCTCAAAGTGTTTTTAATCAATTTCGCCACTAATGCCAAAACTATTGTGAAATTTGCAAAGTAATAAGCGAATGTTAATATGAAATATGTTTCATCAGTGGTTGCTGCGCTATTTGGTAACTTTGATAAACAAAAACTAACTCCGAGTACCCGACTGATGAGGTCGAGAGCGCGAGTCAAACTGCTATCTCATGAGTTCATCTGTCGTTTACATGAAAATGTTTTGAAACTTAAAAAGTATAAAGAATTTTGCAATGAAACTTGCGTAATGATTGCAGGAACAAAACAAGAGGCGTTACAGTTTAATATTTCGCATAAATTTAAGCTTAATTTTTTTTGTACTTTGCTCATTTAATTTGACAATATCGTGCTATTATATCATAGTCATTTGTTTTCATCTGAAATTAATCGTGTATGGGAAAGTCAAATAAAATAATCTTTTTATTTGATTTATCAAGTTCGGTAAAACTCACGATATCATATCAAGAAACTTACATTCCCTCTCGGCCAATAAAAAAAATAACAAATCTCGCACAGTGCGTGTATAAAAACGAGACGATTGAACCAAAGGATCACACTCGCTCTCTGCAAACTATAGAGTGAAGACATAATGAGGGTCAGTAGAGACACCATGAGAGCCAGTGAATATACCATGATAACTATTGAATACACCATCAGAGCCAGTGAAGACACCATCAGAGCAAGTGAAGACACCATGAAAGCCAATAAAGACACCATGAGAGCCAGTGAAGACGAACAAGACTTGTTTGACGAGAAGGAACAGTCAATGGTGAGTTTAGCTGCCTATAGTGGTTGGCTAGATAAACTTGTAAGCATGAAGGAGATGAAATTGAATTTTGAAGAAAAGGATTTTGGTTGTTGATTTCCAATTCAGCGAGCAGCAGCGGCGGGGAATTTGAAAATTGTAAAATTCCTATTAGAAGAAGGTGTCAATGTTTTAGCCAAAGATTCAGCGGGTGTAACCGTATTGGGTATAGCCAATTATTATTTTGAAAACTTGCCCGTACTTGTGTATTTGGTGCAAACAATAGATGCGATAGTGAAAGGGATTCACAAAGATTGGAAATTGTTGGCGAAATCGGCTAATGCAAATCGTGAAAACTTTGTGCATTACTTAATTGAAAAAAGTTTGGGTTAACCTGTTTTCTTAGAAAAAGATTTGGTACTGCATTTCGCGGCCCATAGCGGCATCGTGGAAATGGTAGATTATCTGCTAGAAAACGGAGTATATGTTTTATTAATGGGACATAATAACATTACAGTATTACACGAAGCTGTATCTAGTAAAAATAAATAGACAGTTTTGTGTGTTTTGGATAATATAAAAAAGGTTTTGAATAACAACAAGGAAAAAATTTAAGATTTTCTAAAAACTGAGGATTTGAATGGTGAAACTGCAATTATGTGGGATACTACGAATGAAACTTGTGAAATTTTAATTGAATATGGGGCAAAACCCTAAACAAGACTAAATAAAGCCAATGTCTTATATATGGGTATGCCAGTAGGTATATATGTATATATTTTTTTTAATGAAAATTGTCAAACGTTAACAAAAATGTAAATAATATGTAAAAAATCATGTATCTATATATATTTTTTATAAAACAAAAACCGTAAAAAATATGAAATTCTGCTTTTTTTAATAAACTACATATACAGATAAATTATAATACAAAATCAGAACCATATTTCTTATATGTTCTTTGATTTGTTTTTCTAAGATTATAACGAGTCTTTCGGGCTGTCTCTCGCTGTAATTCACAACGAGAAATATCAGTCATCTTGGTTGGTTTAGGATTCTTTCTTCGATGTTGGGAGACGTCTGTTGTTGGTATTTGTCTCGAACGTTTACTCGGTGCTTGTTTTTGCTTCGCAAGAGTGATGTCGGGTGCCGATTTGTGCTTTGTGCCTCTCTGTTGATGGACGTCAGAAGTTGTTTGAGGTCTCGACTGGTGGGAAACGACTGTAGATCTGTGCTTTTGCGATCTTAGAACAGTTCTGTTAGCAAAAAATGTATAATTGACAAGTATAATAATTACAATCACATTAGAAAAAATAATTGTAATAAATGTCAATCATAATTACATAGATTCATTCAAAGAAGTTGTTGGTCCAGGGAAAGAAGCAGTTGGTGGTCTCAGGTCTGAAGAAGTTGATAGCCGAGAGACTGAATCAAACAGCAAGTCAATTAAATATTAATTTTAATTTTAATCAAACCGCAACTCAATAAAAATGTATTTAAATTCAATCAAACAGCTACTCAATTAAACATCAATTTAAACTTGAAACAAACAGCAACTTAATACAACATTAACAAACAGCAACTCAATACAACATTAACAAACAGCAAGTCAATTAAACATTAATTTAAACTTGAAGCAAACAGCTACACTGTCTCATTCGCACCTGCAACTTGAATCGAACAACAACTAAATAAAACATTAATTTTAATTTGAATCAAACAGCAACTCAATTAAACCTTAAACTGAATCAAACATCAAGTCAATCACACGTTAAACTGAAACAAAGACTTTAATGTTATACTGCAATGGCAACAGCAACTCAATAAACTTTTTTAAGACTGCAACTGCAACAGCAACTCAATCTCGCTCGTGTCTGAAAATTAAAAACAACCGTAACAAACAGATACCTTTCGAAACTGGGACAGCCATCGCCACCATCTCCTCTGCACCACTGCACCACTGCGCCAATTACGTTAGTGCATGTCGGCGGCGTGAATCAGCAAAGCGTTCAGTCATTCTCCGTACCGATGATTCTTTTTCCAGACGTACTCGTCCAGGTAGCCGACCCAAGATTTTTTCCGTCGGCCAAAGCAGGGAATGCTGTATCGCACAGAACACCAACTTCGCCCGATGTTCTGAGTGTGCACCCTCAACGTCTCACCCCTCTTCATCTTTAGAGTGTTTCGAGTGTTCACCATACCTCTCTTTTCGGTACGTACGAATTCCCGCCTGTGACGGTAGCCGTGAATGTCCAAGTTGCTGTAACCATGCCAGCAGTCTGAAATTATCGTCGTGCCCGGAGCGATCCACTCGCGAATTATTTTGGTCAGGGTCGCTACGTTCTTCTTTTCCACCAGCACCAGGGAGAATTTCGTCGGATCGTCCCGCTGCACTCCGCCGAAAACCCACTGGCCGTGAACTTTGTCCTTTGCGGTTCTTGCGCTTGCCCAATTTCGACTCGTCGATCATGACCACTTTGGCCATCCCACCAATGCGTTTTCTGTACGGTAACACCCAGTCTATGCACACTTGGCGGTAGAAACTCGACCACGCGACGACCGTCTTTCCCGAGCACAAAAGTTCGTTCAATATAGTCTGTCGCAGATGTTATTTTATTAGGCACCAGAGTAAACACAACTCGACTATCGTGCCCAGAGACAAGTTTGAATCGCCCACGAAACTGCCCTGTCTCGTTGACACTTTAAAGTTGTATCTAGTACCGTCCTCCATTCGCCGTCGGCACCAGTAAAACAATCCCCTGTTTCCCACCACTTTTGCTTCGCCTTCCCCGCATTTTTCGCACCGCATCTTCGATTAGAGAATGTCGTGCTCTATGAGAAACGTGTTTATGTCTGGCGAGGAATGACTAACTTGCCTGTGGTTGAACATTGTGATTTTACGTCCCGTGCACACCATCTTACAATTCGAGAGAGAAATCCGCGGAAAAAATTGCTTGGATACGCGATACGGAACAATTGTTGCCGAATTTGGTTGCGCTAAACGGAACTTTGCTGGATAAGCGAAACGGCACTAGACTGCAAAGTAAACAATTGGGATGGATACTCTATAGTAGACACTGAATGTTTGTATGGTTTTCCTATTACGATACGCAATATGGAACAATTACCACGAAAACTTATAAATATACTCTTACTTACGCTCTTACAGCATACTTCCCTTCAAAGGGCACAAAGTGGTTTTCTGTTTGAAAGTGGTTTTGTGAAAAGTGACTGAGTAAAGCATTAAATAATTAAACATTTAAAACGCTATCCTTTTGTTCTGCCGGTCCCGTACCAAGCAGCACCTTACGTTATAACATCCTCTTGTTTGTAACGAATGTCACTGCTCATAATAGATTTAACTATTTGTACTAGTTACTAGTATATCAACCATTTTTATGATGCACTCATAGAGCCTATACAGTTGTTGCTCAGTATTATCCTGTCTTTTTCACGATTTTTTGTTAACTATTATTTTTGTTTAATTATTGTATTACAAAATATGGGATGCAAGATGGGACAAATATTTTTAATCCATAGTTAGAAAACAAATAGGCAGAGGAGCAGGTTACATCGTATGTGCCTAAAGTTCAGGTCTCATTATCAGCATTTGATTGTGGTTTGCTTGTGGAATTAAGAATTTGTGTGTGTACTGTAGTTACCATGTAGTTACCAACAGAAGTCATCTGGTTTGTTCAATGCAATAACTAGATCATTTACAATTGAACTAATAACGCCTTGAATGTTAATGACATTATTAATATTTATTATGGAAATAATTAAGGTTAGGTATTGTTGACTAGTGTATTTGGGGTTTTGCAAAGTACATACACGCGTGTAATGTTTTCTGTAACCACTCGTCCTGTATAAAATGAAAGCAGTTGCAATCACCACTCCTTCATATAAAACTGTTTTCACAATTTAAAAATTTTTCTCGTAACTATGGGCAAAGGAAACAAATTGTACTGTTCGTATATCTTGATTAAAAATAGTTTGAGCACACACAATTGGCTCACGAGCAGGATATTTACATTGTTTATAGCCAATTTCTCTAAACTTTTCAAGACACTTTAGTTCCAGGAACTCATATCACTGTTTATTGAATAAAAAAAGTGTAGAGTTGTTATGTATATCTATTTGCTGTATGCAATTTTCACTCACACATTCACACACACACACACACACAATTATATTCCAAATGTAAATTTTCTTTGTAAAACAGTGTTTCATAATGTGTTAAGTCATGTTATAATATCTAGAAGTGAACTGACTGAAATAAGTAGAGTACTATTTGCACTCAGCATTAGTTATTTAAGGCTAGTAGGTGATATTGTGTACAGATCGTGTCGCATATTGTTTTGACAAATTAAATCCGATATCGAAGAATGTATTTTCTAATTGATCATGCAGAGGCTTAAAATAAATAAATAAAGCACAAATGCATACAGAAAATGTTATTCTAAAATTTTGAGTTAATCAAAAATAATTAAAAGGTTATTAATAATAAATGGTTAGCGTATTTGCCTTTTGAAATTTCACAAATCCAAGTTGGTTGGTGGGTAGGTAAGTGGGGTTAAAGGTTTTGTCGATAGTGATATCTTCGAGACATTTTATATTTTACCAACATCATTGGGATGGCCACAGTAAAGTGAGACTTTTGAAAGCTCTGCTAAGTTTCTACTTCCAATCTGTTGGTGTATCCTTGTGTGATGTCTCAATATAAACATTGCCATATTTCATAAGTTTATATTAGGTATTCAAAAGTCCACTGGATTTGTTTGTTGAATAAATTGCAAGTGATAACATAATTTTCAGCACGAATACTAGAATTAACTCTGTGATTTCAATAGTATTTTTTTGTAGATATAAATACCACTAGCTATGTTCTTCACATTCAAGGTCATTATTTTGGTTTTTGCTGTCAGTTGAAAGTTATCAGTATCAGTATGGTAGTCATTATTCTTTCTTTTTGCCCATCATAAAAGGAATGTTCACTTTTTTTAAAAGCATGCAAAGTTCAAATTTTCTCATGTCTTATACGTGCTATAAGAATGGCGTCCTTATGAGTGTAACAATACTTGCAAGCGTATTTAACTTCCTGTGGATATAGTGCGCAACTTAATGCACAAATACACAGGAATTTAACAACTGAATATATATACATTGCAATTAGAAGCAAATTGCTGATGTTGCTGCTAGACCTATTATGGTTATGAATGAGAAAAATAATTGTCATGGCACTCAATGGCTGACCCTATTGGTTCGTATTTTTACAGCATTTTCAAAGTTGATATTTATCACTTCATACAAATTTAATGAAAATCTGCCCCCCTCCCCAACCCCGCACACAAACATTTATGCGTGCAAATACACACACACAGATGTACAATAACAACAATAAAATTTTTCTTGCAAAAAGAATTACTGTAATTTATAGAATTTGAATGTCTTCAACCTGTATGGGCACAATTTCACCAGGATACTAACAAACCAGTACGTAGCAAAGTATAATGTATCTCACAACATTGCATTCACACATTTGAAGCAAAACCCCATTGTTCTCAAAATTTGCTAGGGTAAGCATTTTTACAGGTGGTAAGAATAATCATAATACATTTCAACTTATACAAATTTAACAGTATAACGAAATGTGGAACTATATTGATATGTTCAAAATACACAAGTAATGTTTAATTTAAAGTATAAATAAATAAAATGGAGTGATGTGTTTAAAACAAGTAATCTTACTGTGAATATTACAGTAGTTGGTTGCATTAAAATGTATGTAGCTACAGGCAGTGATTATTTGCAAGGGTAATTTCAAAAATACTCCTTTAGCGTGAACATACAATGATTAAATTTTATCTTTTGATGGTTCAATTTCTTGTACATTATACAGTACATACACTATTTATCTGAAGGAAAGAACAATGGTAATGTTGGCTTGTGAATCTAATGTATTTTCAAACATTTCCATTAATAGGAAATCTTGTTTTGTTACCACAGTGTGTATGCCACACATGTTTGGAAATGGTATTTAAATTGTTCAATTATATAACAACTTCTTGTAACACTCAACTGTGAAATAGTTTCAGAATTATACTTTTCTGTCATTTGTAAATTATTTGATTGTTTCTAGGAACAAGATTGTGGACAGGCAGGCGTCAACCTACTTTAAAAAGGAAACGCAATGAGGAGGATTTTCAGGCTATCGCAGAGGAAAGAACCAAGCTGTTGGTTCTACAAAGAGAAGTTCTTGGGAGGGAAGCCCGTGAACGTTCAGTAGAAAGGGAACTACAATTGAAAAGGGAAGCTGTTAAATTTGAACTTGAAATTAAAGAAATGGAGATGAAAGCTGAACGAAACAAAACTGAGTACGAATTACGTGTAAACTTCTACAACTTGAAATTGCGCTGAAGAAAAAACAAGTAAGCATATGGCTCACTTTCTGCAACTAAATCTAATCATGAAACAAAAAATCACATTCACACAACAAAAGTATTCTCTCTGGTAATCTTATGAGCCTAAGGTGCTCAGTGAACACAGTCAAAGTTATAAATAAAATATGGAATTCAGAGAGTACTTGGGGCCATTTCAGGTGCTCTTGAGAACATGAAAGAGAATTTAAAAAAATGAATGCTGCAGTCTTCTACACTTTCTGGCATCTGTCATGTTTCTTTACTTTAGGTTGCAACTACTTTACAGGATAGATGAACTGAAGTTAAATTTTGCAAGTTAATTCATCATAAAATGAATTTGCAAAATTTTGCAGTCCCTGGAAATTATAAACTGGAATTATCATTTCCAATAGGCCTTCTATAAAACATCTACATGCGCCTGTGAAAAGGTGAACATTTACATGCATGCGTGCACATACACTCATATATATAATATATAATACATATTGGATATATATCTAACTTTATGAAGCACTGCTAAAAGTTCTACTTTCAAGATGTCTCTGCTTCTTACAAACAAAGATTAACTACTAAGTACAGAAAATTACACTAAAGGACACTGCGCCACATTCGTGCACACATTTAAATATCACTAATTTTCAAATTTTTGCATTTTCGAATGTGCTATTTCACAATGTGTAAAACAGCTGAAATAAGTAAATACTTCCAGGATACTAAGTTTGGGTGAATTTTGTTAAATTGTTTAATAAATATAATGTACTAATCTAAATTATTCATATAACCACCATTTATCATACTGGCCACTAGACCACCATCCGCTGGCCAGCTTCAAACACCTTTCTGAGCCATGACAGACATCAATCTACATAACACAACATAGCATAACTTTCTCAAGCTCCCAGATACATAACTGTAATATATCCCATTTACATTGTCTTTTGGCTAGATCACGTTACATTTTGTTATATTTCCGCAATGTAACTTTAGTTATGTTCCCAGAATGCTCTTTCTGGTCGACATTGTCTGTGGATAATTTGCAAATGGCGACGACATCTCGGGGATATTAAGTGGAAGTTTATTTAGCTGTAATTCAATTTGTTACGAATTTCATTCATGTAAGTGAAGAAAGTGTTTTATTATGTTTTGTCACCAAAATATTTCGGGAGACAACAAAATGTCTTATTCTGTGTTAAAATTATATTTTTTCCATTATGTTTTTCTTTGAAGATACAGTGCTCGCTTGTTTATATATTGCAATTTGTAATCAAAATATGAACGTTATCCTTGAACCCTGTAAAATTAATTTACTAATGTACAATTACATAAATAGGTGTATTAGCTATAGCGCAAAACAGTATGTTTGTAGAGTTGTGCAAACATTCGGTACAATGAATTTAAAATGAAAAATTCCAACTTTTATTTTTTTGGGTAAGAAATTTAGTGACTGATAGTGGTGACGAAACGAAAATTCTCGATTTTGGTGAATATTCGTGTGTGTATTTGTTTTCATTATTACATACCAAAAATAAGTGCTTAGATACATCTGCTTATACACACCTAATATACACGTTTACGCAATATTCATCAGTTAGGTATGGTGGGAGGTCCTCAGTTCGAGACTTGGAACTATAATTTTTCTATCGGACTTGGAAAAAAGCTGGTATTTTCACTTCATGATGGGAAAATGTTTCAGGAATATACAACGAAGGCGAAATTGAAATAATAGAAGAAGAGTTTTAATGAAATAAAGGGTTTACGATTGACTTAACAGAATAAGTTCACAATATACTTAAGATATAAATAAATGTATTTAAGGGTATTATTTTCGACAATCATCTAAAAATTGAGGTTAAGTTCAGTCATTTTGGGGATAGGATTATCATAAAGTTTAAAAAAGTTATGGGTTTAAATTAAAAATTAATTTATTAATGTCTCACAGAACAAACATAACCATAGCCATATAGAATTTTAGTAAACATAGAAGCAACCTTTATTTTATTTTTAAAATAATTATGTAACCATTCCGACCATCAAATATAACGCATCACCTACCTTACGAAAGGGCATTTTTGGACATAAGCCCTTTCTTACTAGGTCGATTATGAACTGTTGATACTATAAGGATCAATTCCATATCATAGACACTGTATACGATATCTGTCACGATGGTAAGAGCATTTAAGCCTTATGGCCTTTCTGACAAGGTCAATTTTTAGTTAATATTCTATAACTAACACAAGTCAATAATAAACTAGTGAAACTTCAAATGTGAATTGCAAGGTTTCAATTAAAAAATAATAGCCAACACAAGTCACGTACATGGTGTCCTGGTAGCAACCCTGCATGATTTTTATGAAACTTGTAAATTAGCACAAAAATAACATTCGCCTATCTGCACCTTCCGATTTAAATTCAGAAAATAGCCCATCAACTGATAAATGTATCATTCTCTTATCTTTTCAGCAACAGGATCTGTTATAATGGTTGCACAATCAAATAATTTCCTCATAAAACTGCCAATTGTGTGTATGTAATACTGCGGCCCAGGGCGTCTTCAAACACATGTTTTAGATATAGTGCTCATATATCAGGATTTGTGGAAAACTATTTTTGAATAAATGTTTAAATAAAATATAACAAGTGTGCTACCATTGTAGTGTAATGTATTGCAGGTTGCATATCACTAATGAGTGCAACAAAACAGCGACCAGCAGCCACAAATAAATTATTATTTGCTGGCATTTATATTTAAATTCCTAACACTGACAACGAATCTAGAGTTTTGTTTCCAATATGACTTAATTTCCTTTGCACGTGTTTAATGTCACTATAGTAAATGGTTTCTGGTAGATAAATTCAAATCCAGTTTTAGTTATTCCCACTTTTTACATTACATTAGTTATCTGCTGATAGAGTTTTATATTTATTTATCCCTTATTGTAGGGTGCAGTTTTGTTTCTTGCATCTACAATATTGGACAGGGTTAAGTTACCTTTGGTACATAAATAAAACACAGAAATTAAGATTTTTATTGCATTGTCTGCACTGGACAATCAAATATTTTAGCAAATTTCAGAAGATAAAAGGAGGGAGGGACAGGAGACATTTGTGGATAATTTTATTCCCTATATCTACAAAGTTGTGTTTTATCTTACTCTAAAAAGTGCAATTTAGTACCAAGGACTTAGTCAGAAGTCACAATTTTAATTCAGGTTTTAGGTTACTTTGGGTAGTTTAATATCTATAACAAGTGCACGTGTACTAACCACTACCAAAGTGGTCTACAGACACACTTGTGACAGAATTTCCCTATTTTTACCTACTAACTTGTGCAATTATTATTTTTAGTGTGAAATTCTCCTCTGGGTACATTAAAAACTACAGTGTTTCAATATCTCAGTACTACGCTGCAGAAACTTGACAAACAAACACCCCTCTAAGAAAAAGCATTGTCGCTAGAATAAGTTTATTCCACTGAACCTGCAATTCTTGTAAACAGATTCCCCTTGAGCTAAAATTTATTATGCTTCATAATTCATGTAGGCCTATATGAATATTATATATTAAATCGAAAATTGTGTTGGACACTTGCCTTTGCATCAGAGCTCTTGTCGCAAGAAACTAAAATTACATATATGAACATACAGATAGAGAAAACCAACCAAGAATAGTTGCCAATAGGTAGACATACTTGAATAACACAGAGAAACTCTGTAAACGGAATTCAGTTAGTAAGCAGTAAATTAATGAAACAAAAAACTAATGATGGACACAACAAAAACAGACAAACACAGTGGTCTTCTTGCAACTAAGCTATTCCTTCTGCAGATTTCTGTGTGTTCATGTACCTATTGACGTACCTGTTGCCAATTATTCTTGTTTTGTTTTGTGTGTTTGTATGCGTAGTTCTAGTTTTCTTTTACATAAACTCTGCTACAAGTGAATATCAAAAACCAATGTATTATTTGTTTCATATATTACTACTGCAGACCTTGTGAATAGTCGAAAATGTGGGTGATGATTGCCACTATTGTAAACATTATCATCAGCATGTCAAAATACTTGCATATGTTTTAAAACCGAGTTGGTCTACTGCGAAAGTTTTCAAATGCCACTTCCATGAATATATAATTTTTGTATAATTTTGTTTAATTGCGTTTAATTTTGTGTTTTTTGGTCTGTAAATCCCAATTCTTAATGCTATATGCCTTCATGTATATTGGTAGATTGCAGTATATTTATTATATTTGACAACTTCCAGTATGTACTGGTGCCTAAGAAAGAAACAAGTGAGTATAATTAGAAAAAATGAAATGCATTATGTGTTCGAGATGTACATATATCCCTTGTGCCCATGTGTGCCACTGCAGATGCATCAACCACAACAGCAACACCTAACCAATCGAAACTAGGTCTTGGTCACGATCAGTACAGGTCGACAAGAATGGTGTGCTTACACTTCTCTTGCCACTCTGCAACCTGTGGGCTGAGGACCACCGTATTTTTTTAAAATATTTATTTCAAGAGGGAACTCTCGCAATAAATTGATATGTGGCCTAAAAGGGTGTTTCCCGTGAAGTCACGACCACTAGATGCAACAGCCATTGGAGGGAACAAGGGGATAAGCGGCAGCCCCATACCCTATGTCTTTACGATGTGCACGATGACAGCGGGCCTTGTGGCTGAACTCGGTGTGCTACATGGCCCCTAGAGGGTTGAAAAAGTGGGGAATAATATTCCCGAAGCAAGTGCAAACATGGCGAGCGGCTCCCTAGCAGCAATAATTAATGAGAGGCGAAACAGGGGATTTTGCATAGTGTTGCACCATAGTTAACTAGGGAAGCCACGAAAATTGCAGATAGGAGGGCTAAACCACACCCACAAAAGTGAAATGATTCTGATGTCACAGCAAGTGAAATATAGATGCATAATACAATTATTCGCCGTATTTCACTAATCAGGCATGCATATGTTAGTTTTAAGAGGGCAAATGTATTCATCCATCGATAATCAGCCGTTTAAGGCAACATTTCATCTAATGTCATCCTTCAATTGCGATGACATACTCGTGACATCACATTCAAGTCATATCAGGGGCTCCGACATTCATGGCTATGTCATCATTGTTTTTATAATCAGTAAACAAAATTATGTGCACAGTTCATTCGGGTAATCATGTAATTTTTAAAGTTACATTTTTTGTCATGTTTTGCATTTGGTAGCAGATTCGCCGACTTCGCAAGCGAAGACTGCAGCCATCTTAAATCATTGAACTACAGCACTTGTACCATCCGGATGGTCGGACGGTAAGCTCCAGTGTTTACCCCCTCGGCAATTAAAATTAGGCTGAACATTTAATCGCAACAGTATAACATAACACCAGAACCTTTACATCTTATATTTAGTAGAGGGGAAACCCGACTTGCTACTGAGGTAATATTCCAGGACTTCACGCGTGCAACCACACGTTTTTACGTAAGCATTCTTAAGACCCTCTCCTTACTTCACAGCAATGGCCACAGGCAAGCCACGAGTGCCGGGTCCGATTAATCAGGGTACACATTATTTTGCAGAGTGACATTGTTCTGTACCCTAACAGTCAATAAATATGTCAAATATGGAATAGGCGACTTTTAATGAATAATACTCTCCTGAGTATCATTGGGCACTACGCACTAATGCAGTTTTATTCACCAGTGTACTTTGGTGCTAAAGTATTACTTTTATAGAGACTGCCTTCCACAAGCAGAGTAACTTCAGTGTTAGCATCGGCGTGCGAAGTGACTGACAACTTCGTCCCTTAGAAAAATGTTTTACAGAATTTTCGTAATAATTAATCGTTAAACTATACTCTTCAAAAAGACTACAGATCCAGAGATCACCGTAGACCGTCGGCCATACGACCCCATTATCAGCGTTCTCTACTGAACATGACGCCGGGCACCTTCAACACTTCCTGCCCTACTCGTGCCATACCAGGCGGGGCACGAACTCAGCTCATCATCTCTGGAGATGCACCGCGTCATGCAGATGTGCAAAACACTGTCCCTCCCATTCAGAAACAAGATGTATTATAAGCTGGTGGATAATTACATTAATTGTTACGATCATTTTTTTTAAATTCAACCTTGTAATTGACTTTATCCATTGAAGAAATGAGGATCCTCTACTCCCCTTCCTAGAAAGGGGGGAGAGGGGCTGCGATGGGCATAGTGGTAGGGAGCTTGCTTTCCCCTAAAGTAATTCATGTTGTTTTCCCTGTGATGTTAATCGCAGATTTTTACATGTAGGAATTGTGCTGACTGATGCTGCTGGCTGGCATGTTTTCTCGAGGTTTTCCCATTTTCCTCATCCTTGCATTTCTATGCTGCTCCATATCTGCCATATTTCACCCTCATTGGCTCTCAACGCCTTGGTTGTAACCAACCACCTAAACCTCTCTCAACTCCTCCCTTCTTAAGATGAAAGAGGCCTTGGTGTTGTAGCGGCTAGAGTATAAGCTGTTTCATGAAGCACACTTCATTCTAAATACCAGTGTTTCATCATCAAAATTAAAATAAGCATATGTCCAATTAGTTGTCCTCAAAATCAGAATTTCAATAATCTTAAAGAAGAGTGAAATATAGTTAAGTGAAAATCACGCAATATTTTTCAATCTTGCAGGTGGTGTAGTTACAGGAAATGATTGGCATTATCTAAGTTTTCTTTTATTTTGAGTACTTCTGGAAAATGACAAAATGTATACACATTTGTCATTTGTGTAATTATTACAGCCTTCCATTAACTACATCACCATCTAAACACACTATTTAACTTTATTTATTTAACTTGACATTGACGTGTGCCATGTGCTCTCACCCTTAAGACCATTTGTCCAGCCAAGACCTGGAAAGTCGCCGCAGAAGGGCTGTGCTCTCTACCGATGGGCAGAGCATGCACTCGGTAGCAGGTGAGCGATCACGATAGCCGCAGCGCAGAGCAGTGCAATGGCATGCTGTTGCATAGCAGCCATAGTAATGTAGAGACCCCACGAGGCGGAATAATATGGAAATAGACCTGGCAATAATAAGACATGTGAGGCCAGGATCTATGCCAGAGACTTTGTTGTGTTTCATTATTAAAGGTTTTATTGCTTGTTGTGTTAATTTGTTTTTTTTTTTTTGGGTATTGTTAGCGTATTATCATTTGTTTCGTCATGCATCCAGTGGTATGTCCATTTCATTCACCAGTGTAATGTTGCAAGGTTATTTATGTTAATTTTTATATGAGTTTTATTTAATGGTATGATGTAAGCAAGGTAGAATTACGCAGGTTGTAACAGAAAATAGTGCTACTCTGGCACATGGGTCGGCCAAGGCATGCCAGTGCATCAGGCAGGAACTATAGTCAGTGAGTAGTATCAGATGAGTGTGATGCATGCATCGTGAGCTCCGACCTTTCCCTCATGCACCGGACGGCATTCAACATTTTCGTATGGACATTTAATTGCAATATACTTTAATTTATTACGGAACCTTTTCTGCAAGTAGCCCCATGGTACACCATCCCTACTTCCTACAGGAATTACATTGTGTAGTAAGACTTTTTATTGGTGTTACCGTAGTGGCTGGTCTTTGCACCCTTCATTGTGTAAGTGTTCTCCTAGGGGAAGATGTTATTTCATCGAATAAATAGGACTGTGAATTGAACGGTACGTAGTTTATTTCGATCGCTATATGCTTTTAAGGGGACTGGTCATGATAATACCTGCACACACCAGGTCTTACATTATTCATTTTTGCAAGTGTCAGTTTAAGCACTGTTCTGTGTCTTATGGGTGTGTGGTTAGCACTAACAATCCACGTATGCGAGTGTTAATTCTAGCCAGTTTTCCACCATGAGAAGCATTCTGGTACGTAATTGACCCAATGGCTACCATTTAGAAAACAACTACAAAACTACCCAATCTGGAACAACAATCAAAGGGACATAGGTCATCAACATCACCGGCGAGGATATTTAGACCGGGTGGACAGTCCACAACCCTGAGATCAGCAAAGTCAACAATCATCTTGACATCGCCTCGACTGGGGCCTATTCGGGTAAACCTCACCTTCACCGCCCCCAAAAATCATATCTTAAAACTTTCCAACCTCTTAACCACTTCAAAATAGCTTGCGCAAGTGTGGCCATTGCCCCATCACGACAATCTTCCCACCTTGGCGATAAGTGATGACGTCAAAATGTCGCCCCTCTGTGCGGCTAAATCTCCCACCAAAAATTTTTCCCGCCAAAATTTTCTGAAAAATTTCCTAACTTTTCTGCAAGTTTTTCCTGGTCATTGAATTTTCCTGCCTTTTTCTTGCCCGCAATGGCGAGATGATGACAGGAAGGCATCAGCAACGATAGCAGCAGCATCGGGACACTTTTGGGATGCAATTCTGATGATAGGAAGTATGTCAACAATCAGAAAAGGACACCTTGCTGTAAGCCATGCCACACCGCTAGGAGGGAAGAGCAGGAGGAAACAGAGTGAATGAGAAATTATGGGGGGAGGAGGCTACCCGTGCCCCATCTACCTACACCCACTGCCGCCGAAAGCCAGCTGATCCCATGTGTGTGTTGTGCATCAGCTGAGCATCAGATCGATAACCCCTGTGCCATAGGACGAGTAGGCCAGTGCCATGTGAGAGGGGAGGCCGACCCCTTTTCACCCAACCCCGCGCACCCACATCTGTACACCCGCATCTACCACGCATGTGACTTTGTTTGCAAACAAATCATGGCTGGTAGGATGACTGACAGCGTGCCGGCGCTGTGGTGTTTGGACTGTTTGTACCCTATGGTAGGCAGTGACTAATCTGTAAGTGAGAACAGTGAATTTTGCCAGTGCCACCACAATATCAGCCTTGTGAACAACCATGTCAGTGTCAAATGCATAGCAGTGAAAGACAGTAGTAGTGTAATAGCACAGAACAATCAGTATTCCACAACACAAGTCAAAATTGAGGCCCAACGAATTCCAAATTACACATTTCCCAGTATTGCGACAATCTGTTATGTATTGGTCAGGGTGACATTGTACTAAATATGTGCAGTGTAACACGAAATATCATCAAGAATGTCTCAGTAACACAGAACGTAAATCAGCAGTGGTACTTACATTCACTTGTTTATCAAGTCATGCGATCAATACAATTCATGCAGGGAGCAAACCGAATGCATACAATATCCCCGGACACCCTACGTGATCAGGTGTTGGACTTATTAGGACAGTGGGATAATGATGTAACAGTAAACGTAAATAGCAATATTTCACAAGTGATAGTGGCACGGTACAGTAACACTGTGCTAGGTAGAGTGACGAAAGGCAAAGAAGGGGAGTGACAGCAGAGTAAGGGAGGGATACAGCACGAAGGTGAGACGCCGTGTGCTCTCGCCATGCACGTGACTAATATCAACAAACCCCGTCATCCAAACCTACCTCAACCCAAGTACCATACGGTACTTGGGTTGAGGTAGGTTCCAACCACTCATGCCATTTTTCCAGCCACTACCACACATGTAATTCACACTGTTTACCCATCAGTATTATCTACATTGCCACATAGTTTTCCTAATTTCCCGCCGATAAACCCATGCATGACAAACTGCATGGGAACAATAGCACTGCAAACAGCAGGAACAGAAGTTGCGATATGAAGTGGAACCGCAGAGTCTAACACACTTCAACATCCACCAGGGCCGATCAGAGCCAAAACACCATCAACATTTCAGATTTTGCTCACATTTGCTGGGACACCGATGAGGGATTCGTCAGTGTTCTTAAAAGATTGAATATCTCGCCTCACCAGGTACAGGGTAAGCAGAGATGAATGGGCCAGCTGAGTCGGACCGCAACTCCATGGAGACATGCACTCTTGGTGAACATCTCTCAACCATTATGGGTTCCAGTGGGAGGATTTTCATCGCTCATTCCAGTGCAGGTGTAGAGGGGACTTGCTCTCTTTATAAGTCCAGAGCAGGCTGACTCCCGAAGGTCAAAAATTAGATGAGTCGCTTACAGCCTTTATCACGTGAAAATCGTTTCATTAAGCTTTTCCATCCACATTTGCCAAAGTGAGAAGTGTTCGAAGTAATTGCAGAAACAGCCAGATCTGAATTTAGAGCAGCTTTAGTGCCCCTGCTTAATGGTACGCTGGAAGACAATGCATGCTGCAATTATTTTGGAACGAACACATGAACCAGCATTCCATGATGAAATGCAATAAAATGTTGGCACGAGCAGCGGGAATATAATGTAAACAAAGATCTTCACCCCACCACATCACAAATTTTTTCACAAATCACGTAGTTATAGTGGATAGTCGTACAAGAAGTTGTATATAGTGGCCAGTCGCATGAAAAGTTGTATAAGCAAGACCAGAATCGAAGCGGAGTCATGGGGTCAGGTGGTCAGAAACCAACAATATGCAGCAGGGATGGAACCCAGATTAACTGATTGAACCAACCACACCACTGGCACAACAAATGTCCAAATAATCCACATATTGACCGGATTAAAGAAGCTGCAGAACATAAACAGCAGGGAAAGTGATTGCAGGGGTGAATGTATCGGACGCTTCCGACACCCTGCCAGCTAGAATTCGGACAAAATATGCAAAATTAACCCCACAACCAACTTCGATACAACAAATTAGCAGAAGTTACGCACAGTTTAGCCGCATATTTGTTCCATTAATGGCCAGTTGTGCCACACTTTAATTGATATTGCACCCTATCATAATTTCGTGTGACCACACTTTGTACACAAGCAGGACGTTATGCCTACAGACCACATAATTCGGTTGGCAACGAAAGAGCATTGTTGTACGGCTGTAGGACAGGCATAAGTGACAGTTCAAGTCCGTGAAATAGAAACTAGTACTACAGTCATTGTTACACACTGGACATCCATGAGGAAGCTATTTTAGGGACACCATGACTGATGGAACAAAATAAGATCATAGAGCCAGCCACAAGACAAATTCATTTTGGCGCGCGACAGAGAGACGAGCGGTGTATAACCTGGCATGCTGTCCGATGCGTAGTCTGTCCGAAGTAAAGCTAGGAGAGTATGACAACCAGATCCCACTAGAGCACCAGGCTGCATTCCAGCACGTCATTGAAGAACACGCCATGACGTATTTGGCAAAAATGAAGCATTAAAAAGCACTACTGTCGCCGAGCATGTGATTCCACTCATAGATGAGAAGCTGGTACACACCAGCCACGAGGGTATTTACCTCATCAGACACAGATGATAAAAACCCATATTCAGGAGATGCTTGATGACAGAGTGATAGATCCCACAGAAAACCAGTTTAATTCGGCCGTTACCTTGGCACCCAAGAAAGACGGAACCTGGTGATTCTGTGTGGATTTCTGGCCACTGAACTAGGTAACATGCAGTGCGCTCTCACTGTACATCAGCATAGAAGATGTATTAAGCGCACTGGGACAGGTTAAAGTTTGGACATCCCTGGACAGTGAAGGTGAAGCTTAACAATAGGCTGAAAACTGCATTCACATCCCGAGATGGTCGGCGATATAAATTCTGTGCTATGCCATTCAGACTGAAATTCAATGGTATTATTGGAGAGTTTACGCTGGTTTATTTCGATGAAGTCATTATTTGGTCAAACAGTTGTGTATAACATGTACATCATTTAGCAGTAGTCATGGGGAGGCTAGCGATTAATGGCCTCATGTGCTCAGTCGAAAAATGCAATGTGGGTAAAACCAGCATAGACTTCCTAGGCTACATGATTGACCAGGAAGAGAACATACAGAATCCAGAAAAGCTAAAACTTATTGACATCTATCTGCAAACCTAGGATGCGCAAACAACTGCGGAAGTATTTCGGGCTTACCATCTGGCTGCGAGAGTACATCCCAAGGTTCGCGATAATCACAGCACCATTGACAGACCTGTTCTCACCATATAAATGATTTCAGTGAACCAATGAGGCAGAGAATGTGTTGGTATACGTAATGTGTGAGTTTAGAGCATGCTCAACACTAGCTCGCTACTGTGCAAGCAAGCATTTGTACCTCCAAACTGGCGCAAGCTAAGAAGGGATAGGTGCTAAATTGAACCAGGTTAGCGGCAGTAGGGAGAAATATGTTATAGACTTTGTGAGCTCGAAGCTACGGCAGGCTGAGAGACGTTATAATATCAATAAAAGGGAATGCATAGAAGTCATTTGGGCTGTAAAAAAATACTGCACGTACCTGGAATACCAAAGATTTGTGCTATGGACAGACACCGGTGTGTAGTGTGGCTGCATAATATGCGAGAGGCAAGGAGCAAGTTGATGCGATGGGCATTACATCTGCAAACCTGCGATTTCGTAGTAAAACATGTGCCCGGCAGGGAGAATGAACTGAAGGACGCATTGTTGCGTAATACCAAATGATGAGATGATTGTCTGGGATAAAGCAGAATGGGAGGACATTTTACTGCCAAGTTCATGGGATCCAGTATTTGAGGTGTGCGTACAGCAGATAACAGTCACCAAAAATGAAGGCCTAATTATTGACATGAAACAGGAGGTTATCCAAGAGCAGAGGCATTGTATGTCATGCAGGAAGTAAAGGTATGGTGAGTCGTAGGGGCAGACTGGAGACCTGCTCAACCCAAAAGCCAGGGAAATAAAGGGTGGATGTACCCGCGTGTGCGAGGGATCAAGTTTTCACCTATTCACACTGTGGCAGCATGGCTGGATACCCAGGCATTGAGCAGATGGTTCGAAATGTCCAGGACCATTTTTCTAGCCAGGCCTTAGCAGAGATGTGAGACGATTAGTACAACAATGCCAGAAATGCAATGTATACAAAACACATCGTGCAGATGGAAGGCAGCAACAAAGTTCGCACATGTCAAGGAAGCCGTTCGAGATGGTGTGCATAGATTTGATGGGACCATACCGAAGGACGAGGGGGTGAAAGCATTTTACTGTCGTAGTAACCTACAACTTTTCATGCTGGACAGAGGCATATCAGACCAGTGGAGCCAGGGGCCAGAATAGTAGTAAGAGTATTGGAGTAGCAGTTTTTTCCGCATTGGGGAATCCCGCAGAATCTATTAACGGACAACGGTAGGCAATTTACTGATCGGAAGTGGAGACAATGCCGGTGTATCACCCGAGGGCGAACCCCACAGAATGCAGAAACATGGAGATCAAAACACAATTATGGCTCCACTTGGGCGAACAGCATGCCAGTTGGGTGGATCACATACCCGCAATTTTGTACATGCCCCGGAGGAGAGTAAACACAGCGATGGGGAGAACACCCACTGAGGTGTTACAAGGTTGCAACCTGTGCCTACCTGGGAAAGCAAAATGTCCATAGCAAGAAGACAGCAGTGAACTTCCGAGCACGGTTACGCAGAGGCGGCAATGTCAGAAATGCATACGAAACATCAGACAACAGCAGGATCGCTATGCAGCACAATGGCTACCATTCACTAACAGACCACCGCCTAGACTGGGTGAGGGACAGGAATTGTATGTACGAATGCATCCTCAGTCCACCACAAAAAAAATTGTGCAGGATTAGCAGCATGTTGGAGTGGGCCGAATTGCATGCTACAAATGCACAGACCCACCATGTACACCATTCGCATGGGGAGGAGGAAGGTGCAGTTACATCTGGACGACGTCCGGCTAATCCACGGTGCTGTCGACAACGAAGTCGGTCCCTGTGTGCCCCGACCCCACAAAGGCGAAAGCCAAGACGAGCAAATGTAGGAACAGGAGGGAACACAAGATGTGGTGGCACTCCAGGGTGAAGAACCTGCAGAGGACCCACCCATTCATGCCAACAGTGGGATACCACCAGAGGTGGTGCAGGATGGAAATGCCATCGACGAGCTTCAGGAGGGAATAAACGAGCAGGAGAGTGCATTCGCACCTCAAGCATCAGATGAGGAGGATAGTGTACAGGAGTTACCCGGCAGCATTATGCCCCACAGGGAGCTTTCAACACCTCGGACAGAGAGCATAGAGGGTGAGACGCACAAAAGTGTTGGTGTGTTTACTGAGGAGCAAGAGCAAGGGCAAAGGGAGCTAGAGCAAGGGTAAGAGGGGTAGGAGCAAGATCAAGACAAGCAGAAGCAGGGAAAAATGCAAGTGTAAGTAAATAATGTAGGTCGAGATATTTTATCAGGGGCTGTCCAGCCGGGTCACGCCCAGGGACGGCACAATCAGCAGAAAGATAGCAGGAGTAAGGAAGGAGACAGTGAGGGCAGCTAGTCGGGGAGCTCGCTTTGCCTTCAGTGTTCACACTGGTGGGCAACACCCATTAAAGGAATACCATCAGTGAAGGCAGCCGGAGCTACCTAGCAGGAATGGGCAACCGCCACAGGAGTGGCGATACCACCTGCAGTCATTCAGGCCAGCCCGCACCTGCAGCTGCTGCAAGTAACATAAGTCGGCCTACAAACGGTCTCGAAAGGGGGGTTGTTGACGGGTGCCATGTGCCCTCGCCCCTAAGACCGTTTGTCCAGCCAAGACCTGGAAAGTCGCCACAGAAGGGCTGTGCTCTCTACGAATGGGCAAAGCGTGCTCCTGGTCGCTGGTGTGCGATCAGGATCGGCACAGAGCAGAGAAATGCAAGTGCACGCAGGTGCAGAGCATCCAGTTGTTGCCATGGTAATGTAAACCCCCGCGAGGCAGAAGAATATGGAAATATACCTGCCAATAATAAGACTTGTGAGCCCTGGCTCTATGCCAGAGACTTTGTCGTGTTTCATTATTAAAGGTTTTATTGCTTGTTGTGTTTATTTGTTTATTTTGTGTATTGTTAACATATTATCTTTTGTTTCATCATGCATCCAGTGTTAGCTCCATTTCATTCACCAGCATTATGTTGCAATGTTATTTATGTTAGTTTTTTATATCAGTTTTATTTAATAGCATGATGCAAGGTAGAATAACGCAGGTTGTAACTTGAAAGTAGTCTTACTCTGGCACTTGGTTCAGTCAAGGCCCGCCAGTGCATTAATCAGGAATGATAGTCAGTGAGTAGCATCGGACAAGTGTAGTGCATGTGTCGGTAGCTCCTGCCTTTCCCGTGCGTGCTGGGCAGCATTCAACATTTTGGTATGGACATTTAATTGCAATAGACTTTAATTTATTTCGGAACCTTTTTCGCATGTAGCCGCTTGGTACACCACCCTCTCTTCCCACGGGAATTGCATCACCAGGGGAAGTTTAATTCTACCATAACTTATTGTGTCATAAAACTTTTTATCGATGTTACCATAGTGGCCGGTCTTTGCATCCTTCATTGCGTAAGTGTTCTCCTAGGGGATATTTAATGTCATTGAATAAATACAAATGTGAAATGAATGGTACACAGTTTATTTCGATTGATATATATGTTTAAGGGGCGGGGCCTTATAATACCCTCTCACACCAGGTCTTGCATTATTCATTTTTGCAAGTGTCAGTTTAAGCATTGTTCTGTCTCTTATGGGTGTGTGATTGGCCCTAGCAATCCACGTATGCAAGTGTTAATGTCTAGTCAGTTTCCCACCACGAGAAGTATTATGGTACGTAGTCGACACACTGGCTATCTTTCAGCAAACAACTACACAATCGCCCAAACTGGAACAACAATAAAACGGGGTAGAGGTCATCAGCATCATCGCGAGGAGATTTATTCCAGGTTGAAGGTCCACTACCTCGAGATCAGCAGAGTCAACAATCATCTTGACGTTGCCTCGACTGCGTCTGGAGCCTATCCGGAAAACCATGTCCAAGACCTAACCTTCACCGTCCTAAAATTTCATACCCTACACCTTTCCGACTTCTTAAGCTCTTCAAAATGGCTTGCACAAGTGTGGTCATTGTCCCATCACGACAATCTTCGCACTTTGGCGACAAGTGCTGACATCAAAATCTTGTAAACAGCAGATTCATTAGAGAGCAGAACTCCAAGAATACAATGAAGGGAATACAATGACGGAATTGGTAAAACTGTCTTTATTGAGTCACCCCAGAAATTGCATGGGGTGAGTGCAAGTAACCATGGATATTGCAAATCAGGAAATCTAAATCCTGTAGATATTAAGAATATGAGAACTGATTTGGTTGTATATTTTTGTGCTGATAAACGGCTGATTTCTTTGTTGCCACTGCAACTTTTCTGACTTATTTATGCAGGTAGTAATGACATCTACAGGAACCAAGTTGTAAATGTTGACGCCATCTGCTTCCCCTAGCCCATTTACCACCATCGCTGGCAGCTGTAGTACCTACCAGCACTCTACCGGGCACTCGTACGCACCAGTTGGGAGTTCACCACAGTGGTCAGCCACCAAGATCTACGTTACAAGTGCAGCCACAGGGACAGAAGAGAGGGCTCATGACATGAGCAGAGTAGGGAAGTGTAAGTGCCGAACAAGCCATGTGCACTCGCGTGCATGTGTCTTAAAAGAAGACCCTGCAAAATTAGGCATAAGTGAAAGGAGCTTGGAACACTCAAGGACACCTATAAGGGCAACTATAAGTTAAAGAGCCCTATTGTGATTTGATGTCCCTGCTGATTTTAATTACTGTATTTTCTATTTTTCATTATTTACCATTTTCACGTGTTTCATCCTCATTTAATTTCGCAGAGAGTAACATGTCTATTAAAGGGTTTCCATGATAAAAGTAATAGTTTTTGTGAAATTTATAATATTAAAAATAACATGGATGTGTTTACAGGGATTTTGTGTGTGTAAGAAAACTGGCCGGCATGCCGCGCGGACCAGTAAATAAGACCGCAACATGTCTAGGAGTGGGACATGCTGGCTGACAGGGTCGTGTTTCGTGTGTTTGGGCAGTGCTTCATCTTTGTTCTTCGATCACTTCACAGCAATATATAGTAATTAACTGGAACATTTATATATCTTGTAGCCGCACAAGAATTACCACTCCTCCCTTCCCATGGAATAGCTTCGCCCGAACAGGCTTAAGTTTTCATAAAAAGTTTTTGTCGCCTTCGGTTATTTTATACTGTGTCACTCCACCGGCAACGTGTGTAAATTGCTTCCTAGAGGAGCCTTAGTAAAATCCAATGATCTAACATAAATGGCGTGCATTCTCATTTGGGTAGCCTCTTGGCCATAGGGGCGTGGGCCCCTACCTTTACCCACGATTCATTAAGGGATGTGCATCAGTGTGTATATTCTTTTTCAGTGTTTTATCAATGTACTACTAAATATGGGTGTGTGAGCTGCCCTAAGATCTCACGACGCAGGTTTTCAGTATATCAATTGTTCCTGTATCAATCACGACAGTAGAAGCACCGAGAGGATACCGCCCATAGGTCGTTGGCACACGACCCTGGGAGAAGAAGAGATGGATCTGCCAAGCTAGTTGGTATTTCGCTTCAAAATACCTGGCACCTATCATCAACATGAATCTACGAAACATTTAACTACCATGCTCCCAACCTTTATTGAACACCACTTTGCTCCACTACCTAGCCATCGAATCGCTTTTCTCAAAATTCTCCACAATTTTCTACAGTCATAAACTGTCCTTTCCCATATTCCCGGAACTATGCCAATGTCAAGGAGGCATGAACAACACCTACAGTGCACATCTGAAGCCAAGGAAACTATCATTACAACCACCACAAGGCAGAAAGCAGAAGGACAAGGGATAGTGGCCATCTTGCCATGCCGTGACACCCAGGCGCTGAGCGGTAAAGGGACTGCAATTCCTCCCCCTCTGCCTCCTTTGCACGTGCTCGAGGAGGACGAAAGAGGAAAAGAAATGAGAGAAGGTGGAAAAGAAAATCGCCTCCATCTCAAGCTACCCGCTCCCATGCCGAAAACCACGACATACTTTTGGGCAAATTAAAATAGTATGATATCATTGACAATATTTACAATTGGATTTCCTCGTACTTATCAAACAGATATCAAAAAGTGAGTGTTACTGACAGCGGGGACTTGATCCATATTCTCAGATGTAGGGTGTGTTGATAGTGGAGTTCCTCAGGGCTCTGTACTAGGTCCCCTGCTTTTTCTCATCTTTATTAATGACTTACCTCCAATCTATCCTCTGAAGCAAGGATTGCCTGTTTGCGGATGATACAAGCATTTTATTACATAGTAGAAATGTAAATGAACTATCTGATATATGTAATAAGGTTTTTATTGTGCTATCCGAAAGGTTTTCTGCTTTCAGCAAACAAACACTCCCTAAATATAAACAAAACAAACTTCTTAAAATTTGTTACTACAAATACTACGATTACTAGCTCAAAATTGGCAGTGATGCACATGAGATTCAAACCTGTAAGATAACCAAATTCCTAGGTGTTTTCTTAGTCAGTTCTCTCAATTGGAAAGAGCATATCAATAATATTTCAAAGGAACTAAGCACTGGCTGTGTCACTATTCGACACTTGGCCTAACTATTATCACCTACTATACTTAAACCAGTCTATTTTTGCTTAATTCCATTCCTTAATGTCTTATGACATAATGTATTGGGCTCTGGCAGTAAACAGCAGCAAAATACTTTTGCTTTAAAGAAAGCCATTATAATATAGTGGAATAAAACCATGCTAGATGTGCCACCTCCATTTTAAAAAGCTTGTTATACATACATTCATACCTCAGTCTGTTTGTCTGTCACTGATAACAGTCATATTTTCCTTAAAAAAAATTTTCATTCTTTCTCACAACACAAGAGGTGCCCAGAATCTTCTTGTACCACAAAATAACCTGAAAATTTTCCAGAAGGGGTCTTACTATTCTTGTATCTCTTCATTTAATAAATTTTCATGTTCTCAAAAAAACTCAGGATAATCCCAAACTATTTTAAAATAAAAATAAAAACCTTCTTCTTAAAGGAGCATTCATTCTTTAACATGGAATGGACCTAATTGTGAAATGCCATATTTTTATAAAGAATTACATGTTATCACACTTGTGTGGTTTCGTTAAAATATTGTATCCTTGTATGCTTGTATGACTATTTTATATTATTGTGTATTTATGTTTTTACATTAACGAATATTTCGTTTGTGTATATATGTGTGCGTTTGTTCACTTACTGTTATATTCATACTGTATGCTACTGTTTGTATACCTTTGTTGACGTGTTCTACACCCTTGGCCCACTTAGGGTTTTATAGAGCAAAATAAAAAAATAAATAAAAAAGGACTAGGGGAGAAAAAAAATTGTAAGAGTGGAGTTTTTATAAGGTGTTTTTATGAGGTTATTTCCGTTAATGCCCACAAACAGCTATTTTATCACAAGGAAAGCTAAAGTCAATGTTTGGAACATGCTTGGATCAGTTGTTCACGGTTTTTTTACCTTCACTTAACGTGATTTCACAGACCTAGATACTAATAACTGAATTCTATAAACTCCTACACTGAAATAGCAAATTGGCATTTAGAAAAAATTGTATATGTTTTATAAAATGCCGCTACCTCTAATGAGTATGTAGCTTACAGGTTAGACCTTAAATTCACAGCATGTTAGTAATTGCAACCGCACATACAAAAATTAACCACACTGCGATTGTTAATTTACAAAATTACACAGATAATATATCCCTTTACACAGAGTAATTAAGTGATTACTTTTCATATACATCCAGAGTATATACGAATAGGCCATATTAACAGTCGTGTATCAGCTCTTGAGACTCTTCTTGAGAACAGATACTGTATAGTAAAAGAATCCTGATATTCTTTTTGAGACTAGTATTGATGTAGCTCTCACCTGAGAGTGGTTTCACTTAAAACTCATTTTAGCTTAATGGCAGTCTCTTATGACTACCGCTCATTAATAGTCACGAAAACTAGTATCAAGAGAGACAGGAAAATAAATAAATTTCGTTTGGTGTCGAGAGATGTCTTGAGACGAAATTTCTACACGGTATTCGTTTTTAGATGGTCCTACGTGTGCATTTAAAAACAAAAATGTATTTACTTGATATGGTTTTACTCCATATGACATTAACAAGACTCTTGACAGAAGTGTGTGTAACCCAGCATTTGGATCTTGGGTACCTCATTGTGTGGATTCTATGTATTGTACTATGTATGGTTCCTGTTTTTTGTTTATTCTGTATCGTGCGGTATCATTGTTATAAATGTCATTGTGAAGGACGATATTAAAAATTCATACCTTTTAGAAAGGCTTGATGTGTTCCTGACGTCCACGTATCCATTGTGACCATTTGTTCCATCGCAGTTGCATTAACCACAGCAACACTCGACCGATCGACATTAGGTCGCGGTCTCGATCAGTGCAGGTCGAAAAGAACGGCGTTTCATACTTTTCTTGCCGCCCTGCAACTTGTGGCCGCAGGTCATAATATATATCATTCATCACAAGAGGTAACTCTCATGTTGAATGGATATGTGGCCTAAGAGAGTGTGTCCCATGAAGTCACGACCGTAAGACGCAGCAGCAATTGGAGGGTACACTGGGATAAGCGGCGCCGCTTATTCCCACAGCTTTCCGATGTGCGCGATATCAATGAGCCACATGGCCGAATCCAGAGTGAGATGTGGCTCCAAGTGGTGTCAATAGATGGGGAATCACAATCCAGTGTTCGCGAGTATGTCACCAATATGTTTTAGTTAAATAATCATAATTATGTACAGTGTCAGTTTCATTTATCATTTAAGCTAACAAGTTACATTTTTTCATGATTTCATTCTTGGTGCTGGATTCACCGGATATGCAGTGAAGCCGACGCCATGTCGTTAGTCTGACTTCAGCATTCCAGACAACTATCAGGGCAGATGGTAAGCTCCACATACCCCTGTTGGCAATTCAATGTAGGCTGCATTTTCTTTCATCGCAATAGTTAACGTAACTCATGAACATTTAAGTACTTTTAGTTAGGCATGGGGAGGTCCCTCTGCATCATGAAGTAGCATACCAGGACTCCATGCGCGAGACTTGTTTTTACTTTACTCTAACTTAAAGCCTACACTTTACTTTCCACAGTAGGTCCAGAGTGCCAGGTCTGCTTAAAAACGGTATGCATTTTCATCAGCTGCAACATTTCATTGTACCTTTGGGGTAATAAAACAGACATACAATAAGTAGATGTGCTTTATTGTATTAACTCTCCAGAGTTTATAGAGTACTGCGCCCTCATAACAGCATCAACTTTAAAGTATTTTACACTATGTGTTTTGTATTTACGGGGTCTGTCTCCCTCAAGCAGAGTAAATTCAGTGACAATATAGGCATGCGAATTGCCGACAGATTCGCCCCAAACGAAATATTTTACATTCAACATAACTTAACTGACAATTAAATTAGCTCTCCTTCATATTGACCGAGTATCCAGAGTCGCTGTAGTTCATCGGCCATAGGACCCCATTAAACATCGTTCAATCTACCGAATGTGGTACCAGGCACATCGCCAGTTCCTGTTCTTCACCTGCTCCCAGGCAGGACACGGAAACATCCCAGCATCTCTGGAGGCTCAAAGTGTCAAGTGTCTTTCCCAACTCGGGCGAATAGAACATTAGTCTACACCAGCAAGCCACATTCCTAAGTCAAGGGGTTTTACCAACTCGGGCAAATCAAACAACAGTAATTCATCAGAGTGCAGGAGAGCACCAACAGCACGTTGGTAGTCTGCTCAACATAACACTTGGACAACAGGCTACGCGACAAAGGTAACCGTGTAATGAATAGCTGCAGTCATTGGTGAGTAACCAGAGACCTTCAGACACCTATTAAACACCACAATTAAGACCGTACAGTCAACCAAACAATCAATATCAATAATATCAAGTGCTTTTATATTTTCATTTGTCACACTATTTGTACAATTATTCATGTGTGAATTTGTCAGATTTGTTTACACTGTAGAGTGCACATATGTTATGTCAACAGATGTACAGTGAATCGAGTGAGAAATAATGTACATCAACTTATGCAGGCTCGCATCTGTCAAAACAATCCACTAAGCTGGGTTGTCTACTTGCTACGTCATTAGACATTTTAACTTTTGTAAACATACACTGGTTATATGCCAAATACACAACTGTAGGCCAAAACAGGTGCAAGTCGAACACACCCACCCAACACTGCAAGTGTAAATTACCGATAAACGTGTACCAGTACTCAACACTGCACAAAAGCAAGGCAGCAGCACAGCAGATGTGCTTAAGTAAGTGTGATAGTGTTTGTAAACAAACGCACATGACATTTATCAATGTGTGCAGTAATTGGCAACAGGTATCACATAGACCAAAGTAAGACGGAATTTCAAACAATGCCCATCAGCAATTTACGATTCAAAAGCAATCCAAATTTAATTTAATTATTTCTGGAATTTTACCAGAAAATTTTGCAGCATTTTTCAGTAATAACATTTTCAAACTTTTTCAAAATAAACAATAAACTTTTTCAGTGCTCTCCCATGAACACTACCAAACTTCATGTGCAACAGTCAATTAAATCAATTTTCAAAACTTTTCTGAGCATTTTTCAAAATAGTAAAAAATTTTAAGGATTTTTCACAGACTTTTCAATAGTCAACAAAAATTTTACATCCATTTATCAAGGGTATTTTTGCAAAGCGTTTCAAAGCTGTTGTGCGGCAATTATAAGCCAAAGAGTTCAAAACTAATGTTCAAGACTTTTTCAAAGCAAATTTTCAGTTTTTAAAGAAAGCAGTGTTTGCAGCAAGAAAGCAAGGTGCCACTAGAAACTGTAAATATATCCCTCTCCCCGCGAAGTGCGACCGAGGGCCAGCCTCGTAACAACACAATGTTTGACCATGATGCCCCTGCACCACAGCACATGGTGGTACGAGATACTGTCTGGAAGCATTTGAATTGGTGTACAAGCGCAGGCCAAGCGAAACAGTTATGTTTGACATGTGTACAACCCACAATACGCACAAATCCTTTTGAAGAAGAAATAAGTCCACGAAGGGAAAAACAGAATTTGAAAATTCGCAAAGAAAGAATAACCATGGCAAATAGAGCCCGAGTGGGCAAAACGTGAAGTTGTACCTCAGGTGATACACCAGCTATATTGTGTGCCAACTCCACAGTAAATGTAATTACGTATTGGCAAGATGGCAGGTGTGCGAAACAAATTATGTGTGCAGGAAAGGGAAACAGAACTATAATTTGTGTACAGTGTGCACATAGTTTTCATCCAGAATGTTTGAGTCGGACTGAAAAGGCCACCACAGATCAGCAAGGCCATATTCTCTGTGAAACGTGCGAATACATTGTTTTCTGAACAGACAAAATTTCCAATACAGTCAAAACGGAACATTTACAACCACATGAACAATGTCAACAGGAAATTTGCAGGCAAGGGTCACAAGAAACTGTGTGGTGTGAGGTGTGTGGACACAAAACGCACTGGCAATGTCTGACAGGGCAAAACATGGCAAATCAAGGTGCCAGGAGATTCTGCTACGGACAATGCGAATGCCCATCGCTGTGATCAGACATCAAGACAGTAGTAGCGGCGGAATTGAATAGCGCACCTCACTGTGTGCGGGAACATTAAGAATGGGCCAGTGTGTACCAAAGACCACTGGCACATTCAACACTATTATCCAGAACAACAGAAGTACCACAGAAAGAGACGTCACAACCCACGCGTGTCATGTACCCGCAACAAAACAATCATAATAATCCTGAATTATTGACAGAAATCACAAGAGCTGTCGAAGATGGTACAACAATGGCTTGATTTCAATGGTTACTAATGTTTTCAGGCCTACCAAGTGAGGACCCGCAGACATTCCTAAACGACTGCACAACACGTTTAGAGAGAGATATAAGATGTGCAAACAAGATTGGCCAAATTGTATAAGGACTCAACTGGCCGGCGAGGAAAGTAATTGGTGGAAAACAATCAGTCATTACGGTATTGAGTGGATGGAATTTCCTAACATCTTTCAAAATCGATTTGCCAGTTCCTATTCATCATTGCAAACATAGAGCAGGGCTGTGCTAGAAGTGAAGAAGCGAGTTTATCCCTGAAAGTGTTCGCAACGAGGAAGATAGGGCAAATCAAAAACTTTCTTCCACACTTGAGGGAGTGGAATATCTGTAAAAGCGTAAAACAGGCTAGCAAAGGCACCATTAATTCACAGTAGCACAGAGGACATAATGCTCTCTGCTGCATTTCTGGACCAAGCCAGCCGAGAGCAAAATGCATTGCCTAGAGAGGGTGACGGGTAACATTCGCTCCGGAGAAAAGATGCAGAGCAGAAGGAGCAGACAGAGGAGCAACATGCAGTTAACAAGGTAGTATAAGCAGGTGCATTCTGGACAAGAACATTCCCCGAACCCAGAATGGCAGCGCGGACATCAGCAACACGTGAGTTGCCATTTGCGTGCCTTTATTGCAAAGGAGAAGGCAAAATGCATTGGCACAATCAGTGCCCAAAATGCAAGCAACTGCAGATCATCAACAAACTACCAACGGGAAATGGACCATTCGAGTAAGCGAGCCGGATGCTTACTTACCCAGGGCAAAGGTCCCCCATGGCACAATACCTCCTCAACATGTTTATTGCAGGCAGAGATCAAAAGTCAGCAACCCAGCATACAACAAATCAATATACCTGAGTAACCAGAAATCGGGATCGAAGACCTACACACAGTCATTTTAACTGCACAACTGCACAACAATGTCGTGTCACCTCCATCATGCAGAGTGCACAGGAGTGGTGGCGAATGAATGGCACATGCGTCGAGACACAACTGCATCATCCTGAAGCAACCTGGAAGCTTTACATACCCAAAAGTGCACGAGTACAGGTGCTACAACATGCATATGATGCACAATTTGCAGGCCACCCTGCACCCTGGTGCATCACAAACCACAAGAAATGTGAAAACCTATTTCCTTTGGCCCAGAATCACCACAGACGTCCGGCAATACGCGAGGGGTTTGCGTAAAGTGTAATCTCTGCAAGAGTAGAAGAACAAATGGATTAACACAACAACAGTCACGGAAGCTGCAAGAGGCATTCGAATCCATCTCGCTGGACCTGATGGGGCCATATCTGCACACCCCTAACGGCAAGAGATTAATTCGTGGTGAGTGACTTGTTCTCAATATGGACGGAAGCATACCCAGTTGCCAGTGAACAGACACACAACATAGCCTGTATACTGGAGACCAAATTCTACCCCTGATGGGGCTACCCACTCAACCTCGCAACAGACAATGCTACACTATTAACGGGGAAGTATTGGAGAGAATTGTGTACCAGGTGGGTAGTACAGCATCATACAACAGCCATGTACCACCCATGGCCAACCCAACTGAGAGGAGGAATCAAGACCTTAAGACTCAGTTTCGCCTGCTTATAGGATCAAACCACGCAAGTTGGACTAAACATCTGCCCACAGCCTTGTTCGCCATTAGACAGAGGGTGCACCTAGACACAGGTCAATCACCAGCCGCCATTCTGCAGGGAAGGGAGCTGCCCCTCCCTGGGGAATTCATAATCCAACAGGCAAACAACGATGCAAGAGAAAGTGCAACAGGCAGGCAACAGCGATGAGAGCAATACGTGTAAAATGCACGCATTCGCCAGGAGAGGTACATAGGACAATGGGTGCCAGCAACAACACGCTCACCAAAGAGGCTCAGACCCGGACAACATGTTTACATCCGCGAACACAGGCTGAGCAGCACAAAGCTCCTCTTTTGTGCAGGGTTTGCCCCTAAGTGGAGTGGACCACATGTTCTTGTAAAAGAGCTGGGGCATACAACTTACCTCATCAAGGTCAGAAGCAGGCACAAGGTGGCTATACACTGCGACGACCTTCGCCTTGCCATGCAAGGGCCCAGTGTAGAAACTCCTAAGAAAAAGAATGTGCCCAATTGCCAAGAGCATGTAGCAGAAACACCCAATGGCGAAGTAGAGGCAAGCTCAAGCACAGATGGGAGTGCTCTTCGGCCCCTTTTCCCCACTGCCACACCCGGTGGCAGTGGGGAAAATAACCAATAAGGTTGGTAGGGGAAGAAGAGGAGCAAGAGGAAGAGGCCACACTGTCTGAAACATATCATGAAATCAACATCGCAGGTGATGCAAACCAAAATGAGCCAGACTGGAGTGTCGCGGCAACCAGTGTAGAGAGACTGCCTTCGGAAGACGTCGCACAAAGCAAGTCAGTGGGGGAAACTGCGGGCCCGATAAGCCCACAAGACTTCGCCAGGGTGCCAATGTAGATTACAATACTGGCTGACCTCATATCGGAGATATGACCATCAGCAGGGTAATCGCCCTGAAGCATCGGAAGGCAGGGCAGCACAGCATCATTGCAGGCTTTACAACCTGATGCCCCACAACCAGCTTTGACCACCGACATCCTGTTGTGCCTAGTGGCACAACAGGATCCCCTTGGGGATCTGTGAAGACCAAACAGTTACCATAGAGAAGGGCATTTGACATGTTCCTGATGTCCACGTATAGCTTGTGTCCATTTGTTCCATCGCAGATGAATTAACCACACAGCAACACTCGGCCGATCGACATTAGATCGAGGTCTCGATCAGTGCAGTTCGACAAGAAGGGCATTTACGCTTTTCTGCTGCCCTGTAACTCGTGGCCGCAGGTCATAGTATTTAACATTCATCACAACAGGTAACCCTCATGATGATAGGATATGTGGCCTAAATGAGTGTGTCCCGTGAAGTCACGACCCTTAGATGCAACATCCATTGGAGGGAACACTGGGATAAGTGGCGCCGCTTATTCCCACAGCTTTCCTATGTCTGCATTGTCGACGGACCCCATGACCGAATCCGGAGTGCGACGTGACTCCAAATAGTGTCAAAAGATGGGGAATCACATTCTCACAGGAAGTGTACTGTGGTGTGCAGCTCCCTAGCCACATTAATTAATGGGAGCATTTTTAGGCATTCATAGCGATAATTCCACTACAGTTAACTAGGGAAACCGCCCACTTCAGCACAGAGTGTAGATAACACATCATAGAAGGTTGGGCGTAGCTCCTCCCCTAGTGACGAAATCTGTGTGTCGTCACATCCATACACATTCCTGTAATTATAACCATTACGGCACACACCGATTTTAATATGTTAATTATAAGAGCCTGCATTATAAGAGCCAATCTATCGAGAATCAGACACCTGAGGTATCATTTCGTATAATATCACTATTCAAGTGTGGTGACATATTCGTGACATCACATTCTTAGTCATATTTGGGGCTCCGGCGTTCACGAGTATGTGACCAATGTGTTTTAGTTTAATAATCATAATTATGTACAATGTCAGCTTCATTTATCATGTTAGTTATTAAGTTTTGTTTTTTAATTTTTTCATTTTTGGCGCCAGATTCGTCGGACATGCTGCGAAGACAGTGCCAATTCGTTAGTCAGACGTCAGCACTCCAGAAAACCAGCAGGGCAGATGGCAAGCTCTGCATACCCCCCTTGGCAAATTCAATCTAGGCTGCATTTTCTTTCATCGCAATAGTTAAAATAACTCAGGAATATTTAAGTGCTTTTAGTTACCCGAGGGGAAGTCTCCCTGCATCCTGAAGAAGCATACCAGGACTTCACGTACGAAACGTGTTTTAATGTAACCCTAGCTTAAGGCCTACACCTTTCTTTCCACAATAGTAACCACCGGCAGGTCCAGAGTGCCGGGTCTGCTTAACCAAGGGTATGCATTTTCATGTGGAGTAACATTTAATTGAACCTTTGTGGTAATAAAACAGACATAGAATAATTAGATGTGCTTTATTGTATTAACTCTCCAGAGTTCATCAGGTACTGTGCCCTCATATCCGTATCAACTTTAAAGTGTCTTTCAGTGTATGTTCTGTATTTACAGGGCCTGCCTCCCTCAAGCAGAGTAAATTCAGTGATAATATATGTGTGCGAAGTGGCCGACAGCTTCGCCCCAAAGGAATTATTTTACATTCAACTTAATTTTATTGGTAATTAAATTAGCTCCCATTCATATTGACCGTGTATCCAGAGTCGCCGTAGGCTGTCGGCCATAGGACCCCATTCAACATCGTTCACTCTACAGAACATGGCGCCAGGCACATAACCAGTTCCTGTTTTCCACCTGCTTCCAGGCAGGACACGAACACATCCCAGCACCTCTGGAGGCGCAACGTGTCAGGCTTTTATTTTTAAGTAACTGACTCACCTAAGAATCGTTCAGGTTATGGGCCAAGAATGCTAAAAGAAAAAATAATGGAACTGGACCTTAGAATACGCAAGCATGGAATTTCTCCATTCTGTGGTTCAGAATGTGGTAATTGGATCTTTAGGATCAAGCTGGTTTTAGAAGAACATGGACTTTCAGAAACCTTGGAATATTCTTATGTTAATGTAGAAGAGTTAACAACTGCACAGAAGACCAAGAACACGAAGGCAAAGAATATTATTTTTCAGTGCTTAGTAGACAGCCATCTTGAAATCATTAAAGAATGCCGAACAGCTAGAGAGATTATCCAGAAGTTAACTGCCACATTTCAACGCACAGGTATTGTATCTCAGTTATTATTGAGAAAGAAATTGTTGACATTGAAACACAGTAAAGAAAACTCCCTCAGTTAATTTTATATTCAGTTTGATAGCCTTGTTAGGGAACTAAAGGGATCAGGTGCTAAGCCTAGTGAAAGCAAGGTTATTTGTTATTTATTGTTAGCAATGTCAAGTTCGTTGGACAATGTTGTTATCGCTATTAAAACACTGAGGAAACATTTTACTTTAGAATTTGTAAAAAATAGATTACTCGATGTAGAGACAAAAAGGGAGGGGTTAAATGTAAATGATGGGGAAATTTCGCAAGCATTTCTAAATAGAACACATAGAGGCAATGCAAAGAAAATCAAACCCTTCATGTTCGAGTGATACAAGTGTGGAAACGGAAGCCATAAAAATCAGAATGTAAGTTTAGACTGCCAACAGAGCAAAAAAATATTGGTAGAATAGAAGCAAATAATACAGAATCTACTAAGAATAAAATTTGCTTCATTGCTGGAATTAATTTATCTCCAGGAATCACAAGCACAGCTATTCATTTTTATGTCGATTCTGGTGCGTCAGATTATTTAATTAGTACAGATGAATATTTTCATGGTTTATTCATCTAAAGAATCCCATAAAATAAATATTGCTAAGGGCCTGTACTACCACCTCTAGTTACACATCTTGTTAAAACTTAACAAACATCTGATGCAAAGTAGTGTATTACGACCTCTAATTATTGCTAACTAGTACTATTATCAAGGGGTTAAACTATCAATCCCTTCGAGTGGTAAACGAGAATTTTTACCTTTACATAAGCTTCAAAATGGCTTTTGTTTTTTTTTTTTGTTTTGTTTTATTGCATCTCTAAGACATTTTTTCAATACATAGCTGTACAAAGATATTGGACAAATCAAATTTCAGTATACACAGCTTATACACTGGACATAGTAAACACACACACACACACATGCATATGTCAGATTACATGTACTCACATCACATCTTTTCCTAATAATTTGACCAGTCCTCCTCCAACATACTGTGGGGCGTCGTCGTTTTGCTGAAACAGAACTAAAAGGAAACTAGAAATAACGAAACAATAAATGTGTACAAAGATACGTTATGCAATAATTTCTTAATTTTTGTAGTTTATATATTCATTGACACTATAAATTGTTAGTTTAGAAAAAAAAAATTTCAGCTGTTTTTTAAATAGTTTTTGATTACAGAAGCAAATTTTTTAAAGGTGTTGTGGTAACTTATTGAAAAGTTGGTTACAATGGTAGGATGGCCCTTTCTGGACACATTTTAAGTTAACTGAGGCCACGTGTTATTGTTTTTTTATTCTTGTGTCATTCTTATGAAAGGACTCATTTTTCTGAAATAAATTACTGTTTTTGGACATTAATAATTAATATGAGTACTGAAAACATTTACTCACATGCAAATGATAAAATATCTGAGCTTTTAAAAAGAGGTCTACATGAGTCTGGCTTTCGTTTGCCATTGATTATTCTTACAGCTCTCTTTCGCACGAGAAACACTTTTTTTGCTGTCAGTGGAATTACCCCAAAAGTTATACCATAACACATCATGAAATGAAAATATGCAAAATATACCATTTTGCTGTATTTTTGTTCAAGACCTTTGCAACACTCCACAGGGCGAAACATGCTGAACTTAGTTTAGGTAAAATATACTCAATGTGAGATTTCCATTTAAGTAAATTGTCTACTTTTAAGCCAAGAAACTTAATCAATACAGTTTCATCAGTTTTGTCGCTGTTACTGCTAACATATGAATTAATGTTTTTTTCTGTTCTTTGTGAGGAAATTCATCATATGTTTTATCTAGGTTGAGATTTAATTTATTTGCAGTAAACCATGCATTTAGCTCTGTAAATGGTGTGTCTGTTTTTCGTGTAAGATTATTTACTGAGTTTTTAGAGACTAAGATGATAGTATCATCTACAAATAAAATTGGAGTAGTCTCTGGGGTTAAGTCACATGAAAAGTCATTTATATAAACTAGGAGGAGTAGGGGGCCTAATATTGATACTTGTGGGACCCCATACTTGAGTTTCTCTGGTTCAGAGTAGAATGAAGTAGTTTTTCCTTTGATCCGCACATGTTGTCTGTCTGAAAGGTATCAGCTTATTATTTTATTTGGTGTACCTGAGACTCCATAAAACATTAATTTTTCTATAAGTATGTTGTGATTTACACAGTTAAATGCTTTAGTGATGTCGTAAAATATTTCATTAGATGTCATCGTTTTATCAAGTGCATTAAGAATGATATTTGCTAGTTTGAAAATTGCATCATTTGTTGACGTGTTTTTCCAAAGTCAAACTGGAAATTTGATAAGATTTTGTGACTCAAAATGTTGCATCAACCTCCTGTAAATTAGTTTTTCAATTACTTTTGAAAAGGATGTAAGAAGTGAGATGGGTCTATAATTGTTTACTTTGGTCTTGTCTCCTTTCTTGAACAATGGTGTTACCATAGCCCATTTGAGTCTGTCTGGAAACAATCCTGTATTGAAGATATCATTACAAATATGGCTTAATGGAACACTGAATTCAAAAGTGCATTGCTTAAATAACGTACAGCTAATGCCATCATAGCCGCTAGATAATTTTGGTTGCAAAGAATTGATTGTTTTCTCCACTTCTTTTGGAGTTGTGTTTGTAAAAGATATAGTTTATCTGTAGTGTAGGAATATGGTTTGTATATTGTATAGTATTTTTTCATGTTTTCTACGACATTTAAGTATTATGAATTAAATTTATCTGCGACTAATTTAGGGTCTGAGGATATGTAGTCATTTACTTTTAGGTTTACAACTGGACATTGCTCTGTTGTTCTTCCTGTTATGCTTTTTTACAATATTCAATGTAGTTTCTATTTTGATTGGATAATTCGAAATGAGGATACAGAAAAAAAAGTTTTTGTGCAGATTTTATGCCCTTATTCAAAATTTTGCATTATTTTCTGTAGTGATTAATTGTGTCAGGGTTGCTGCTGGTTCTGGTGGGCTTGTATAGTTTTCTTTTGTTTTCGCAGGAAATTTTTATTACTTTGGTGACTCATCAATTCTGCTTTGGATTTGTACTACTGTGGGTCACTCGGGATGGTAATCATTTTTCAAAACAATGGAGAACTTGGTTAAGAAAATAGTGGAATTTGTCATTGGCTCCGGCACAAGTATACAATGTTGACCATTGCTCCCTGTCTGTAAAAAATTGATTTTAATGTGTTTTGTGGCACATCCCATAAAAAAGATTTGTAATAATAATGAAATACTTGCATACTACTTCTCAAATATTCAGTCCATAATAAGTTATGGAATCATATCTTGGGGTAAATTGACAAAATGGAAAAAGACTTTTAGATTACAGAAGAAAATAATGAGATTAATAACTAATAAGGGAAAACAAGCTATTGTAGGCAACTATTTATAAATAACAAAATTCTCACTATTTCATGCATGTATATGAACCTTAGTATTCTTTTTTTAAATGGAAAACATTTAAAAAAGTTAAAAATAGTGATATACACCATTACTACACCAGGCAAGCTATTCATCTTCACACATTCTCCTACAGAACCTCAAAATTTACGTCAAATTCATACTATGCTGGAGCAAAACTAATAAATAACCTACCCAGTCATTTGAAGTAAATTAATAGTTTACAGAAATTAAAAAAAGCTGCTAAATTATACTTTTAAAATAAGGCCTTCTATTCCATAGAAGAATACTTACATAAAGATACATTTCTATAACGCAGAACAAGACTGATATAAGAAGACTTCATGTAATACCTTGTTTCAGTCTAATGTAGACTTTACATATTTATACTTTAATATCTATCTGTACATGAATTGTAACAACTTGTACTACAACCAAATGTAGTCTTAAAATGTTTGTAGAGCTGCTAGAATTAATAGGTGTGTAAATTATATTATTCATCTGTTATATATTTTTATGTTAATGTAATTGTGCGCAAGTATCCATATTGCATAGCAAAAATTAAAAAAAAAAAAGAAATTGACAAGTTCTTTCCACAGTGTATTGGATGTATATGGGATGCAAAAAAAAGTGTGCTTCGTGAAACAGCGAATAATCTAGTCGCTACACCACCATGCCCTCCATCATCTTAAGACTGGAGGAGATGAGAGAGGTTTGGTGGTTTGTAACAACCAAGGTATTGAGAGCCAATGTTGGTGAAATATGGCAGATATGGAACATCATTGAAATGCAAGGGTGGGGAAAATGGGAAAACCTCAAGAAAACATGCCAGCCAGCAGCATCAATCAGCACAATTCCTATATGTGAAAATCTGTGAGTAACCTCTAAGGGAAACCAACATGGATCACATCGGTGGCAGGCAAGCATATTACCACTATGCCCACCGCAGACCCCCTCCATTCCCTTTGGGAAGGGAGGAGAGGAACCTCATTTCTTCAGCAATAAAGCTTTTTCTTAGAGGAGTGTTTGTTTGTCAGGTTTCTGCAGCATGGTTCTGAGATACTAAAACTGAATAGTTTTTAATGTATTCAGAGGAGTATTTCACACTAAAAACAACAATTGCACAATTTGGTTGGCAACAAAAAAGAAATTTTGTCTCAAGTGTGTCTGTGGACCACTTTGGCAGTGGTTAGTACATGTGCATTTGTTATCGATATCATTGCGGTGCATGTGTCTTTCACCTATTGTAGTTCAACAATGTATTCTAATCTAATTAAACTAACCAAAGTAACCGAAAATGGTGGTGTATAAGTTTTCATACACTTTAACCTAACCATAGGGTGGTTCCTTTATTATCCCTAAAAGTGTATTTATAGAAATAATATCCTGTTGTACTTTTCTCCCCCAATGCGAATTTTTTTTTAACATGTTGGGCTGAATTTAAATTGTGGCTACTGACTGACTAAAGCCTAGGCTACAATCACTATAGCGTTCCCATTGTCAAATAACAGTGATGTTACCATGGACGTATGAAAATGAACTGGCTACAACCGCAGTAAGAAAACTGTTACGTGACTAATGAGAAACAAGCACAAAGAAAAAAGACAGACTGTACATGTATCGCGGATATTTTCAAACAGTGTCTTGGCTAACCTGATATTTATTTCTGTTTATCTACTTGTGAAGAAAAAAGTTTCGCGAGAATTGTGTTTCAGGACATATAAAGTGTGGTATACATGTTGCTAATTGTGTTGACTATTTAAATAAACGGAATTCATAACTGCACCACAGAATTAATTTGATAACTATGTTCTTGTTATAAGCTTGCACTGTACTGACTCTCATGGTTGAAAATGTTGTCTTGTGATTGGTCGGCGTAGAACTCTGCGTAAAATAATTGAAAATAATCGATCCTCTTAATGTTGTTATTGCAAGCAATCCACCATCTTATGCCGTTATGTTGTGATGTAGCTCGTCCCATATACAAGTGTTGATTTAATTTTTTATGGTTAATTCTTACGGTGATTGTAGCCCGGGCTGAAGACCTTGGTACTAAATTGCACTTTTGGAGAAAGATGCAACACTTTCTTTATAGATATAGGGAATAAAATTATCCATAAAGGTCTCCTGTCCCTCCCCCTTTTTATTCTTTCTGAAAAATTTCTAAAACACTTGATTGTCCAGTGCAGACAATTCAGAAAAAATTGTAATTTCTGTTTTTTAGTTATATACCAAGGGTAACTTAACCCTGTCCGACATTGTAGATGCAAGAAACAAAATTGTACCCTACAATAAGGGATATAAATAAATTATATATATATATATATATATACACACACACTCACAATTAGGCTACCACCAGGTGGTGAGCTCGCTCACCTCGCCTTCACCCAACCAACTCCTTTTCCACTCCCTTCCTGAACTTACCAAGCCCTCTCACAGATACCAATTCCTCCCTTAACATATTCCACTCCCTCACAGACCTCACAAGCATGGACTGCCTACTCCGCTCCATTCTCTTCCACACACTCTGAAGCTTCTCACTGATGTTTCCTCTTCCTATAAATACCCCCTTACTTAGCTTGCAGTGTAGCCCTCCCCATCCTCCCTCTTCATTCACCACATTGTACATACTGACCAGCTGTTCATCTTTCGCCCTGTCCTTCAATGAGTTCAACCCCATTTCTTTCATCATCACTGATGGCCTTCTTCCTCATAATCCTGTCCCTGCCTTCTCCACGTACCCTTCACCCATCTTGCTGCCTTTCTCTGCACCTTTTACAGTTCTCACACCTCCATCTCCACATATGTGTCCCATACTGCTGCGGCATATTCTAACATTGGCCATGCCATTGTGCCATACGCCTTCTCCTTCACCTCACAGCTGACTCCCTTCAGCACCCTTCCCAGCATACCCAGATCCCTTCTTCCCTTTGCAACCACCCTCTCTACCTAATTATTTCAATTGAGGTCTCACTGCAGTACAACCCCTAGATACTTATATTCTGCTGCTTCATCCATCTCTTGTCCCTCCCATCTGTACATGTCCCTGCTTATCACCTTCTGCCTTGTAAACCTCACTAGCTTAGTTTCTCTTACATTTATATTAATTTTATTTTTCCTAGTACACAACCATATCTTGTCAATCTCTGCCTGCAAATCCCCCCCCCCCCCAAACTTGCTGTAGTACACACATAAATAAGTGTAAATCTGTATCATAACAGAGAACTAATGTAATGTAAAGAGAGGGAATATGTAAAATGGGATTTTATTAACCAGAAAACAATTACTATATTGACATTAAATATGTATAAAGGAGATGAAGTCATATTGGAAACAAACCTCTTTAGTCATTGTCAGTGTTAGGAATTTAAATATAAATGCCATGCCATGTGAACTTTGCCTTCCAGAAAATATGCTAGGCTGCTGGTCGCCATTTTGTTGCTCTCATTACTGATACGCAACCTGATATACATTACACGACAGGTAGCACGCTTGTTATACTTTATTTAATCATTTATTCAAAAAATAGTTTTCCACAAATCCTGACATATGAACACTATATCTAAAACATCCTTATTATCGTCCATGACCCAATACTGGTCCGCATTACACATACTCACGATCGGCAGTTTTTAGAGGAAATTATTTGATTGCACACCTAACATAAGCAAATAATAAACTATTAAAACTTCCCACTTGAATTGTAATATATATTTAGTTATTCATCAACTTTTCTGTTCAACACGAAATGCTTCGAATGTGACCTTTCTCTTAACGTCATTCTAAAGTAAACAAAATGATTGGGTTACTGCCAAGATGGCCGTTAGATTCCTTCTATATCCACCTATTTCCAGCGGCTTCAGCGACGTCACAACATGCCATCTCCTATATACTCCTAACTCCATTATATAAACTGACATCAATTTTTTAACACTGCACATTATAGGAGCTACACCTTGTGTCTACTTCATTTTTAGTGTATGATATTTGTTATATCTGTGACAAAGTAGCAGACCGTTTTATTTACATGCAATCGTTCCTGTTTGGAGGTGTAATGCCTAGCATAGAAAAGTTAGAGTGATAATCCCTAGTTGGAAGAGAAAAGTAAAGTTTTAAATGTATTCATGGGATGTATTTGTATAATTTAAGTCTTCTCGTGTATCTTCTTGGTTTGGCGTAATTCAGATATGGGAGTAAAAATTGAAGCAATACACCTTAGCCTGAGTTTTGGTTGTTTGTGTGTTTTGATTGAACGAGTAGTTTCATCTGCTGGAGACCAATCACCTTACTACCAGAAATGCGTTTCAAAGTGCACCGAATCTAATTGTTCTACTGATGGGTGGAATTTTTTATCTGGTGTTCAACCTTTCTATCTTCAGGTTACGCTGTGGTCATGTGCTGAGGAATGCCAGTATAATTGCATGTGGAAAACTGTTGATGCATTTATGGAAAGAAAATGGGACGTTCCTCAGTTCCATGGCAGATGGCCCTTTAGTAGAATACTTGGCCTCCAGGAACCAGCATCAGTCTTATTTTCGTTTTTAAATTTTTGTGCTCATTTCTATATGTTAAAAGTATTTCGTAAAGAGGTTCCAAAGTCAAGTCCAATGTTTTGGTTGTGGCATTTTTATGCTGCTGTGTGTCTAAACGGCTGGTTTTGGTCTTGTATTTTTCATACCCGAGACTTCCCATTCACAGAAAAAATGGACTATTTTTGTGCATTTTCTATGGTTCTGTGTTCATTTTATTGTATGTGTGCGAGAATTTTGAATGGGAGAAGTAAATGTCTTCTAGTTTTGTTAGCAGCATTTTGTTTTTTTATTTTTCTTCATCATGTAACTTTTATGTCTTGGGTGAAATTTGATTATGGTTACAATATGATGGTAAACATTACTGTGGGCATTTTTAATGCTGTAGGATGGTTATCATGGTCCATTTATAACAGGGAAAAGATGCCATACTCTTCGCTTTGTGCATATTTCATCATCTTAGTAGGAATATGCATGTTACTTGAACTTGCAGATTTTCCTCCAGTATTCTGGTATTTTGACTCACATTCTTTATGGCACCTTAGTACAGCCTGGTTACCTTTTATCTTCTATAAATTTTTGATTCATGACTGCAGATACCTACTCAAACAGAAATACTTGGATGAAAAGAAAACCCATGTTAATTAGTTTTGTATTTGAGTCTATTTTTATTTTGTGTTAGAGCTGAAGTTATGTGAAATATTTATAGTATTCATATTTCATTTAATTTGTATGACAAGCATTCCTGTCTTAGGGGAGGGATAGTGTTCAGTGGTTTTCTTTAACTTTTTACAATAATTAACAATAACTTTGGTTGTAGGCCCTATAGTTTTCTGATCACCTTTTACGGAAAGGATAGTAGGTTTTAAGCATGACAAATGATGCTGAATAAAGTTACTGGTGGTAAGTTGTTACAAATTGTCTATTTTTGTACAGTTGTGTTTATACTGCCTAATGTATTTTAAATTAGAGTGGGGTAAGTATGGAGTTGGGGTAAGTGTAACAGCCGGCCATTGTTGTATTTATTTCATGTAAAGAAAAGTAATTTGTATATGAAATAGTACCTTGTATGTCTATCTGAATTTCTCACATAAAAATATTTATATTTGTAAGGGTTTGGTAAGGGAAACTATAATGGTTTCAAACGTCTGCATTTAAGGTTATCATTCAAGTTTGCTTTTGAGATTTCGGAAAATTTGTGATAAATATTATTAGACTCATGTAATTTGGTGCAACATGTAGATTTTTGCATGAAGTTTTCAGGGGAAAAAAAAGATGGACCCTTTAATTACAGTTCACTTTTTTTCTTGCCTAGGTCACACTTAGGCCTACCCCCTAATTTTTCGGTTATGGGGTTAGTGTGACTTAAGCCCATGGGGTAAGTGTGGTACATGTCACACTTGTCCCATTGCTATGTAGAATTCAAAATAAGTAAATTATGACAATTAAATTACCCAAAAAATCTATCCTACAGGCTATCATTTCCTAGCACCTTGCAATTTGCTTGCTCATTGCATGTCACAAGTTTTGTTTTACATATTCTTGCTTGAAATAGCTAATGTTTGTTTATTTTAAGACATACATGACCTACAACAGTGAGGTGTCATTGTGAGAGTAAATGGTTAGGAACTATAAACTTAAGTTAGAGAGGTGACTTCAATACATGCAAGACAACATTCAAGAAGCTATATGAGAAATAAATGCAGTTCATTGTAACATCTATAGGGCTTCTAAGCAATTTAAGATTCCGTACATAACATTGTTGTATAAACTTAAAGGTGTCAGAGGAGTTAAAAGTCAAAGTCAACAAAGAGCAACAAGCATCTCTGAAGAAGCAGAAAAGAGACTCACAGAATGTATAAACACCATGGATAAATGGTGTACCAGGTAATATAATTTGACATGCATGGGTAAACACAATTATAAACACTATTCAAAATCACAACACTATTTATTACAACTCTTTGGTACAATTTCAAGTGTTTCATGAAAAAACAGTCGTGATTAGCAAAGTGATATTCCATGCACAAAATACGTTAAACTTAACTTGGTCTCTCTGACAACTAGTGAATAGAATCTTACACGACATTGATAAACATTCAACAAGATAATTAATTAGTAGCAGCCCCAACTCCACGGCCTTACAATGGGGCAAGTAAATAAAGTAAATTGCACTTTGTGTAAACATGACTGGCCTGTAGGCTGAACATATTTAAGATAATTACATTACCAAAGTATTTCTTTGAGACCAAACCAACATCTAAATTAAGGCATGGCATTAAAATAATTCCACAAAATACTAAACATTTTCCCCATTGCCGCGACTGTGTTAAACACTGTTACAAGTGCGGGGTAATGAACTGTAGTATTAAACTTTTTGTTATTGATGTGTCTTGGGTTATTTCTTTAAAAGGACGGCCTCAGTTCAAATAATGAAGGAATAGCCAGTCCAACGAAAAAGCGACATTAAAATCATGCAGGCAACTCGTGTTGTTCATTTTTTGTTATAGAAACTTAAAATATAGCGGTGAACATGCACACAGATAAGCCTACCGTAACTTTTATTCTGCTCGTATTTATATGTATTGCTACTTACTGTGTATTAGGTTTATTGAAATGTATTTGGGCTGGGCTTGGTTATTTTGTTGATTGGTGGTAAATCACGTTACACGACTTAAACACCCACCTGAGCAAAGGTACAATGTTGTGGTAAATAAACAGACATGGATGTAAATAAATAACTTTGCTAAAAACACTTCACATTTACGACATATAAAATACTAAACATTTTCCCCAGAGTTCAGCAAAGTTTACATACAAATGACTCCGTTAACGCTGGTGGGTGTTTCAAACGAGTGGTAGAAAATTCTTTTCAAATTACTCCAATATTTACAAGATATAAAAAGTGTGGAAGCACTGTTTAGCATTCTGAAAATCTTACAGTTAACGCAAATTAATTGGTAGCACGTGTCGCGGGTGGACATTGAAAATTAATGGGCACGCGCCATAAAATACTCTGATCATAACCAATAAAAAAAAAAAAGCAGACGGGCAAGCAGCTAGTTACGGCTCATTAAAGATGCACCTTCCTAAAAAACAATATTGATTAAACACATTTAAAATCGCGACTGCGTGAGTAGTGGACGTACTTTTATAAAAACTAGGGCAGTCTAAAGGGGTGGCTCTACTAACTACACACCACACACTAATTAAATTGGTGAATAAATGTATAAATATAAAAAACTAACTACAAAGCCAAAAACTACGTAATTACCATTATGAACGTGCGTCATGAAACCGCTATAATCAAGAACTACGGCACACCCTCAAATTACATTAGCACTTAAGGAAATCAGATTTCTGAAAAGACTATGTGCCCAGCCCCAAATTTATGCAATATTCCAGTACTCACAGCTCAATCTGGCCCCACACCTTCCAGCACAATAATATTTAACCTTACTAAATTCTCTAAACGTTTCATTACTGACAATTAATATTCGCAGAGCCCAAAGTGTAGTGCTCTCTCACGATGCCCCAGTTGATAGTAAGGTAGTGGCAGACCAAGCCCGCACCAAGCAGGCAGAGGGGCGTTGAATCACAAGCGGCGGCATGTGGAGAAGTGAGACATTAAAATTAAAAATCGATCTGCACTCGTGAAAGGGGAGGCAGGGTAAGGGCTAGGGTAGGAGAAGGGAGGGGAACCAGGCCTCCAGTGAAGTAGGGGAAACGGTGCTGCACGCTGTGACAGTGACACACACTATCAAAAAAGGGGCCACTGAATGCTCTGGCAAGCTGAATCTTTAACAAATCATCACCTAAACAGTTATTCACAAGTCCTTACACAGAGAGACTGAAGGAAAAAAGTAGAAGAAAGTGTAGGAAGGGTCTCAAGGGTAGAGAGAGTAGAGTACAATCAATAGCACACGTAGTAATCAAGCAATAACAATAACAGCTTCGTCTCTTCGTTGACAGTCCAAGGTAATGAATTCCCATCCCTGGGGATGACACACATAACGGTGGGCAAGCCGGACCACTGCGAAATGCTTGTTTAGATTTCTTTGTGAGCATTCCAGTAGGGGGGTTGTCGGCCATGTTCATCACCAGCACATCAACACATCTTCAGATGACGCAGCTCCGGGAACAGCTTAGCACCAGACGACCTCGAGGGTCCTTGGTGGACGAGAAGGTTAAAAAAAAAGAAGAGTGAAATTAGCAGTGAAAAATGACAGCAAAAGTGGGTAAGGTAATCAAGTGCGAACCTGAGTACAAGAAACAATTATCAACACTATTAACATGCATACATACATACATACATACACTCGCCATTAGGCTACCGCGCGGTGGCAAGCTTTCACCTCTCCTTCACCCAACCAACTCCTTTTCTACTCCCTTCCTGAATTTACCAACTCCTCTCACAGATACCAATTCCTCCCTCAACACATTCCACTCCCTCACAGACCTCACAAGCATGGACTGCCTACCCTTCTCCGTTCTCCTCCACACCCTCTGAAGCTTCTCACTGTTGTTTCCTCTTCCTCTAAACACACCCTTGCTTAGCTTGCAGTGTAGCCCTCCCCATCCCCCGTCTTCATTCACCATCCTGTACATCCTGACTAACCGTTCAACTTTCCTCCTGTCCTTCAATGAGCTCCACCCCATTTCTTTCATCATCACTGATGGCCTATAGTTCCCTTCTTCCTCATAATCCTTCCCCTGCCTTCTCTACCTACCCATCACCCATCTTGCTGCCTTTCTCTGTACCTTTTCCAGTTCTCACACCTCCACCTCAACATATGGGTCCCATACTGCTGCAGCATATTCTAACATTGGCCGTACCATTGTGCCATACGCCTTCTCCTTCACCTCACAGCTGACTTCATTCAGTACCCTTCCCAGCACACCCAGAGCCCTTCTTCTCTTTGCAACCACCCTCTCTACCTGTTTTTTCCACCTGAGGTCTCCCTGCAGTACAATCCCTAGATACTTATATTCTTCTGCTTCTTCTATCTCTTGTCCCTCCCATCTGTACATGTCCCTGCGTATCATCTTCTTCCTTGTGAACCTCACTACCTTAGTTTTTCTTACATTTATTTATTTATTTATTTATTTTCTTACATTTTATTTTTTCTGGTCCACAACCATATCTTATCGATGTCCGCCTGAAAATTTCTGCCCCCCCCCCCCCCCCCCTTTTCCAACTTCAGCATATACAACACAATCATCTACAAACAATCTGATTTTTCCCCTAATCCCCAAACCCATGTCATTTACCATTATGGTAAATTACGAAGGACCCAGCACGCTTCCCTGTGGTACCCCTGACGTATCTGCCTCTTCCTCCGATATTGCCTCCCCCACTTTTACCCTCTGCCTTCGCCCCCTGAGAAAGTCCCTATCCATTCCACTACCCTCCTGTCTGGTATCAGCGAGGCGCTGATACCTCATCTTACCTCATCAATGTCCCATGGGGCACCTTATCAAATGCCTTCTCAAAATCTATGAAACAGGCATCCACCTGCTTCCCCTCATCAACTACCTGCACCAGATCCTCTAATAACCCAGCCAGCTGTCTCACATGAGTATCCCCTCCTGAAACTATGCTGGGACTCCTCCAACCAATTTCTATTGTTCATAACCCTCACCACATACTGCACCACCAGCCTCTCCATTACTTTTCCTGTACTTGGTGTGAGACTCACCGGTCTGTAGCTGCCAGGCCTCCCCCTATCCTCTCCCTGCTTGTGTATAGGTACCACCATAGCATCCTTCCAATCTTGTGGAAACTTACCCTCTCCTAAGGACTTTTTAAACAGCACTTCTAAATATTTAGCCAACTCCCTGCCACCAAACTTTAGTGCTGCGTTTCCTATCCCATCTGGTCCCCCTGCCGTACTGCTCTCCAAACCCCTAATTACCTTTCCTATCCCCCACTCCCTCATCTTAAACTCACTAAACACCCCCGAACCTTGATTGGCCCCCTATTCCAACCCTCCTTTGCCTCAAACACTGACAAGTACTGTCCTTGCAGCCTTCCTCTCCTCCCCTTAACCTCCTAACATACCTAAACAATTTCCCCCATTCCTTGCCTTTTCCTTCTTCCACCATTTTCCCCAGAAATTCATTCTTTGCCTGTTTGATCTTCCTTTCAAGTTCCCTACCCATTAGTTTCATAATTTCTTTAGATCTTATCATCCCTTCATTTCTCCACTTGGCATGTAATTTTCTGCACTTCTTGATTTTCAAAATCTGCTATCCATAATATGGCGGATTTCCCCCAGTCCGTAACCTTTTCATTGGCACAAATTTCTCCAACATAACCTCCATTAATCCTCTAAACTCCCTCCACAACCCCTCTACACCCTCTTCCATAGACCATTTGTTAAACCTGTCTCTCAGGAATATTTCTGCCCCTTTCTTGTCTCCTCTTCCATACTGCCACACCAACCTTTCTGCCATTTGCACTTCCCTCATCCTTACAATCCCAATTTCCACAACCGGGATATGATGGTCGCTTATACCATCCAATAGTATTGCACCAACTACAGCATTCCTAGGTCTGACCTACACCACATCCAGCACTGACCCAACACCCTCCTCATTCCATCTTGTCTCGTAGGTGTTTCTATTACCTGTACTAATCCTCTGTTGATTAACTGTGCTGCCATTCTCTGCATCATGCAACCCATTCCTTCTGCTACCTCTACCCATTTCACCCCTGGCATATTCAAATCCCCTGCTACAACAACGCACTGCCTGTCCTTTAGTCTATCGACCCTCTCCTTGATCATCTCAATTGCCTGCCATCCCTGTCCTGGTGGTCTATACGCTGCCAGCAACGTAATACTCCTATTACTATTACCACTCAATTTAATTTCCATTACCTCGACATCCTCACTAACCCATTCTACCGCCCCTTTTAGCCATTTCCTTACACACACCATTATTCCTCCTCTCCCATCCCTCTCTCTTCTGAAGGTGGTGAACTTATCCTGCCTACACTCAATGTCCAATACTTCCTCAGTCATCCAAGTCTCCACAGCTACCACTATATCCGCCCCATATCCTTCAACCTTTCCCCAGAAGCCCTCCAGCTTGTTGCATACACTCCTACAGTTCACCACCATTAATCTTTATACTACTACTGTGCTTTACCATCCTACATTGCTTACCTTCTATCTCCACCCCTGCGGCCTCATCAATGCTATCCTCTCCATTTCTCTCCTTCCGTTTCCTTGCTTCTAACTGATTGCTATTTCAACAACTGCTGCTCTGCCCTGACCCTCTCCATGCAGCCAGCTACTTCTCTACCTAGCAGATCACCTAGAATCCTCTTTCCCTGTTCGGTCAGGTGAACCTGGTCCCTCCCTACACTTTCCCAACATACCCATTTCCTACTATCTATAAATGTAGCCCCAAATCCCTACACACCCTCTCATATACCTCACTCGCAGCCATTGTCTTCCTATAGGATACTCCTTTCCTAACCAGCACGCCACTGACTACTGCCCTAGCTCCAGGGAACTTCTCCCCCACTTTCCTCAGCAACCCCCTGAGGTCCCGCTCTACCTCCTGCCCCACCTCCCTATGAACCAGGTCATTTCCCCCTACATGAATGAGAATAACCTTTACCACCCTGCTACCTCTCATACCACTAACCCTTTCCTCCAAATCCCTGGTATTTGCCCCCCAAAAGCTGCTTTATATGTAATTTCCTTCCTGATATTCCTCAGCTCCACCCCCTTTACAATAGAGCTGCCTAGAAAAACTACCTCTGGCTTCCTTCCTACAACCTGTTCCTGCTTTGTGGCTCTTCCACCCACCTGCCTACCCTTGTCTCCGGCCTCCTGCAGCACCCTTGTTTCCCTCCCTTTGGCCAGCCCTCCTATCTCCCCACTTGCCCCGAACTGACCACTTTCTCCTGCTTGCTGGTCTTTGCGAATCGCAGACTTGCAAGCCTCAGCATACTGCTTCCTACCTTCTACCACTGCCTGTTCCCTGCTTTCTGTTTCCCGTTCCTCTATTCCTGATTGCATCCTGCCTACTACTATCACCTTATCCCTTGCTACTATTTCTTGCTCCTCTAACCTTATTTGCTGTCTTATGTCTCCTACTGCCTTATCCCTTTCTACTGCCTCCAACTCCTATATCCTCCTCCTTAATCTTACCACCTCTATCTCTGCCTCCCTCCTCCTCTTCCTTTCCTCCTGCAGTTCCTTCTGCAGCCCTACTTGCATTCTGCCTAACTGTTCCTCTCTACTCAGCTTTTCCTCTTGTGGGCTGGCTTTCATTTTCCTTAGCACCCCCTTTACATCAACTTATCCACCCTCATTTCTACTCTACTCTTACCCAGCTCATTCCTGACCTTTTCCTCCATCCTCTCAATCCTATGTATCATTTCCCTCTCTTTCCTGCTCATCAAATCTACCATCTCCCCTTTCCACCTCTCCTCCTTAGCCACTTCTATTGGCACTGGCACACCCTCTACAAAGCTTCCCCTCAGCATATCCCAAATCCAATTTCCACCTCCACTTATTTGTGTTTCCTTCTCTACCCTTAATTTGTTCCCTACCACTGCCACGAAACCCTTTCCCTCAGCACATTTCTTACACTTCCACTCATGTTCCTATAATGATCCCAGTTCCTCCTCTCTGATCCCTATACAGCCAATTAAAATACTATCTCAAAAATTACGATTATGCTAAACTTAATTGTTTGTATTGAATGTGGAACTTTTGGCTTATGTTTATGCTGTTCTGTACTACATCGATTTTAATTATTTCTGAAGTGTTTTTGAGAGTCTTAAAATGTTTTTAAATCGTGCCTGCATATATAAGAAGTAAGCTTAAATGAATGCAGATATGGGGGTAAAGTTTTAGCGAAAATTTTGCTAAAAAGCCAACTATAGTGAGTGGGAAGTGGAGTGCAATGTTGACATTCCTTCAGCTGGTAACATTTCATGAATTTTTTATGCTGGTATGGATTGAATTTGATGAATTGTTAATGTGGAGTGTTTTTGCAGTGTTGAAATGTTGAATTTTATGCAAATCTACCCATTTTTAAACCAATTTTAATGTGTTTTATGTATTTTAAATTCCCAAGTGGAAAACCATATACTCCATTCCCCATTAGAAGCAACTTTCTCGGAGCCCTGCTAAATATCTACTTGCAGGCCCATTTTGTATCCTTCCGCCCAGTGTAAACAAACATTGCCATGTAGCATCTGTCAAACTCAATGTTTACATGCCATTGTGTGTGTGTATACGTGTTTGTATACTTTCGCTATACCTAAAAATAAACATTGAAATGTGACTTCTACATTTATACCTGTCAAATGTGTTGTTTACTGTTTACAGCTTTTCAAAGAATTCTGTCTTAGGTCTATTTCAAAAACCATTTCATACGAATATTCATAGTATAGGCTTATAACATTATTTAGGCCAGTTTTATGACGTTTTAAAAATGCCTGAATTAATGATAGTTCTTACGGTTACGTTACAGTAATATATTTGTTTTCCACGACATAGCACATTACATGTAATGCACGTTAATATTTTGCTGCGAGTGTGTTAAACACTGTTACAACTGTGGGGTAAGGAACTGTAGTATTTAACTTTTTGTTATTGATGTGTCTTGGGTTATTTCTTTAAAAGGACAGCCTCAGTTCAAATAACGAAGGAATAGCCGGTCCAACGAAAAAGCGACATTAAAATCATGCAGGCAACTCGTGTCGCTCATTTTTTGTTATAGAAACTTAAAATATAGGGGTGAACATGCACACAAATAAGCCTACCGTAACTTTTATTCTGCTCGTATTTATATGTATTGCTACTTACTGTGTATTAGGTTTATTGAAATGTATTTGGGCTGGGCATGGTTATTTTGTTGATTGGTGGTAAATCACGTTACACAACTGTGTTTCAAAAAGGCAAAGGTACAATGTTGTGATAAATAAACAGACATGGATGTAAATAAATAACTTCGATAAAAACACTTCACATTTACAACATACAAATAGTTAGTATCAAATATTTGAAATCATGCACACACACAGGGCCAGCGTATCAACCACGATGCACAAAGGCACGTCATTTCACAGATGCACTGATTAACGAAACACAGGTCACAGTATATTTATTACTGCCATAGAAACACAGATTTATCACATCATCGTAACTTGCCTAGGTAGGTTTAATAAACACAATGTCCACAAACATGTAGTAGTTTGAAGTATTTTTCGGAGTAAGTATAATTTACGCTTCGTTTGGTAAAACAGCAACGTGCCATGTCACGGCTCACCGCGTCTTCCAACTTCACTTTGTGTTTTCCCCGCCATTGTATCTAAATATATTAAAATAAGTATTCAAACATTAAAATTTCTTTACAGTTGTAAATTATAAATTTAAAAATCATTGTTTTGCTGTAATAAGTATGAAATATGCTACAATTGAAAACATGTACAATTACTTTCTGCGTATTAGCGAAGTGAAACTTCCCGAGTGTGAAAGAGACAAAGACAGAGCGCCAAGCCTCGCTCAGCAGACACTTGCTTTAAAGTTGATCTCATTCGATAAAACAATGCTGTACCATTGTACTCACAATGTTTTCCTCTGTTGTTTTAAACTATAAAAATTTCATATGTTGCCATCGGGGCTATCTAAATATTTACACTTTTCAATAGGCACCATTTAATTTACAAAAAGTATACTAAAAACCAGGTTAAATTAATATTTTAACTGTGAACTATTTTTTACCGGTCGTTGCCAACACGTCGCTGCTCTCGCTGTTGTTAATTCATATTTAAAAAGAAATAATTGTTACAATTTATAGAAGATATTTATATAAAGTTTCATTTATTCAATAATAGAGTACTCTAAAGTTAACCACTGTGTTATATATTTGTGGAATGCATATTATTGAAAAAAACATGTTATGCCTGGAGTGTTTTTTAAAGGTTGATTTTCATAAGTCGCTTCCAATCGGGAATGGACTATAGATGTTGTAGTGGTTACAAGACAACCATATCATAGTGAAATAACAGTATTTACAAACAGCGTCTAACTCATAGTGAGCTGCTGATTTTAGGTTGGGCAACCTACTGTCTATGTGGAAAGTAATGGGATACTACCACATATTTCCCAAGTAGTACATCGTATGACGTGTAAAAGAATCAGGAGGTAAAGATTCCCTTCACTCAGATCTCCAGGAAGGGAATACATTGAGAGGAATTTCCAATAAAAGAATAAGAGAAGGAAAAGGAAGGCAAGATAAGGATTGGAACATGGAATGTATGCACGCTATTGCAAGCAGGAAAGCTAGAAAATGCAAATGAGAAAGAACAAATTATATGCACTTGGCATGTGTGAAATGAGATGGGGAGGGAACTGGGAGATGGAAAGTGGAGATTATAAGTTTTTCTACTCAGGAGAAAAGAGTGGTGGAAATAACATGGGAGTACTGATAGGGCAAAAACTGAAAAATAAGGTAATGGAGGTGCATTATATTGATGGAAAAATGATAATTAAACGGCTGCAGGGTAGATTGAAAGACGTGATATTAATACAGGTATATATGCCAACTAGCCAGCATAGAGATGAAGAGGTGGAAGAATACTATGTAAAGATTGAAGAACTGATCAAGGAAGAGAATAAAAATGTCTGTATCATTATTATGGCGGACTGGAATGCAGTGGTGGGTGATGGAAAAGAAGATATAGTGGGAAAATTTGGATTAGGGGTAAGAAATGTGAGGAGTGAAAGACTAATTATAACTTTTGCAAAGAAAACTCACTAGTGGTGGGCAACATCCTATTTGAAAATCACAAAAGGAGATGGTAAACATGGGTCTCTAGTTTGAAAAGAGAAAGGTACTAGCTGGACTACATCCTGATACAAAACAGGTATAGGAACTGCCTAAAGAATGCCAAAGATTACCCAGTAGCAGACATAAATTCAGATCACAATCTCGTAGTGGGAGAAATACAGTAAAGTTAAGGAATGTGGAGAGAGATAAAAGCAAGGGAAAGATTAAATTTAGAGACACTCAAGGAGGCAAGTAAGGCTTCGGAGCTGGAAGACAGGTTTATAGAAAAATGCCTAAGATGCAGAGATGAAGAATGTGTAAATGAAAAATGGATAAAAATGAGGGAAGGACTCATGACATCTGCCAAAGAAGTTCTAGGAATTAGAGAGTCCAAAAGTATCAGGAAAGCATGGATAATGGAAAATATGTTGAGAAATATGGAAGAATGGAGAAAGTGGAATAATACGGGAAATGAAGAAGGAAGGAAGAGGTATAGAAAACTGAATAATGAATTAAGAAGAGAAACTGAATAAGCAAGAGAAAGATGGATGAAAGAGAAATGTAAGGAAATAGAGACAAGGGAGAAAGAGGAAAAGTATGAAATGATGTACAGAATGGCTAGGGAGATAGCCTTTGAAGGCAAAAGAAGGAAGTATAACATGGAAATAGAAAAAGTGGATGGCACATTAGCCAAAGAACCACATGAGGCATTGACTAGATGGCAAGAATATATAGAATGTCTGTATAAGGTAGATCAAAGACCAAGTGAAAGTACGATTGAAGAAGAAGGCTCAGGTGCCAGAGGATAGAAAGGGGTACGGCATCTTGGAAGCAGAAGTAGAAAAGGCATTGAAGGAGATGAAGAATCGAAAGGCGTGTGGAATCAATAGTTTGCCAGCACAAGTGTTGAGTTAAGGAAACAAGGGAAGGAGGGAGATAATCTACCTATGTAATGAGATATGACAAAGGGGAATGGCCGGATGACTTTATCGAAACGATAATGATACTAATTGAAAAAAAAAGAATACCAATAAATGTGAAGAGCATAGGACTATTGGTCTAATTTCTCATGCAGCTAAAATATTGTTACGAGTGTTAAATAGAAAGCCATATGGGAAGTTAGAGGGATTGGAGAGGAGCAATTTGGATTTAGAAGTGGAAAAGGAATAAGAGATGCTGTAGGTCTGTTAAGAATCATAGAGGAAAGATATATTGAGAAAGGTAGAGAAATTTATGCGGTCTTTATTGACTTGGAAAAAGCTTTCGACAGAGTCCAATGAAACAAGCTGATGGAAACAAGCTGATGAAGAGGAAAGGAGTATATTGGAAGGAAAGAAGACTAGTACAGAATCTATATTTACAACAGAAAGTAAGAATAAAGATTGGAACTGAAATGTCAGGAGGAACCAGCATTGCGAGGGTCATAAGACAAGTGTGTTGTCTTTCTCCCTTGTTCAATTTATACCTGGAAGAGATTATCGGAAAATGCTTAGATGGAAGAAGAGGAGTACGTATAGGCAGAAAGAGAATATAATGTATAAGATTTGCAGATGATATGGTTTTATTAGCAGAAAGTGAAAGAACTGTAACTAAAATGCTAAAAGATCTGAATGACACTTTTGAGGAGTATGGAATGAGAATCAATACATCAAAAACAGAGAGTATGGTATTCAGTAAAGGAAGGAAACCAGCAAATATTAAGATAGGACAAGTTAATATCAGCCAAGTAATAGCATTCAAATATCTAGGAAGTACGATAATTGAGGACTTGAAATGTCATCAGGAGGTGAATACTCGTATTGCAGTAGTGAAGGAAGCGTTCCATAGGAAGATGAGATTGCTATGCGGAAAACTAGATAAAGCACTGAGGAAGAGACTTGGAAAATGTTAAGTATGGAGTGTGGCACTCTATGGGGCAGAGATGTGGACACTGAGATGTAAAGACGAAAAAAGGCTAGAAGCATTTGAGATGTGGATGTAGAGGAGAATGTAGAGGATAAGCTGGGCGGAAAGAGTGAGTAATGAAGAAGTGCTGGAAAGAGTTGATGAGAGAAGAAAACTGCTGAAAGTCATGAGAGAAAGGAAGAAGAACTGGTTGGGACACTCGTTAAGACGAGAGTGCTTTCTAATAGATGATATGGAAGGAATAGTGTGTGGAAAAATATTAAAAGGAAGGAGAAGATACAAGTTGATAGATGACATCAAGGGAAGCAGAAAGTATATGGACCTGAAGAGGTTGGCAGAAGACAGGAGAGCATGGAAAAATACCACATGAAAACCTGCCTCTGGGCAGAACACAAGTGGTGGTGGTGGTGATGATGATGATGATGGATGATGATGGATGATGATGATGCTAAACTTTGGGTTTATATAATTTTAAATGGCTAAAATGGGTTTTACAGAAGATGCGGCCAAATGCAACAGATACCAATTTAACTGTGTTGACTTCCAAATATTTGTCTATTTTGAATGGACCAATGAACTAGGGGAGTAGCTTGCCTGAGACGTCGTTGGCCAAATCAACAAGAGAAATGGTCTTGCAAAGCACCATATCACCGGTCTTGAAATTCGCGGGGGACCTACCCTGATCTAACTTATCATTAACCAACTGCTTGGCTACACCTAGATGACGATGGACTTCCTCGAGCAACTGATTGCGGGCTGAGTTGGTGAAGCGGAGATAGAAGGGGAGAGATATTCCAATGTTGAGGAGAGGATGATTCAATGACCTACCGAGAAAAGGCAAAAATGGTACCTATTGCAATATCATTCTAACACTTAAAACACTTATTTAAAACTGACAGTTTTATAAATTGCTGTGCAGACGTCCCATCATGGCGATGTAGATCGGGTCAGAGCTGGAGTAGAAGCAGTGGGAGAGTAGGGGAAACACCCCTATATATAGCAGATGAGCCAGGCAAAGGAGGGGAATTGGAGAGAGGATTTTATGGATAGCTGGGAAGAGATCGAGCCTCGACAAAGAGTTCCCCAAAAGTTTCAGAGTGTCATAACAAATGTCTGCCCAAAACATAGCGTTGTCTCAAGAGAAGCCTACTTTTGTGAGCAAATTTAATCGTAAACATGTGCAAACACACACCTTTTTTAATATTTTTTATACTTACATTACATACTGTAAATAATAGTTTCCAACCAACAACACTGATTGCTCTGTACTGGTTGGTTGCCACCTCCCAAGTTTTACTTTAACCCTTAAGGAAATCCTAACAATGCACACAACTTCCTTAGTTCCATTGGAAACCAATACATATAAAACACACAGATTCTTCTGCACTCACAATAATGCATAATTTAACGCTTAATTTTTGTATTGTAAACCCAGCTTAAGAATGTGTGTATTTTATTTATTTATTATTAATTAATTTTTTTATTTATTTTTTTTATCTGCCAGCTATAGTAGCGTATTTCACAGTTGTAGTGGGAAGCACTTTTACTTAAAATGTCTTCAATTCAAAAAATTCCAATAAAAAATTAATGCATGAAAAATAATTTTAAATAATAGCTGGTTAGGCCTATTTGTATGCTTTTTTTTATTTAATCATAAAATATAAATTTGTTTTTTTTGGCATACTGCAGTTTGAATTTATATCATAAATGAGTACTAGGTAGGCCTACATTGAACTTTTTAGTTTTTTACATCATTATTATTTAAATGCCCTGGAGAAGAGGTGTATTTAGGGATTATAAATATGAATACAAATAGCAGCAAATAGTTATTTTACATATAAATTTATTTCGAAGTGTTAAAAAATTTTTCAAATATATGTATGTTTGTTTTACATTACAGTTATGACTTAACATTCAAACATCTTCAATCTACATGTATTGTAAATACTTTTTGACCATTTTTACAAATATGTTCACATTTAAACATCATTGTATGTGCATTACTACAAATATTCTTTAACCAAATATCCTTTTTTGTTTGATTACTTTAATTTTATTGGGTAAATTATTATAAATTCTACTTACGCTAACTCTTACACTAGTACACCCATATTTAACTGTGTTTACTTACTCCCAGTGAAAGTTACATACTTGTCTTGTGGTCATGTATATTTTCAAGCCCCTGGCACAATTGGCTGGTGGTGTGGTGTTGTAGGTGTTGGTGGTTGTTGGTTAGTGTGCGATGAATTTTATGGCACAATAGTCGGTTACTACATTGTTATAAATTGTTTCGCGATCGAGCTACCAGGTAGCATTAAATCTGTAGGAAAAAAGTAATTTTGTTTTAATTGGGTGAGATTTTGATTGTCGGAAATCATAAGTACTGAGGTAAGCTATAATTAAAAATGTTATGTGACCGAAAGATACTGCATTGTGCCAAAATGAAAATAAATAAAATATTGTACCAAACCAAAACTTATATTTCAAAGGTGTTTATACATTGGGTTTTTAATATTGATAACTGTTCGTAACTGACTGATATCTTTATGTTTATTTGCACCTTGACCCTCCTCCATTTAAACTTTTTCATGTACTGTGGCAATCACATGTCCAAACTTTGAAACACTTCTGTTTTTAGGCTTAAGTACTTGGCAACATTTACTCGAGAAATAGGAACATGTTAATATTTGAGTTACTTAAGAAGTTTCTATTTCAGTACTTCATAATATTGTAATAATCATATAGTTTGTTTTATCATTGCTTATTGTTACTTCATTGTTTACTAGCCACTTATAAACCATATTCAGATCTTTTTGAATAGTGAGGCAAAGTTAGTAAACATTAGGCAAAGTTAGTAAATAATTGACTATTTTTGTTCGGAATATGGATCCATTACAGCGATTCATCCACGCACAAGCTGTGATAAACAAGGTGTGGATGAAGTACCGAAAATTGTATACGTCGTTTACTAACAAACGTTTGTTTAGGTGGCAAATTAATAAATTTTTGACTAAATTTGTTACAAATATAGACCCAATGCAGTGTTTCGCCCTCACACAACTTGTGATAAACAAGATGTGGCTGAAATATTGAAAATAGTGAACCGTCATTTATAATTCTCATACATTAGTTTAGGCAGCAAAATAGTAATTTATTTCAAAGCTCCCAATGTGGTATCACGTGGTACACTTTGGCGGATGTGCTCAAGTGTACTACCCGATACCAAATGTGGGTATCGCGTCATACACTATAGCAGATGGGCTCTAGTGTACTTCTCAATACCATATGTGGTATCATGTGATACACTACAGTTCATCCGCTCCAGTGTACTACCTGATAGCATATATGGTATCGGGTAGCACAATAGAGCAGATGGGCTCTAATGTACTTCGTGATACCAACGTTTATAATTGTTTAAAGTGTCGCCGTCCGAAAACCTCAACATTTCTGTGGAAGCCCCCTTAGATTGTCATAGATAGGGAGCTGACATTAGAAAAAAATGTATGATGTCATTGACACCATCCTGGTAATGTTATAAAATGTGTGTAAACAACAAGGCATCGGGTTGTACTATAATTCCCAAATTTTAGATGATAAAATTTATGTATAATAGTATGTGATAGTATGTGACAAAGAATCAGCACAGTCCATGTACAATGTTTGTTCAAAATGTAAAGGTACTGCCATACCAATTCCTTTGTACATCTCTAATGCAGATGAGATGACAACTTGGAAGAAGTGGGACACAGTGAAAGAAACAAGGGAGAAAACAAAGAGAGGTGCAAAAATAATGGTGGAAATAAAAATGGCAGCTAAGCTAAACATTTTAGGTACCCTGAAGAATCAGAAGAATAATTTCAGAATGTCGTAAAAAAATTCAAAATACTGATATTCAACATTAAGAACAAAAACAAAGCATATAAAATATGTAAAGACAATCTATGATAGTGATGCGGTTTTACACATTGATTTCTCAGAAAACTATGCATGTAAAATGGCAGAAGAAATTCAGACTTTCCATTTTGAATCAGCCTGAAAGCAAGCTATGTTACAAGGAAAGATATGTCCATCTCATTTCCTTTGATTTCTATAAGTTTAGATCATAACCGTGCAACCCTATGGGTACATTTTATAAAGCAGTAATTTCCAGAAGTGAAAATCATATACTTTTTCGCTGATGGTCCTTCAACACAATACAGGCAGATGAAGAATTTGTATTTGTTTGCCAATAGATTATTTGGTCTTAACTTCAGATGTGCAACATGAAAATTTTTTTTATACTCTTCTCGTGGTAAGGGAGCACCTGATGGCAATGGTGCTGCAGTTAAGAGGTTAGCCAATACATATACTGCATGTGGTCATGACATTCCAGATGCAGAAATTTTCTCTGTTTTGAAAAAGACTTGCAATATTAAAGTGTTCTATGTGACCTCAAGGCAGATAAACAAATTGGGAAAAGGGATTGTATGGACCAAACAAACTCCCCAAAGAAAAGGCTAGATTTGATAACTATGTGGAAGTAAAGTTTCTCGCATTATCAGTAACAACATGGGCATGTGAACCAAAATAACAAAATACTTGCTCCTGCAAGAACTTACATATTATAGTGGCCTTCTGGTCTCTCATGGGGAATAACAAAACAAACTTTGAAAATCTATCAACCAGAACAAATAAATAATTAAATCCCTTCTTAGATCTAGGGAGAGGGCCAAATACATCCATATAGATTCTTTCCCAGACAAAACTAGGTGGTGAACTACTACTAAACTGTCCTTGGGCTCTACTATTGGGGGCATTTACCTGCTGGTACAAAGTACACTGTTTCACCCAATCTCTAATTTCTGATTGCATTTTTGACCAAAAAAAAATATTGTTCAATATGCTGCAAAGTGTGTTCTTGCCCTTGATGAGTGCCCAAATAAGAGTTATGGAAATAATCAAACACCATTAGCCTCACTGCCTTGGGTACATAGGTCTTGAAAACACTCTTACGTGAAGCTTTGCCAATAATCCCCTTTTTCGCAATAAAGCCTGCGAGTTCACCTAGATGGATTTTATTCCACAACTCAGCACATTCATCATCCTTTTGCTGCCAAACTTTTATGTTCAAATAAGCTGCCGGAACTTGCTTCAGAACATTTACCTGCTTCTGAATTTCTCTATCACACACAAACTCGTCAGGGTCAAACATTCTATACAAACTGTCAGCTACACAATTATCTTTTCCCTTTACATGAACTATATCAAATGAAAAATTACTCAGGCATTTGATCCAACAGCCTAGTTTACCCAAAGGTTTCTTGGAATTCCAAAGCCACATTAAGGCTTGGTTGTCTGTACACAGCTTAAAACAAGTACACTCTAAATAATAGGATAATTTCTTAACCCCAAACACACAAGCAAGAGCTTTCTTTTCATAGGCCGAGTACTTTCTTTCAACGGATGATAATAGCCGACTAGCATAAGCAATGGGGAAAACACCATCTTCATACTCTTGTGACAAAAGGCACCTAACGCCAGGGAACTTGCATCTACATGCAATAAACACTTACGGTCAAAATCAGCCAATCTCAACACTGGTGGAGAGGTCAAATATGTTTTTATTTTCACCAAAGACGCCTCTTGCTCGTGTCCCCACAAAAACTCCTGGCCCTTGTGTTTTAAAAGATTAAGGGTTTTGGCCAATTCAGCAAGAGATGGAATAAATTTGGCATAGTAATCTATCATGTCCAAAAAAAGCCTTACACCATGTAAGCTCTTCGGATGAGTAAAGGAAAGCACACAGTTAATACGTTCAGAGTCTAACAGCAATAGTCCTTCACTCAGAATAAATCCCAACAGCCTCACATGCTGGCTACACCAGCTGATTTTCTCTTGATTCACGGTCAATCCCGCCTCCAAACGCTTCTGTAGGACTAACGTGACATGTTCCCAGTGCAACTCCTTAGTTTCACTATAGATGACAATATCATCCAGATAGTTGAAAACAAATTCAGCTTTATATGTCAACAAGATATTCACTAAAGCATGAGAAAGTGCCTGGGCCCCAAACGAAACACCAAAATGGACTCTGGTCCATTCAAAAACTCCCCAAGGAGTAACAAATGCAAGAAATGGACATTACGTCATATGACTGGTAACTGAATTAACTGGGAAACTGACTTTGACGTTGGCGTCGACATCTATACAGAAACCCTCTGAAACAGCGCTGGGAAAATTTTATTACTTACTCTGCCTAACCATGAAAAACGAGGTAAGGAAGGTTGGAATATAACTCACCCAATAAGAGGGAAGACAGAAGCTGAAATGTTTTCAACTATCTGGATGATATTGTAGAGATATTATTGAGATGATATTGGGTAGAGCAAAGGTGTTGGACAAAGGGAAGGTAGCTGGAGCAGTATTTACAGACCTAAAAAAAGTGTGAGACAGTATCCCACAACCTACTTCCTCAGGAACTTGCAAAAGCAGGAATCAGCGGCATAGCACTTGAATGGTTTAAAAGTTACCTAGGTAACAGAAAGCAATATGATTCCGTGAATGGTACTGACTGTAGAATTGGACGCAACATACGTAGTACAAGGTTCAGTATTGGCCCAATTTTATTATTAATCTACACAAACCTTTATTTGCAGATGATGCAAGTATTTTTTATAGAGCAAATTGCCCATTTTCCAAAATATTACCCACTCGGGATTTCTTTAAAAGAAAAAACTGAATTCTTTAATTGTACAATTGTATGTATATTTTAGCCCCATATATATATATATATATATATATATATATATATATATATATATATATATATATATATATATATATATATATATGCTGTTGCAACAGTAAGAAAAATTGAGATATTTTTTGGCGTTCCTGTAATTTAACAGCTTTTGAATGATCGGGTACATTTTTACTTATGGGTGTTACTGTGGCTGACATCCACATAAAAATTAAAATATATAATGTTTAATGTGTAAAAGTCACCGTTTTAATACCTTAGTTTCACTGAAAATCTTAAAACATAGACGACTAAATAAAACTTTCATGATTACTACTGTATATTCTTTACATTTATGTATGAGTGTTACATTCAATTACATTTGTAAAGTGATTTTTTTAAAGTAGATTGATTATTGCATTTGCCGGTGCAGTGACAACACATCTAATTTAAAACACTTAGAAAACTTTAATGCCATGACTATTTTTTATCCCTTCTGCTCTGTTAGAATTAATAAACTGTTTAAACAAAGTATCACTCATGATACAAACAGTAGGGCCTAATAGTCATGAGACCAGAGTAACACTTATTACATTACTTTTAAAACGATACAGTCTAAGAGTTGTAATTACTGTGAAACCATTAAGAGTACTTAACAATATGATATTAACCTATGAAATACAGCAGAAATTCCACTCACAAACACTTAAAATACACTACTTTTACTTGTTTAAACAAGCCAGCCTTCCTAAATGTATTGAAGAAAAGAAAAGAAGGAAAGAAAAAAAAACAACCCTTGCTTCTTTAAGTTTGATAGTATGAGTGGGAAGAATGCCTAGTATATGAGTAAAATCTACATAGGAAATGTCAATCAATGTATTGAAATTTAGTTTCTTTCCTTGCACCACTAAAGAATTACACTAAAAAATAAGTTCCTTGATCTATGTTTTCTATAGTGGGTTGCTGCAGGATTGGAAGATTGTCTGTTAGCTGGACAATGAGAACCATCCAACATGCCTTCATCAGTGGTATCACTTGAGTTTGATACTCTCAACATCAGAATCACTGGACTATATGTCATGATATACTGGCTGGCATTTCTTTTTTGTAACAATTACTCTTGTACAAAGAGGTCTGTAGCAACCATTTTCTGGTGTGACATTTAGCTTAGAGTTTTCAAGATGGCCTGTGAATGTTGTCTTATGCGAAAATGGTAGCTACACAACTTTCCAGTTTCCCATTTATTTTCACTGCAGACTTGACCTTCGAGATTGGTAACTATCTGGTGAATCATTTGAGTTTCAGCAAATGTTTCTGGTTATCCAGTATAAGTTTTCCCAATTTGTTTATCTGCCTTGAGGTCATATAGAACACTTTAATATTGCAAGTCTTTTTCAAAACAGAGAAAATTTCTGCATCTGGAATGTCATGGCCATGGGCAGTATATGATAAATATAGGTATACTAGTGTAAGAGTTAGGGTAAGTAGACTTTATAATAATTTATCCAATAAAATTAAAGTAATCAAACAAAAAAAAGGTGTTTGTTATAGAATGTTTGCAGTAGTGCACATACAATGGTGTTTAAATGTGAACATATTTGTAAAAATGGTCAAAAAGTATGTATGATACATGTAGATTGAAGATGTTTGAATGTTAATACGTAACTGTAATGTAAAACAAACCTACGGATATTTGTAAAGTTTTCGTAACATTTTTTATATAAATTTTTATGTAAAGTATCTATTTGCTGCTATTTGTATTTATAATCCTTCAATCCAATGCTGCTGTTCAGGGCATTTAAATGATAATGATATAAAAAAAACTAAAAAGTTCAATGTAGGTCTACCTAGTACTCATTTATAATACAAATTTAAACACTGCAGTATGCCAAAAAAAAAATTTATATTTTATTATTAAATAAAAAAAAGTTATTATTTAAAAATCATTTTTCATGCATTTAATTTTTATTGGAATATTTTGAATTCAAGACACTTTAACTTAAAGTGCTTCCCACTAAAACAGTGAAATACGCTACTATAGCTGGCAGCCTAAAAAAAAACACACTTAAGCTGGGTTTACAATACAAAAATTAAGCGTTAAATTATGCATTATTGTGAGTGCAGAAGAATCTGTGTGTTTTATATGTATTGGTTTCCAATGGAACTAAGGAAGTTGTGTGCATTGTTAGGATTTCCTTAAGGGTTAAAGTAAAACTTGGGAGGTGGCAACCAACCAGTACAGAGCAATCAGTGTTGTTGGTTGGAAACTATTATTTACAGTATGTAATGTAAGTATAAAAAATATTAAAAAAGGTGTGTGTTTGCACATGTTTACGATTAAATTTGCTCACAAAAGTAGGCTTCTCTTGAGACAACGCTATGTTTTGGGCAGACATTTGTTATGACACTCTGAAACTTTTGGGGAACTCTTTGTCGAGGCTCGATCTCTTCCCAGCTATCCATAAAATCATCTCTCCAATTCCCCTCCTTTGCCTGGCTCATCTGCTATATATAGGTGGGTTTCCCCTATTCTCCTACTACTTCTACTCTAGCTCCGACACAATCTACACCGCCATCATGGGATGTCTGCGCAACAATTGATAAAATTGTCAGTTTTGAATAAGTGCTTCCAGTGTTAGAATGATATTGCAATAGGTCATCGACATGCAGAGCACACAGTAATAGGCGAGTCATGGCCTCCGGTGACTTTTGAGGAAATTGCCTTTCAATTTGTTTTGAGTTTTAAATGGCATAATTTTAAAGGCTTGGTTGGGCAGTTGGATCCGTGTGGTTCGTGTGTCCAGAGTATTTTAGCTAGTTGTGTACTGGCATCATTTAGCTAGCTATTTGTCTAGAGTGCTTAACCCTTTTGTATTTCTCAGTTTTGAGAAGTTAATATTTTGTGGCATCCTTTTTACGCTACTCAGTTGGACGAGTCACCACAACTGGTGGTAGAGGAATCGTATTTTAATATGTTTGCTTTTATTTAAGTCTGAGCTCTGGATGGCCTGCTCGTCACCTCAGATTTTGAAATGTTTTTAATGTTGTGTTTTAAATCAATTTTTAAAACATGTTTGTCCCCTTTTTTACAAGATTCTGCCTTATTGGACACTCTCAGCATCTTGCCCCATTTCTCATCGTATATTTTTATATTGGTACAGTTTCTGGAATTTTATTCAACTTGTTACAGTTTTATGTGGTGTGGTTCATGCAAGAATAGTCAAAGGAATGTTTAATGTGGGCCAAGAGAGTTAAATTGTTAAAAATTTTAATGTTTTGTCTTATGTGGTTTTTGGTATTAGAAGTGAATGGAACAACATGCACCAATTACGAAAGATTCATGTTTCCGATTAACATCCAGGAAAACGTAACCTTAATTAATGCATTTTCAAATATGTGTTGTATCAAACAGAAATATAAGAACTAAGTTGAGTGAAGTTTTATGAGAAATATTAGTGAGAATTAAAGTTGTGTGTTACTGTCTGTGAGCAACGAGGATGTACCTGATCTAGTTAAATGCACCCCAATCAAAGGTGCTAAGGCATCACATGTTTTTTACTGAAATATTGTAATGAGAAATGTTCCAGCCAAATGGCTGCTTAAAAGAAAGACTTTGTATAGAATAATAAATTTGAAAGGCAAAGAGTCCTTTTAATACAATTGCAATTTTCTACTTCAATTTTGTATTTTAGAGCAAACAACTCTTGCCTTTAGTGGCACACATGGAATGTATGGTGATAATTCTCAAGTTTATCAAATAATAATGACAATGATAGAAGTTTGTTAAGTGATGAGCATATGTTTTTAAATCATGCAATTTTAAATGACTACATATTTATTGGGTAAATTCTCACTGTGTCAAAGCAAGTTCTCGTTTCTCAATTTAGTTAAAATAAAAGTTGAACTATATTATGTGAAATAAAGATTCTTGTTGGAATTTATTTGGTGATATTTGTGAATACGTCACTCTCTAATAGAAAATGTCTGCGTTAATGAATAACCGGTATAAATATGGTAGTGATATATATAGTTACATTGAGAACAAGAGTAAACATGGCAGGCTTGTCACCTGTTTCCATTGACTGAAATTACGACTCTGCCTCATCTTCATGGGACATCACGTTACCCTGAGCGGGGTTTGAACCCAGGATGACTTGCTTCCAAAGCCAACCGGCACACCTCACTAGGCAAAGGGCATCCAAGGCCGTCTATACCATTATGTCAGACATCACATTCCCAGTGTGCAAGAGAAGCCAGCCGCGAAGCCCAGTGCTGCCATACTGTGGACCAGGTATGCAAAGGTACCTGGCTCATACGTACGGTAGAGCCATGGCCACTAGGAACACATGCGCCAAAGTGGCTAGACAGCCAGATCAGACAGCCCACTTCATCCACTGCATTGAACTTCGCCGGTTAAAGTGAAAGGACTGATTCTGGTTGGCCTAACCTCCTTCTGGTTATACTCTTAGTAAGCAAACTTATCGCCTGTTCCTTCTTCATGTGGTAGACCTTAGTAACTTCGCATTATGACCTTCACTCATAGAAGCGGTGCATAGTGGAGAACCTAGTTAGGTCCTATGCAACCCATTGCCATCTGCCTTCAGCAGCTCCTCCCCACAGGACTGAGCTCACGCCGCCCAACAACTAGCAAGGCCTCACCTCCCAGTTACCGCTAGCTCCCTTTCCAAGCCACCCCAGAAGACTACAGGAAAGCCTCACCCGCTCGTAGCAAGGCTACGACTGGGCCTTACAGTGCCACTGGGTATTGCCTGCTCTTATTTCAGGCATGTGAGGACCAGCAGCCTGCCGCCGGAGCCAATATCCCCGCCAGCAGCACCACTGCCACCCCAGGACAGGGCCCTAGTTCCAGCCAGCAACTGCCGAGCCAGAATCTACCCCGGGTGAAGCCCACTGCAGGTAAATGAGTGCAATTCTCCAAACATTCAGTGCATAGACATGTCATCTCCACACCTGACTGTCCCATGTCGCCCCACCCTAAACAGCAGCAAGTTTAACAATAGGCAACAGATAAATCAAACTCCCCCCTTAGTGAGTTTAGCCAGTGTGACTGTCCAGCACTGAAGGAACCTCTATCTAACAGTGACATTGCCGCCATTTTAACCAGACGTCATGCATCAACAGTAAACAATTTTTTGTGGCAAACGTGGGGCCACAACACTTTATTAGTCAATTAATAAGGCAGAACCACGCCAGCGCGACCCTGACAACAAAAATAATCTAGCCGGGAGTCAAACCAATAACCAGCCACACGTAAGGTAGTCTGTAAACATCCTGTGGTGCTTGATTTTACTAGCCGAGACATGTCCGAATTAAACCTAAGCATTGCCGACCAAGGCGAAGTCGCCGCTGCAATGGACAAGGCCATTGAAACCCAACCTGAAAGATGCAGCAAACCTACATTCAACAGAGCAGGTGTAAACATCATTAGTTGCACACACTGCCAAACAGATTCCGCTACAAGTGCTAAAGGTGGAATGATTAATCCCATTATACTGACAAACTAGAGTACCGTTGCAATGAATGTTGAACCCACCAAACTGCATATTGTAGCAGTTTGGTGGGTTCAACTTTTTGGTTGCTTTTTGGTTGTTCAAGGTAAAATGAGCACTTTTGAAAGCCCTGCTTAAGATATACTTGTATGCATATTGTGTATTCCTCTGCCTTATGCAACATTTGCATTACCGTGAGCTTCATCACTTTATTCACGTGTTGGTCAAGTGAAACTGCAAAATTATTAGAAAAGTAAGTATTTTACAAATCTGCTTATTTTCACACTTTGATGCATTAAAATAACAGAAAGTGAAAGGAATTATTTTAAGTTATCATAAATGGTTACCTAACACTTTTTATTCAACATTAAAACATTGAACTACGTTACAGCCATTGTTACCATCTTTACTGGGTGAATGTCACGAAATGCGCCCGTTAAAATGAATGCAGTCATGGGGCAGTGACTTTTTTCTAAGGTTCATTTCTGAAGTGCTCACTTTATCATGAACCGTATTTACCTGCACAGTACAAGGCGTTAAAACAGTTAGTTGCGTTATTTGCGCACAAACATTTCCCCACTTGTGCAGTGGCTGGCCGGATGAGAGGATCACCAGTCCTGGCTTAGTATATAGGTGTGAAGTGTGCAAGGGAGCGGCAGAATACCGACCAAATAATCCAGGCATTCACCACAGCATCACGTCCATCCGGAGTAGCAACGAGCCTCAGCTACCAGAATTTGCAGGAAGACCCCACAAAAACCCAGAAATATTTTCGCAAGAATGCAAAAGGGAATTAAGTGAGAACGGAGTTCTAACCAAACAATTGGTTGTGAAAACCCCAAAGCAGTTAAAGGATATACTGGCAAGAAGCTGGGAACGGAAGATGGGAGACAAGGCCCCCTACTGCGCCTCCTCCTCCCCACACTCCCTATATGATGGTTCTGCCCAGGGAGGCATTTCCACAAACACTTCCCGACAAGGAGAGAAACACAGCCATTTGTAACGAGGGAAGGGAGCGCCCGACGTCTCCTTCCAGACACTGAGCCATGAGCCCTAATTCTTGGACGCACCACGCATAGTAATAGGGATCAACCAGTGTATTATGTGTAACATGCTACTATATTATCGTGTGTAACAAATAGTTATAAAGCCGACCTAAATATTGTTATAGGCCTAAATTGTGAACATTCGTAGGAAATATGACAGCATTCTTTGAACAGCTGTAAACAGCAACCAACGCATTTGACAGTTATAAAAGTAGAAGTCACGTGGCAGTTTTTATGTTTACATGTAGCGGAAGGATACGTAATCAGTAACCAAAAGTAGAAATTTGGCCAGGCTTCAGAAAAGTCCGAAGTTATCGTGAATCAACTATAGGGCGTCAAAAGTGCTTACATTAGCATTAACAGCCTATAGGAGTTGGCATGAATGCAGAAACCATTAATACAACCAAAAATTAACTCTCTATATATTGTAGATACAGTATTAAAGATTGACCTCGCAACTAAATAAGTTGCCAAAATATCAACTTACTCCTTTTTGAAGCTATTATCATTAAATTAGCAACTAAATAAATTGTTTACATATTTCTATTGCAAACAGATATGGTTTTTGTTCTGCTTTCTTACACACATAAATAAGTTTTGTCTTGCAGCTTTGCCACAACTACACTGCCTCAAGTGAAACACAGGCAGCTATGGTTAACCCACAAGGGTCCAGCTGTCAACACTGGCAACCATGCTTCAACCATAAGTAACAAACAGTTGAAACCTCAGTCACTTCTTCATAATCTGATTGGACCAGTTATGAAATTTTGGAGGTTGTAACTAAAAATTTTACATAAAGGACTACTCTGTAGTTTGGCAGTATCTGGTGCCTGTTCATCAACAAAACATAAAGCATCTTTGTAGTACAGAGCAACTCAGATTGGGTAATTATTAGTTGAAGTGGGTATACTATCAAATTTGTAACTGTACTAAAGGCACAGTCGAGTACATAAGTGGCAAGAATATCTACTCCTCCTCCCCCCACTCCTTCCCAAATTGTTTGATAGGCACTAACTGATCATTTCATCTTTTAGCAGGTTTTTATAAATTGTGGTAAACTTTTCACCTCAATCCTTATAAAATGTTTTATTTGTACATATTTATTTAACAATAAACAGCAACACCCAAACATACCACACATAGTGAGACAGTGTGTGGTATGTTGCTATTAAGTCATTTGTTCAGAAGTGGTTGCGATTTGGTAATTTAGCATTCTTATCAGTATTGTTCCATAGTAAAATATCAAATACGTTATTATTTTACTTGACTAATTCAGGTCACATTACCTCATGGAAAACTATGTCGGTGCCTATGGAGAGTATCCCAATTAAATTTTTTAGAACTTGTAATGTTGGCTGTACGTGCTCGTGGGAGTTCACAGCAAAAACTAGCTCGAACTAGCTCAGTGGAAATTTTGAGTCTCAGAATTAAATAAACACTTGAAAGTTTGTTGATGACAGAAGTGCCAACAGAAAATAAGTGCATGATGAAATAATTGTTCACTGGAGTTTATTGCATTCTCTTCAAAAACAATTGACACTCGTAGAAAAAGAAAACAAAGCAAGAGATAAAATGACAGCATGGTCACTCTCTGCCTTGTACAAACACTCCATCGCTGAACTGACTTGAGGAATAAACTGTGACAAACTTGATGTGAATTATTAAACAGTGATGTGACTGTTTGATGAGTACGTGTGATGATGATAAAGTCACACTTACCCAATTTATACTGCCTGAATAATGTATCAAGTAAACGTGGTCCAATTGTGTCTTCGCAAAGTGTGGTAATGTCTAAAAATTGCCAGTGAAACTGACATGACTCTAGAAAACATATTACATGCCTGTCGCGGGTTACGTCGGCAAACTGTGACCTTAAATGGTGCAACCCGGCAACTACATGTCTAGCTTACTAACCCAGCGAAAAGTTACACTGTCATCCTATGATGATTATATTACTGATGCAATGACTTGAATAAAATAATAAATTTTGTTAAAAAAACAAACATGTACAAATTACAAACCAATTCTTATTGCTACAATCTTCTAAATATTAAATAAATTGCTATCCTTTACACAGAAATATAGAAATCAATTGAATCAATCCGAAACATATAAATTATAACACATTGCAATGCTACATTATCCCCCTCAATTTGGAGAAGATTTTGAAGAAACGAGTCCCAAATAGAATCCTACATGAATGTCGATGGTATAAAGGCTGAACTAAGATTCCATCTCTTGTAAGAAAAATTATTTAATTACATAGTTATACATTCATATACAAAGTTAGTCACAATTACATGGTTGTACATTCGTTCACAAAGTTAGTCACACTAATGTACATCTTAATACATTGTCACACAAAGTAAATTAAGCAAAATTAATTACAGAAGTTTGTTATACATTAGATGTCTCTTTTCAATTAAATACAATTTTACATTCATATTCAGTTTGAATGGTTTACATGGTTCATTAGCAGATAAATGAATTGAATTTATATGCAACATGTAAAAGGGGATACAAAGTCTGGCTGAAATACAAGAGAGCTATTGTCTTTCACTTTAGATCAGTTCCGGGCCTCAAACCTGTCCCAACATAATTAAAAAATATATTAGTGTTATAAAAGCATGGACATCATAAAGGGAGCAAAATCAATCCTACACATATTACACAAGTTTATATTTCATCATTATAATCATTCACAAATTCAAAATATGTTTTGATGGGTTCACAAAATTATTCTGCTACACACTTTTCAAAATCAAACTGCAATGTACATCAACACGTAAGCATCACTTCCTCAGAATGACTGAACAAAACACTTACACAATACGCTTTTGTAAAATTTGACTTCATTAATACATAAAATTTAAGGTGGAGCGCTAGTTACAGCTATTGTTATGTACACCTGATTTTGTTAATTTTTTTTTTTTTTATTTAGTGGAGATATTTAGTAATAAATTTCATTAATCTGTCGCTTCATAATACTAGACCTGTTGAAAATATGTGTATGAGGTTTTGATCGTGTGAACACCTTCTGCTTTGTTCTGATGAAATTTTGTATATGTATGTAGAATATTTCTGTTATTAAATAATATTTATTTGCACCTCTGCATAATGTCAATGAGCAGACTTCGGAAAAATTGTCCACTATAGATTATACAATATTCGGATACAGATGAAAATGGGACACACGTCATTAGTCATTATGCTAGCATTTTATTGCTAGAAAACACCTTTACAACATCCGAGAAAGTCAAATTAGTGTACATCAAAAGCATCAAATTTTCGCTGGCAGTGAGTACAGGCTCATAGGAAATTACTTCCTACTCAGCACATACACAGTGTACCAAGGTAATAAGTACGGCATTCTACAGAAGAAATAAGGACCAACATTTTTATTGCTTCCACACATCAGTGCCATATCCGAAAATGCCAAATTAATGGCCATTAGAAGCATAAAATTTATTGTTTTAAAGACAAATCTGTTCATATTTGAGGACATTCTACCATCAATGAAATGCTGCTGCAGATATTGCAGCAGCGAGTCTTGGAACTTCTTCAGGCTAGAGGCCAGCAGGGGTGCAAAGGTAGGCGGTTGGACGGATGTGGAAAGTACTTAGGAGACAAGGCTGGCTCGTTATCTCTTCTTGCGATCAGATTTCTGTTTAGGAGTGAACCTTTCTCAGAATGCTTGTGGTGTTTCTGCCGTTGGCTGGTAGGCCAGGCATACTGACACACTGTGTTTCACTAGACTTGGATCTTTTGCATGAGCTTGTAGCATGATAAAGTACTACAATAATTTTTTAATGAAAATGTACATTGCCCATTTCATTTGAAAGAGCTTAGGTATTTGATGTTCAAAATATACACACACAAATCCGTGCATACTGACCTATTAGCAATTTGTTGTAGGTGGTTTTGTACTCGCAACGAGTGAGGTGCAGTAGTGAAGAAACCAGACTCACTTTCACTAGTATTCTGTTTTGATTTCCGGCCCGACCATCCTGAGGCTTTCCGTTATCTTACCTAGCGAATGCTGGGCTTGTTTATGTGGCATTTTATTTTTCGCTCAAGATATAAACAGTTCCCTGTCCCTACTTCTCTAAGCAACTTGCTCTATTTCTGACGACCCTGCTGGCAACGTGACATGAAACTCTATGTACCTACCTACTGTAATGAACTCGCAATAAATAAATTGCAACATATAATACAGAAATAATACTAACTAATGTCAACGGCGTATTCATTTTCGAATCGGGCGAAGTGGTGGACGAAGACTTTGTTTTATTTTATTCTGCACCAGACTAATCCAATGGAAATTTTTAATTCAGAGCATTAGAATACGCAGTTATGAAATGCCAATAAAATAACCATTTTCCCCATTGTTCTGACTTGTAGGTTGTAGCTTTGAAACGTAAAGAGAGTTGTCAGTTTTCACTAAGGCCTCAAAAGTAGTTAAATTTCCTCGGCTGGAACTTCCGCGAATACGTGGATGTACTTATTGGTATTGTATATTGGTTTGTACCTCTTCCCTGGTCAAAACTATTTAGGTATATGTTGCACCATTTAATTGGTTGATATTGATAATTGTGTTATTTTTTTATATTCATGTTTGTTTCTTTGTAACTAGATGTACTGTTATAAAAATTACAAATTGTAATAGGTCTTGTAGTTTGTATCATTACACACTAAATATGAATCCGTAAGAATTTTGCTGTTTCAATCAGTCAAATATATCTGACTGATACAAGAGTTTCTTCAGTGAATTTAACTGATGAACCAATGAAAAAATGCCATATTTCCTTCACTGATTGATTTAGTGAGATTTCCCACTGATTTGTCAGTCATTTTTCCCACTGCTTTCTCAGTGGTTTATTTTTCTACTAATGGACCAGTGAAACATCTGAGCAACTTGCTACGTCTCTAATTATTTTTGACTGATGTATCAGAGAAACTGCATGTAAAAATGGCAGTCGAACATTGTTTAAAAGTGGCCATTAAACAACATGTATCAAGTGAAGTAACAATGTAAAAACAAATAAAACTAATACAAAATTCTTCTAAAAATGTGTTTTGTCTTTCAAAATGCCATTTTACGATGTAATCTGAACACACAGCCTTTCATTCCGTTTTTTACGCCTTTCATTTAGTTTCCATGTAATCGTCACAGCGCTCTGTTTGAAGATTTAAACTGCATTTAATGTGGTGAAGAGAGTGAACTCATATTATATATATATATATATATATATATATATAATATATATATATATATATATATATATTATATATATATATATATATATATATATATATATATATATATATATATAATATATATACATATATATACACGCACGCGCACACGAGCACACACACACACACACACACACATATATATATATATTGTTTTAACAATCCCAACTGTACCAATCAAACCAAACACGAAAAGTATAAGCATACAACTTCAAACTGCACAATGTCAGTGTGGAACTGTAAGACATATATTTTCCTCTCACGATTTCAACTTGGCTTGGTAGCTCCGATGGCTTTGCAACAGCCTAGAGTTGAAGAGTGTGTGAGTTCAGTCCTGGCTAAATGCGAAACTGTGTTAACGTTTTTAAATTACGGTAAATTGCACAATATAAATAGTAAACTACCGTAAATATGTTTATTCCATATAATTATTTGTCTACATTCAATAAAAACAATATTTAACTTGCCACTGCAGACTGCCATCACTTATTCACTCAGGGAAATTGTTTCACGTCACTAATTCAATCAGTGAAATTTTTCACTGAAACAATCAGTGGTTTTCCACTGATTCTAAGTGGAGCCATTTTCACGTATTAGAGTAGTTTAATTTTACTGCGAATCAGTGGTTTCCCACTGTCTAATTTAGAGTGTATAGCTCTGTGTCATTACCAAGTTTCTTGATTAAAAATAAGATGTTTAATTTATAATAAATAAAACAACTGGGTTAAATTTGGTAACTAACTTACAATGCTGCTTAACTGGTAAATGAACAGATGAGAATTCGAGGAAACCATCACTAACTATGCATAAAATTTTGCATAATTTTAAAACATTTAAATGCGATATACACATTCTGCTAATGTGTATATGTAAAGTATGTGATCAGTGATTATATAATATGTATGTACGTATATGTTTATATTGTCCCATATACACACTTTATTACATGGTATGGAAACTTTTCCAGATCTTTTCATAATGTCTACCGTTTAAAGGCAGTGGGTTTGTGGTTCACTTGTTGTGAACCTCAAGTTAGTCTTGCAATCTGGGTGCCAAGATAGTGTTTGCCGACTGCTAGCGTAATTTTTAATGCAATGTGTTTTTTTTTACATAATGGGAACTTTTGTTGGTCGGCACGTATAACTTTGTACGGCCCCCGTCGCTAATTGGCTGATAGTGACAGGCCTTAAGGTCTTCATGCCCAGGAAAAACTGGGGCACATTTGTGTGATAGAGTTTTAGAAAGGAAAAGACTGAACAAACATTTGTGTGAAAGGGACATACACTTATGATTATAGTTAATTTATTCATTGGGCCTCTTTTTCATTTCACTCATTTGGTTATCCATTTTACTGTAATTTTTTTAAATTTTCTTTTAGTCTGGCTTTTCAGTTGGTTGAAGGATTCAATTAAATCACTATGGCAGTTATCCTTAATCCCGTTTATTTATTAACAAATGGAATTACATTTTCAGTTTACGTCAGCAGATTAAACTACCTATTTTTTTGTTGTGTTAAACTAAACATTTTTTAAGATGAGTTAAAAGGCACTGGGAATACATTGTAACATTGCAATTTTTAGGGTTATGTTTATTTTAGGGGTTATGTTTAACATTAGTCGTAGATATTTTAATTATTTATGATTACGGAGTACTTGCTGTTGTGGTCACTTTTTTTATCATTTCAAATTACGTTTCTTATATGTGGTTATTTTAATAGTTTATTAAAATAGAGATCATGTGTAAGTATTTTTCATTTGTTTCTAGGCTGTATTCAGGATTAATATTTTATTTGTTATTTTCATTTCTTTCCTAGAGGATGGTCTTTATTAAACCAAAGTACTAAATAAAACTATCCTGGTTGTCTCTGGTCTCGCCATTGCTGGTTGGGGGAGATATGTTTCATGGTCGGGCGACAGCCAATCAGAGGACAGGAGACAACAAAAGTAAGGCAGAAGTAAAACTAATTTTCTGCGACAGAATTTTTCTCACCTCGGCCAAAGATGAATGTGTGTATCTAAAAAAGTTTTAATTATATTATAAGGAATAATATATGTGAATATAAATAAAATAATTGTGTCAGGTGTTTTTTAAAGATTAATTGTTAATAATTGAAAAGAAATAATATTAATTTTATTATATTTGAAAAGATTAATTAATAATTTGTTGAATGTGGTGCAGAAGAAAATGAGTTTAATAAAAATAATTTAAAGTTAAGAATTGCGACATTGTGGTTTTAAATGAAATGTTATAAACTGTGCCCAATGTGATAATTGTACATTTGTGATTTTTATGAAATTTAGCGACCTGCCCGGCTTTGCCCGGGTACACTTCTGTGGCCTCCCTTGAGAACGCTCTATCCACTAAGCCTCTGTGGCCCCTCTTGGGATCGCTCTATCCACTGAGCCTCTGTGGCCTCACTTTTGGTAGCTCTATCAACTGAGCCCCTGTGGCCCTACTTTCATATTCATAGAGAAAGGATTATGACAATCGTCCCTACGGTTTTGGTCGATCATGCTTAGAAAGCAGCAAAATGGCTCTTTTTTTTTTCTTCTCATATTTTGAAATTTTTTAGCTCCTATAAGTGCTACGACAATTTTTAATACACACAAACCTTCACCGGTAAATGTAGATCATAACAGTAAAATCTGCATCCAAATTTGTTCTGTGGTTCTCGATATTAGCACAGTCATACAGACAGACGTGTGTCAGTGACTTCATTTTATACTATGTATGGATGTAACAAGATGTCTTTTCCATGCGCCCTCTCCCCTCCTCCCTCCTATCACTCAGGACCCGGTATGAGTCTTGCTGTGATGTCTGTTATCTACCACCGCCGCCAATTTGTAATCATTGTCGAATGTCGAAGCTCAGAGTGGGGGTGGTACGGTCTTTTGTGAGGGATCTTGTCCAACCAGACAGTTTTCATTTGTTGTGAGGCGGTCAGGAGAGACTACCCCCCACCTTCTCCCCCTTTCATCACACCCAGTAAAAATTTTTTGGAGCTAAGCTCATTCAATTTTTAGAGCTTGCTGAGTTGCCCTAGCAAGCTCTGGTCCCAATGCTGTTTAATTTTACCTCCCTGTACGGTAAAAAGGGTGGTGGTGAAGTTAGATAATTGATTCTGCTGGGAATTTAGAAATTCAGCACTTTTGGGCTGATGCGAATCCCTCGTGAAGAGACTATCGACAGTTTGGTAATAAAAGCGGAGTTTAGAGCCACGAGAATTTAAATAAAACAATTAAATGTTGCATTTCCATGAATGGAGTGTTGTAGGTTCTGTTATCTGCCACCTGTCCAAGCTCGCTAATGGCAAGTGCTAATGGCATTTTGAGGTTGAGGTATATAGAATAGGTACACTCCCCTCCCCCCCCCCCCCAACCCTGTTCGTCATTGACCTGGCAGTTACTCTGGCATCATGCTTCAATGCTGCTGCTATCTAGATGAAGATAGCTGAACTACTTGCAGGTAAATCCAGACATCGGTGTCTCGTGCACAATATCCTAACTAGCACTCCACAGTAATATGCTGAGATTCCAGCACAAAAACAAATTACAATACAAAAGCACTTTCAATTATAATAGCATTATAAAACACACTACATTTCACAAAATTTGCCCCATGTGGGATGTACATATATAGCCAATTTTTAAAAAAATGTTACCCCTCAAATGTCATTAACAATTTCATGAACTATGCACATCTTTTACACTTCCTCACTGTATTATTAAATTATCAATTCTCTTTAGCCCTTAAGAAAATTTAATTGCAATTTCTTAGAGTAGAAAACATCATATTTAAAATTTTTTTAGATAACAAGTTAATTTGCTCCACCCTTTTAATGCTCAATGTACAATGTTACTTTCAATTAAATGTCATAAGGGCAGATAATCGTTACAAAATAAATTATATTTATAAAAATACTTTAATAAAACAAATTCTTTAGGTTTATAATTATAGGCTTAACTAGCCCCAACAAAATTAATTTCAACAGAATATTAGATAAAATTGCTTTTTTTTTCTCAATTTTTTCTCATCAATCGATATACCCTGAGTTTTAGTTATATAAAGACAATACATTACAAAAATGACCTTGTATGAACACTAATTAAATCATATTAAGCTACATGAAGTCACAAACTATACTATGTTTCTTCTTTCTCATCATCCTCATTTTACACAATTTTCTCTTTTTCCTAACAAGCTTTCTCACAAGGTATTTTACACTTTCCTTACATCTAGGCTTCATGAAACTACATTTCTTTGTTTGTTTACATTTCCTCCTTACCCACCTAACTTTGCCCTTCTTGCTTTAATTTTCCTCAAATTTTTTTCCCCTGCATAATTCCTGAACAGCAGAAAAGTTTATTACTCTGAACACATTTTGCATTTGGTTCAACATCATCACTACTAGGCCTACAAAATTCACAGTCATATTTTCTTTTGCACAACCCCCTATTTTCAAAATAATATTTTACATCTGTTGTGGTCTCAGCAATGCCAAAAAAAAATACAAATATTTGAAGTTACCTTCGGTTGGTGCAAAATAACTGCTGAACCTAACGTAAAGTTTAATTCCGTAAGAGTTTCTTAGGGAATAATCCTCCAAATTTTTTGTTTTACTTCATGAATTTCATTTGCCTCAATTTCCAAATTATGGCAGTTGTACTCTCAATTTCTACTTTATTTTGGCAATTTTCAACTCCATTTGCACTACTAGAAATATTCTCTGATAATACAACATTTTTACCTTCTGAAAAAGCCTCATTATTTCTTACTGTATTCTGAATATAATTTACAGTTGAATGTTTGTCAAATACCTTTCCAGACTCTGTGACATTTCCTGCTAATTGTTTACACTCAGTTTTAGGTTTTTTTTTGTTTTCTTACACCTTCCCTAACCTCTGTTGATTTCACATTTAGGGCAATCTTGCTTTCTGTTAAATTTTATCATCTAAATTGTCCCCACATTCCATAACTAACTGTATGAGAAAATTAAGTTGGTCACTTAATTTTAAATTCTCTATCATAATGCTAAATTTTCTAACCTGTATTATTATTATTATTAGAGCACAATCAGCTTACAAAAATAAAGAGAATTCACACTGCATACACAAATCATGGTGATATTAGTAACAAAAAAAATTGACATTAGAATTTTACAATCTGTTCATACCTACAATTTCTTCGGTGAACAAGTTTATATTTACTTTGATGCACATTATTAGTTGACTGGACACTGCTGGCGGTTTGGAAACTGTATGGTGATGTTTTGATGTTTGGAACTGTTGACTGGACATTGCAGGTGGTGTGTAAACTGCTGGATTCTGTTGTTGTCCAGAACACTTATTGTTGAAGTAGTTATAATCACACTAGAACACGAACAAGGATTGAAAATGCCAGTGTGTTGCAACTGCTGAGCTGCTGGTCATCAGGCTTCTTAAATAATTAATAAGGATGCTGCCGACAATCTTTATGTCACAGGGCGTGTAGAAATCCAAGCCAACATTTTCGTCGCCAATTGTAATATTTGCTATTCGTGCTCGTGGGAGTCCGCAGCAAACACTAGCTCGAACTAGCTCAGTGAAAGTTTGAGACTCAGAATAAAGAAACAGTTGAATGTTTGTTGATGACAGGAGTGCCAACTAAATGTTCACTGGACTTTATTGCCATCTCTTCAAAACTATTGACACTCATAGAAACAAAAATAAAGCAATAGATAAAATGGCATCATGGTCAGTCGCTGCCCTGTACAAACACTACATCCCTGAACTGACTCGAGGAATACTCTGCGATGGCTAAAAACCTGTGACAAACTTGATGTGAACTATTAAACAGTGACGATTTCTTGTGATGATGATAAAGTCGCACTTACCCTAGTTATACTGCCTGAATATTGCATCAAGTAAACGTGGTCCAATTGTGGCTTCGCAAAGTGCGGTTATGTCTAAAAAATAGCCAGTGAAACTGACATGACTCTAGAAAACAAAGTATTACATGCCTGTTGCAGGTCACGTCGGCAAACTGTGACCTCAGGAAGTGCAACCTGGCAACTGTGTGTCTATCTTACTAACCCAGTGAAAAGTTGCACTGTCATCATATGACGATTATACTACTGATGCAATAACTCGAATAAAATAATAAATTTGGAAAAAACGAACATGTTCAAAATACAAACCAAATCTTAATGCTACGATCTCCTAATTATTAAATAAATTACTATCCTGTACAGAGAAGTATAGAAATAAATTAAATAAATCCCAAACATTTAAATTATAACTTATTGCAATACTACAAAACTATTAAGTTTGATCATTACTTTGAACATCACACATGGTGTGTTCATATAGTACATATATGTTTTGGAACACAACTTCCTAATTAAGACATCCATTTTCTTGGCAAGTGTAGATAATCAATGGAGGAAGCAGCAACATAGACTGCAAAATGCTTATAGCTTTTAATAACACAATGGTACTCCTGTACCAAATATAAAAATCTACTGTCTTTGATATTGTGCCACTTAAGTAACATTTGAGAGATTATAATTGAGCTAAATAATTGTAATACTACATAAATTACAAATAAGTTCTACTGTATTAAGGAGAGTATTTCAAGACATTGCTAGATGGCAATCTCTAAACATTTTAATCAACCCCCCCCCCCCCCCCCCCCTCTTTTTAAAGATTTTACTACTGCTGTTGGTCAAAATATTTAATAGTACATACTAACATATGTACCAGGGGCGTATTTTCCATGAATGTATGCAGTGCATGCTTTAATAAAATTCAAATGTGAACATATTTCCTAACTATATAGTACGTCCCATTTTTCTTTGAAATAAAAATAAATTTTCTTTGGCACATTGGACTTGGATGCAAGCCTCTCTTTTCCTAATAGTTACTTGAAACATCATGGCAAGGCGCTGAGTGGTGGCAAACGCGGTGTGTGTTTCGATAATCGATTGTAATTGTTCCCTAAAACGTTGAGGCATAGCACTGTTGTATTCTCAACACTCGTTCAGCTGGTGTGACGTCACAGCAAGCTTGTGTAAAGTGCATGCACAAGGAGAAATTGCATTCAACATGCTAGCGCGTGCGCGTGTGTGTGTGTGTATAGACACACAGGAGAGAGAGAGAGAGAGAGTGTGAGTGAGAGTGTGAGTGTTTTTTTAATGACTGATAAGTTGCGTGTTCGACTGTTACATTTGAATTTGTATTTTAAACAGTTGTTTCACAAGATGAATTATGGATGTAAAAGTGACATTGTAATAATTGTATTTAATAAATTTTTCCAGTTATGTGCATTTAGTGAGAAGTTAGAACTTTTTTTTTATTATTGGAGACCTACGCCTGCTCTCAAAAATTTTAAGGCACAGAACAAAGATAGAAACTTTATACAACCATTTAATCCTGACCTTTACAAAAAAAAAAACAGTTTAATTGCGCTGTTGGCCCTTTCTGTTGTTTGAATTATTTCTTATAAAACAAATGGTAAATGGTACAATAGAAATAAATCTTGAAACCATAAAATTTAAGGTACATTATGTTTTGTAAACTTTCAGAAGTAATCTTATTTTTTAATTATGTCTTTAATCAGGCAATTAACAGATTTCAAATTTTTTCACAAGCATATAACATTGCCGCCCGAATTCAAGTGACTTGCTACTAGCAAATTTAACTGTTTTGTTACATTTTGGTCTTTAAATGAATTTAAAATTTTTCAGCTTTCAATTTAAAATTATTTGACTTTACCAGTGAATCTCGCTATTTGACTACTGGATTAAGAGTTTGAGGAAAAGGGTGCTAAAGCTCTTAAAGACTTTTCCAGCAACCTTTTATCTTTGTTTTGGTATTAGTAATATTTATTTCATCTGTGCAGAGTGAAGTGCCAAAGAAAGATTCATGTTTGCATGCCTTCCCAAAATTTCCAGGATATGCCCCAGATGTGTACTCAAGCCATTAAGCTAATTTACTTCACCTCTCATGTTTTGCATGTATTAAGCACATTTAATTTTGTAATTCACTTTCAATAACAAAGCTTATTTCCAAATTTACAGGAATCCAAATATTTATAAAACATTAGATCATCATGAACAAGTCACTTCTAATAATCAACCTAAGTACATGCTTTTTACAATAAATTTTACCACAGATTTTCATATGCTTCATGGCGAGAAGACTGGAAAATACGTTGCAGAATTCAAAAGCAGCTGAACTAAAAATAACGTACCTTGGTCAGTATTTTATCGTACTTTCTCCAATACTGCGATCACTGCAAACAAAATTTTGTGTAAATAGGCTAACTGGTCAAAATAAATACGTGCATATCACCGTCATTTACTTACCTGCAAAAAAGTAATTCAATAACACCTCGTTTAAGTGAATACCATAGGTGTGCACAAAGTTAAAATACTGGGTACTTCAGGGAGTAAATAAGAGGAAGTGAAATAAAAAAAACCCTTAGTTATTTGTTATTGAAATGTATCAATGACTCTCAGGAGTGAAATATTATTGTTTGTAAGTTTTGTACACAGTTGTGTAAACAATTGTGTTTAGAATAATGGGGAGGGGGGAATGTTGCTACTACTGTTGATTGGCTTTGATGGTAACCCTCACTCAACAATTGGTTCACATTCTGCAATATATACACTGACTTACCAACTGTAGACAATCTGATAACAGTTCCACTGCTGTTATTAAAGTGTATAGTGTGTGGTATCAGTATATGGTGTTTAACATACAGAATGAACTTTGATACATTGGCTGGAGAAGAATTATTCTCGCCACCAAAAGTTGTGCTCAACTACTCTCCCCTCAACTAAATGAAAATTACTTGCAAATTCATTACATAGAGAATTAAAAATATTTGTATAGTAAAGCAGTAATGATATGTAGACCTTTGAGTGTGTAAAGGGTACCTAGAAAGGAAACTGTTACAGTTTTCATTTGGTTGTGATGCCGTTGGGTGAGACACAAGACGAACGATGACACAAATACTTACTGGTAATTTGAACCTTAGCTGTGCTTCCCAATCACCGCATTATTGAGACTCAGGGTTCTCAGTGATGCTGTGGGTTCTGTGTGTCCGTCTCACCGGTGCGTACTTACAAACACATAGGCAATACTAAACTTTTTACTAAACATCACTTGAATAAACACTGAATAAAATATATGTGGCTGGGACACTGTCACTACTGAATAAAAGAATTAAGTTCACTTTAGACTTGTTTTTATTGTCATTATACATACACATCAACGTGCCAATGAAACAATTATCTCGGTCATGACTAGCCAATTCCACTTGGGTACTCCCCAGCCCGCAATTACTCTAGCGCACGCCTAGATTGATGATCTCACCGAGGTGTGTAAAAGCACAGCCTTCACAAAGGAAGAGGGCCGACAGCCGCTAGGGTGGACTCACGGTTTTTCCCTGAAGACAGGACACTGTGAATTACAAATGAAAACCCTTAATTCACATTAACACGTGTGATTACTTGGCGTCACTAACGCAAACTTGTCGGGGCTCGCCCTCCAGCGCGTGGGTAGTGTGGTGACTGCCTATACACAGAGCCGGCTAGGACGGGAATAATTGCACCGTACACTAATTACAAAATTACATAAACCCTTGAATGATACATGAAACAAGATGGGACATGAGATGAATATTCACAATAAACACACACATGTGAAAACAAGCTTAGATGGCGTGGATGCCGCTGGATGAGGTTCGTAGCGGACCACATGGTGCAGGTGAAATTGCAATATTTCTGCTTGGAAATGGCAAATTAAAGTCAGACGAAAAATCATTTTTGCTGAGAAAATTTTTCTCTCTGCGATTGCAGTGGTTTCAGGCTTGTAACATGCCTGATGGCGGTAAAATCAAACATTACTGTGACCGCGTGCTCAAGTAAAAAAAGCATCAATTTACGTGAAAAATACATTGAACCGTGAATAAAATTGACTTAGAACCACGAGATAAATTATTGCACATACGATGTTACATAAATAAGTTCTCAAACGCAATGATGGCGTATACAAAGACTTGGCTTCGGTCGGCCACGTGGTTATACGTGATGTTGCCATAAAATATTCAAACATGAAAATTGCCCTCAAATACATACATAAAAACAAAGCTCTTAAAATTGCGTGTAGCAATAATGCAGAAGTTACAATGATATGCCATATACTTAGGCGGATGGCACCTGATTCAAAATGTGTAGGTTGCGTGATCTCTCCGACATCTTTCTCCTCCTTATCCTCAATTAAGTTAGAAAGGCCACAAGGGCGCAAGAAATTAATAAAGCGGAAGCATAGTGCTGGGGAAAATGTCTGGCAAAAACGTATGCAAGCAAAGGTTATCCGGTAAACTAAATTAACGTCTTTGTGACGGCGTTCATGCCGGAATATTAAATGTTCTTAATCTCAGTGCCACACCACTTTGAATTTTATAACCAAACTATTTAAAATTAGTACGAATACTCGAACACATTTTAAGACATAATAAACACTGCAAACACAATGTAACACATTTGACACTGAAAATAACATTTATACGAAAGTTCAAAATTATTGGCCTCTTTGCACACGTGCGTGGTGAGCGCCGTCATGGACTCTAGTGCTGCTGGCTGTTAGCCAGCGTCTGTTGTTTTTTAATAACTTTTCGAAAATATTTTGTTGGTGCAAACATAACCCAAATAACATACAAATTAATATTCAAATTCATAGTTTCCCAAAAGTAAACAATAACAATTCAAAGTATGAAAATACGCTGAAAAAGTACATAAACATTATTGAAACTACATAAACAAAATAAATGTGCTGTAAATGGTAGGTAATCAGTATAGATTGATATGTAAAGATAAATAAACAAGGTAAATGAACAATGTAAACATAGTGACTTGGCACACCACACATTTATTTGGAGAATTAACCTATACAATGGTCAGCAATATACTGTACTGCTTAGTACATACACATCATAAATTCTTCTACAACAAATTTTATAAATTTGGCACCAGGCTCCAGCAATCACTGACACAAATATAACAACTATTATGAAGCAATTAGTCAATTTTATCCCTAGCTCAACTTGCTGAACTATACACACACTTAAACAAGAGACTCCAGCCAGTTTAGTGCACCAACACTGAATATGTAAACGTTGTTTGCTTTTATTTCTCGAAGGAGTAACTCCAGTAAAAACAAAACCGCACCTTTCTTGTTAAGGGCTATCAAACTTCACATTACCCTTCTTTGTACAAGATTAGAAATAGCAGCTGTGACACTCAACTGATTTTGTTTTTGTCCCTGTGAAAGCAAATTTGGGTTACAAAAATCCTCTTTTTTGAAATAGTTGGAACACACTGTCCTCGTGTATAAACCGGCAGGCACTTTTTTCTTTATGATTACATCCAGGTCATCTCTCTTCCATTTCTGCATCCATTGCTTGCACCTACAAAATGACAAAATAATATTTAAGTAAATTAAGGTATTGTGTGATTGAAATTTGCAATAAAAACACACTGACAATAATAAGACAATAGAAAATGTTATCCACTACAGTTCACAATATTGTAATTATAGCAGTCAAAAACTGCACAAATTTTTGCTGCCATAATAAATAACCATGCAAGCAAAAAATATTAGCGTTAAAACGCATCCAAAATATTCTAACTGCCCATTCAATAAATAGCTTATCACCGTAGTGATAGTTCACACCACTAGGAGCACTGGCATTGGTGTATCCCATTTCTTCTATGACTTTCCCATATTGTCCTACCATATTTGTTTAAGGTAAATAGTATATACCATTTACATACCATTTACCTGCAATATTTACTTTGACACACATTAAATGAATATGGAAGCAAACCACTTGGAATAGAATCACTTTTATATACTGTATTACATACAAAGATACCAAGCAAAAATTGAGACAAAAACAGAAGGAACAATGTTATAACTGTTTGAGAGTTGTATGCATTGTTGCACGAGTGCATATATTGTTTGCTCTAAGAAGTAGCCTTCTGCAGTAGCTAGTCTGCATTATTGGGAGCAGAAAGTAGACTTCTATAGTAGCTATGATAGACATTAGAGATGTACTGCAACAGGCTGAGAACGTCATCAAGTTTTTCTATGTTAACTCTGTAGTAGTTTCATTTTTTATTTCTCTGTATACTGTACTGCGATTAACATTCCCCACATTTGGTAACCAAAAATTCCTGTAGTGTATTAAATTTATTATAAGTAATAATTAGGTTGGGTTTGTTTGGAGTTGGGTAAACTTTATTTGTGTGTGTTGTTATGAGAAGGAGATGCAGGTAGAGATTCTTTATTTACTTCTCTTTTATTGGTAACATTTTATTCTTACCAATTGCGAAGCAGTGTCTCAGGGTCCTCGGCGAGCTCAGCTTAACAAAACATACATGTACACTTTCACTGATACCAGCATTAATTAGGAAAAATAAATACTTTACTTTTGCAGAAAATATTTTTTTTTTTTTTTTTTTTTTTTTTTTTTTTTTTTTTTTTTTTTTTAAAACTTATGTGCTGACTGAAATAATTAACGTGAAAATAGTGTGTAAGAAAGAAAATTCAACTGCTTCATACCACATATTGTTACCAAAATTATTGTGTTAAACTCAAAAAATTCCCACCAATGTTCTTCAAAAATAAATGAAGTAGGCTGTAAGAAATCGACTGTAACTAAAAACTCATTTTACCAAAAAATTCTAGTAACCATGTTTTACTACCGGATGCCTCATATATCAAAATGCAACACTTTTAGTTCTGTATTATATGGACCACATACCAAGTAACCCCTCTATATGGTGGCCCAATTAACCCTCTAACAAAATCAGGTATTTATTAATTTTATAAGAGTCATAACCTTCTGAGCTAAATTACAATGTTGCTGCAAACTTCATTCCGAGCCACATAATATAGATTGGCTTCGAAAAATATTTCTTGTTAACAAAAAATTTTAATGATATCACAAACTACTCTCTAATACTTTTACCTTCAATTTTCAAATTTTTTTATATCAACAACAATTTATTGCACAAACATCTGCCATTTTTGTTTTCAACAATACAGTAGTACCATTAGCATACATTAAATTTCCTGTTTGTGTGAAATATACCACCATAATATTTTTAATTCAAATACCTTACTTAACATGCTAGCCTAATTTACCTCAACCTCGCCTACTATGGATGGGAGATAAAAAGGTTGGAGAGTAAGTGTAAACAAATGTATGTATGGTGGAATGAGAGTGAGTGAGTGAGTGTGAAGGTAGGTGGGTGGGCAGTAACAGTGAGGTATTTAGAACCAATGAGGGTGAAAGAGCAGCACCGGAATGAAAGAGTGGGGAAACAAGAGATCCCAAGAAAATCTGCAGACCAGCAACATTGTCCGGCATGATTCCCACTTGCGAAAATCCGGTGACCCAGCTGGGGATTGAACCTGTTTCACCTTGGTATGAGGTGAGTAGGCTAACAGCTCTGCCACTGCAGCCTCAAAATAAATGGAGTAAGTTGTGTGTGTGTATATTAAAGGAGCAGTTCTCCAAAAAAAGTATTCATACTGAACAGGTTAAAAAAAGTTTTAAAAATCTTGATACCATTTGTTTTTTTCTGGGTACCGTGTGATGAACGGTTAAACCACTACGCAGAGATCAAGAAACATTGATAGTATCACAACAGGGAGTGCGTAGTGCTGAAGTCACTGTGTACGAATATGTACAGACATTATTTCCTTTCAGTGTTTTTTTTTAACTTGTGTAATGGATTCAGCTGACCGTGGCACGTTGCGATGTGAGTGGTCAGCTGACTACCAGCAGCATGCGGAGAGTGCAGGGGACGGGGAAGAGGAAATCTCCCGCCCGTTGTTTCTCCTCACAGTTTCTCCCAGCGCCTCCTTTAGGGACGTAGTGTGGGTTGCGGCGTAGCATGCTTTTTAATTTGTAGACACATGACTCATCTCCTAGCATCTGGACGGCATCCCCAAGGCGTCACGATGCTGCTGTTGCCCTTGCTGATACGTTCTCGTCATCGTATTGTCATTGGTGGGAAGAAATAAGTACGAATGACTCGGTGATCAGGAAAAATTGCGAAGAAGGTTTTTGGAAATCTTGCCGAAATTTTTGGCGAGGAATTCGCCCCATGGGGGGGCGCCACATGATGCCATGAGGGGATGTGGAAATGGGCTACAGGTTTTGGGGATGGTGAAGGTGAGGTCTGGAATGAAGTTACGTGACTAGGTGCCAGGCATCATCAAGGCAATGCTGAGATGATAAATGATGCTGTAGCACAATGACCCTCGATGACCTCAGGATCGTGGGCCGTACGCCTGGATGATTCTCCTCTTTGATGATGTTGTTGACCTCTGCCCCAATGATGCTAATCCAATTCAGCAGTATTATTGTTAGTTAATGGTAGCCAGTGGGTCGACTACGTACCATACTGCTCAGTCCTTTTGGCGGTAAAACTCTACAAGACATTAACACACACATATGTGGATTTTTAGGGCCAACCACACGCCCATAAGACACAGAACAACTTGCTAATACATATACACTAGAAAAGGACTGAATGGAACCAAGAAATAGTAATGTGATAAGAGCGGGTATTGTTAGGGGCCGTCCCCTTAAATGCATAAGGCAGTCGAAATAACGTAAGAACTGTCCAGTTCACAGCTGCATTTATTTAACTTCACTACACATCCCTCTCAGGGGCACACTTTACATGCGAATGATAGTGGCTGACACAACAGTCACTGCGGTTAAGCTGCAAAAATGGTCTTACGACACACAATGTTCTTACGATAACTTAATGCTTGCCACGGCGATGCTATTCCTGAGTGAAGTGAGGGTGGTGTACGGGGTAGCTAAATGAAAGAAGGTTTCAGAAGAATTAAAGTCTTTTGAAGCTAAATGTCCAAGCTGAAATGATGAAGGCCGCCCGGTGCACGAAAACGCGGGAGCTCGCGACATACGCACCACCCTTGTACAATGCTACTCGCTGACTGACTTTCGGCCTTGGCTGACCCACGTGCCAGAACAGAACTACCGTCTGTTACCAATTTACATCTCCTGCCTGATGTCATGCTACCTGCCAAAACTTATGGTAAAAATTACATACATAACTCTAGAACACAAAATACTGATGGATGATGATGGACATAGCGCTAGATGAGTGATGAAAAGGAATAGACATGATACATAGATTCAACAATATTCTGGGAACAAGAAAAGTTAAACAAGCAATAAATCCTTTAATAAGAGTAATAGAATAATTAACTATGTGGACCCTGGTCCTTTAGGTCCAGTTATTGAGGGTCTATTTTCATATCAGTCCGCCGTAGTCGTTCTCGGCAACCACTGGCTGCGCTGCGCCGGTGTGCCCCCATGTTGCACTGATGACCTGGTTACACACCAGGGACCTGTTGCACACACTACACGTCCGTATAGTGCGCATCCCTGCTGCGGTGGTGTTGCTGGTCTCTGCCGGACATACTGTCTTAGTGGTAAGGGGAAGGTGGCACACATTTGATGAAAAAAAAAACAATTCTTCTGTACTTTATTCATACTGAATATATTTCTTACATTCTGGGTCTACAGGTTGCCGTGGCTGTCCTGAGGGGAGCTGACCACACACTATCTAGGGGGATTAAGGTAGCCAGAGGAAGAGCACTCAGTTCTTACAAAACTCTACTTTATTACACAAACAACTATACAAGATCCACTAGGCAAATGGGGATAGCTTTATAGCAGTTAAGACAACGATGCTCTGAAACATGTAATAGAGTATAGAAGTGTTTATACTGCTCTTATGGAGCTTATCAATGCCTTCGCCTGTCCCAAAGTCTCGCGTGTCCTAAGTCACCCTATCGGGAAGTATATTTACCCTTGAACATTGTCGACCATGAAGAGGCTCTCTCAACAACAGGTGCAGCGAGTGTCAATTCAGGACCACCGTCTGGTCGTCTTCGCAGCAGTCGTCCCTTGGGCAGGGCCTTCGGCGGCTGGGGCCAAATGGCGCCAAGAGCTGCCGTTGTCCCAGTCTTATATACTGCTGTCCCAACCTCGTACTCGTTCCCCTGGTATTTGTTTCTCCAAACAGCAGGATCGGCTAGCCGAGGTCGTCCTGCGGCTCGCGCCAGCTCACTGCTTACCAACCCTTACTGCGGGCAGCCGCAGTATGACCCCCCCCCCCCTCCTAATAGGAAAATCCAGACATCCTTGTCTGGAAAGGCAGGGGGGGGGGGAGTTATTTGCTATGGGGGAATGACAAGGTGAGGTCAGGCCCTCGATGCTGTAAAGCGGCCTGGTGCAAGTGGGAGGCCAGTTACCACTGGGCTGAAGAAGTGAATCCTCTGGAAAGAGCCTTTCTTGTCAGCTATAAAGGTAATAATAATTAGTTTGTGCACAGTTTCTTATTTCCCCAGGGCGATGTTAGACATGGAGGTTCGGGCAGCCGTTACATATAAGACGTAATTATTCTAGTGGCTGGTGTATGCTATAACTAGTGAAATGATATTTATCACATGAAAACTGATTTTTGTATCTACAGTACAGTATCTACAGTATTTATCATACAAGATTATCGTAGTTTTATCTTATTACTTTAGTACAATTATTTACAGACAATGAATTTACAGAACAAGTTTGTCAACTTTTGTCCTATGTTATTTTGTTGGTGTGATGACTTAAATTTTTAATTAATTATAATTTCGTTATTATCAACTAAGTTCTGAATGTCTTATTCTACATGAATTACAAGGGGGTTAATATTATATTTGTTATTGTGCAGGTACTTAGAGAAGTCCTACATAAGGAAATTATGGGTTCGTGTTGACTAATTAATTAATAACATTTTTTGAACACTTGACCCCTCTTAGCCTGCAGCCATCCCGGGTTTTATGGATTCTCATATTAGTCCATTTTGGGGCTTCCAGGAGCGCGGTCCCCCTTGGACTGGGACCAAGATCCTCGTCATCCCACGCCCCCTTACACCCCTCAGGAACATTCTCAATGGTTGCTATCTGTCACCTGGCCTACAGTTCTCCTGTGTTCGGGAGATCCATCTACTACCATCACGGATACCCACTGCCTGCACAAGTCCTTCCTCAATCTAACCTCAGGGCGCCAGACGGAGTGAGCGTGGTTCAGGAAAACAGTTCCTTTCTTCAGGATTACTCCTCCCACACCCTCTAGTTGAGGAAACCTCTTTGGGGAAATCAAGGTCAGCCTCTGCTCCTCTTTCCTTTTCTCAAGGGTTCTCCACCTCGGCGGGCTACTACCCCAACCCGAAGATAGTCCATTTCCATAGCTTGAATTTCTTCACATTGAGACTCAGCTTTTGGGCCCCTCTGACCGTAAAGTAAAGGAGTCGATCGGCCCACCACCATGAACCACAATCATGTTTGCCCATGATTCAAGCTTATCACAGGTGACAGTTACCCCTTTTAGTAAACATGGCAAAAGGAATGCCTGGAAGTTTCCCACTTTTGCTAACCGCTATACAGAGGTTACCCGGCGGTACCACAAGGAGGTAGTGGGTTCCCTTAGGCCAGGAGAGGCTATAAGAGACGCTTCGCATGCCCTTTCTGGTTCACACTCTAGCTTACTTTCCGTTATTAGAGCTGGCAATAGCTCCTACACTTCTCAGATCAGCTGCTCTCCAGTGCCACCGGTCACCAGCCATGGCCTCCAGAGCAGACAGAGGGAGCAAGCTTCCTTTTCAGTGAACAAAGCTCCGACCACTCCTTAAGCATCCCAGCAATATCGGCAGAGACAGGGATAGACTAGGAATAGGCTTCCTGTAGTCAACCATATTCCAACCAGGTCTTAGCAAGTGGCACTTCGGCGACCCTGAACAGGGCTGAGAGGAGTAGTTTTTCCAGTAGTCAACAGAAACTCCACCAGGTAAAACCTTACACCCATTACAGGCCGGTCCTCTGCCCCATTCCTGGTCCTCCATTATATCACCCCCATACCTTACACCCATTAAAGGTTGGTTGCCTATCCCTACCCCCCAGCGAAACAACTGGGGGAGCCCATACCTCACACCCATTACAGACTGGTCCCACTGCATCCATTGGCCATTTCCGACTCCCAGTGGACATCTAACAGGTGCGTGAATCCTCCCGCCGGGTTCGTGTTGACTGCAAGGATATGACAGGACATGCTCGGTTGCATAATATTATTATATCCCCGTATAAGAAATAACGTAAATTATGAAGAGGACCAGCACCAAACACTTTAGGGGAGGAAATGGAATTTTCGGTGCACCAATTGAAGTTAACAGTCCGCCATAGCGCCTTAATGGAGTATGTTACAGTTTGTAACTTTACTTGGCAATATATTATTTTGTTATACTTGTTGCTCTGGGATATCAGTGTTATTTCTCTATGATGTATTGACATACTTTATACAGTGAACTTGGGTGTATGTATAATTACTATTTGTCTTATACTTTTACTGCAATATTTTAAGATATTAGGTACAAGATAATATGAATGTAATATTGAAATGTTGCACAAAGAATTATAAAGATGTGATATCGAAAGGATAAACAAAATTATACACTTTAAAGGGGCCCCATAGAAAAATGTAAAATGCTATGGCATCTTCGCCGCACTGCTTTGACGTACCGCCTGGTGCTCTCTAGAGTGAAATTATTGAACCTTTATTAATGCGAGCATAAGCTGCTGTGCTCTGCAGGTAATTTTTGCACTCATTGTAGCCCAGTCGCTATCGTGTCAACACTGCTTTGTCTGCGTGGTACTAGGTAGCGCCATTTGTACAGTGGCGTTTGCAGACACGTAAACATTTCATAAGAATTACACAGAAGTGCGCTAGCCATTCATTAACTTACTTGCATGGCAGACAGGTTGTTCTGTAGTGAGACGAGAGTGATGCTGTGAATCTTGTATTAAAAGAATTAGTTCATCATATATGTAACTACTACGCAGTTGATTATTGGTTGTGAAGCAACTTTACTGCCTTGCTTCTATACAACTAACAACGTACTGCTGTGTTACTTCATTTTATACAGCATATATGCCTAGTGTTTTATTGATCGTACACTTATTTATAAGTTAATTATTTGCACGTAAGTGATGCCCTCTTATATTCTCTTATGCATACTTGTGCTACTATGCATGTTAGGATGTACTGAAATAACTGCATATCTGTAAATTGCGTTAATCTACTATTGCACATAGTACCCTTAAGCAGCCTGTGCCATGCAATTCAATAACAGAGCTATTCTTATTAGTTTATAGTAAACTAATGCAAGAGCTATGCTAAGAACCACGATTATGGAGAGTCTTATGTAATTATAGTGCTCTTGCGATAAAATAGAAAATACCTGCATTTGCCTGTACGACGACTTGTTCTCTCCGTACTGAACTGTGGGGAGCTCTGCATGTTCAATCTTACAATCCTTATTGAGGCTATTGTTTACTTAGTAAAAGGAGATTGTTAGTACATGACATCTTAAAATTAAGTTGCCAGGAGCGTTGGTGACAACGTAGTGATGTGGTTCAATGGCTTGAAAAGATAAGGAATTACTATACCCGCACTGAAATTTACAATATTTAAACAGTGTCGATATTGTCTAAGATTATAGCCACTTTTCAACAACTGATTTGGGAGTTGTCTGCGATCTGTTTTGAGAAGAAATAAATACCTTTTACCGGTTCTGGGGTGTTGTAAATTTCTCTCATCTCCTTAGTATTTAAATCAATGACAATTATATTTTGTGGTGTATCTGTAAAACACGTTTCGTTTTTGTAGAGATACTCTACTTCAGTCGTTCGAAAGAACTGCCATGTATTTTTTTTATTATTCTTGAGGAGGATTTGGAATTTCAACATGATTTGGGTGGGGGGACAACATGCATTTTGATAAAGGCAGAGTATATTATTTCAGAATGCTTTCGATGGGGACACTGAGTTGTAATCCAAGGCATTAACTTGTAATTGTAGATCAAAAAGGTTATTAGTTAAGGTTTGTCTCGATACAGCTTGCAAAGGTAAAAACTTTTGTTAGCATTGTTGGATAAAGGTGTTAATTCTGAGATCATTTACAACATTGTTAGTGAGTTGTAACACCATACTGGTCAACATTTGTAATTGCACTTCAGCTGAATCTATTTCATGGTTTTGATTAATTACCTGTTCTGACATTGATCCACTATTTCTCCTGAGTCAATTTTTGTTTCTACCAGGTTTTTGATTTCTGCAACATTGTGAACAGTAATATTCAAATTTTTGTTAAATGTCATGACATTAGCTTCTAGTTCGTTAAGTTGTACAGTGAGCATCTCATAATTTGCCAGGAGGGATTTTAGGTGGCGGGAGGTGAGGATGTCACAACACCATGTCACGACATCCCCTAGGAAGGTAATGGCACACTTTATTCTATTGGACTGTTGGACGCAGAAATTTTGGACAAGAACTCCTCAACAATATTACTAGATGTTTCATTAAAGAACTGGCGTAATTTGTCAGCATTACAGCACACGGTGCTGTCCTTCACACATGCGCTGTGGTACCATACATCAATATTCTCTGGCATTGTCTGCTGGTGTAGTGGTTTGGTGTATGCTATGGGGACTGTTTCTTCGTACTGTAGTTCCGGCATTAGCTGCTGGAAATATACTCCGGCGTGTGTTTTGTACAATTGCATACCTGCCGTACCCAATACAAAGTGAAGGACTAGGGCTAGCACGCTGACTTGGGCTGCACCCATGTCAGGAGCATTTTACCTGTAGCATATAAAATATGATTAGTTCCTGATGTTAGCAATTTTAACAGTCCATGTACTGACTGTATCAATCTTTGTTTGCCCTCGTTTGCGTATTTATATCGCAATTGTGGAGGGCCCCAAGATATTGTGTACACTGTATGGGCCGTGCTATTTAAAATTTAAGGCTTTTTGCCTGGCGTGTGTCTTCACCCAGACAAATTGACAGCTCTTAATGTCGTTAGGCCGGTATTTTGTGCCGAATAGGGCTTTTTGCTTTTGTTGAGATGCAAGTAAGTTGATACGAACTTGTTCATGAGCTTGTTTTAGTTATTCACACCAGTCATCGGCATGTTGTGAATACGTGTGTGTTATGGTGTGACAAGGTTGTACTGCTTCTACACCATGTAAGAGGAAAAATGGGGAAAATTTTGTACTTTGACTAACTGTGGAGTTGTAGTTGAAAATAACGTAAGGTACGTATTCGTCCCAGTATGCATGATCTTTGTTTGTGCAGGCCATGAGCTGTTGTGAGAGAATTTTGCTCACCTGCTCTGTTAACCCATTACAAGCTGGATTGTATGCGGTTTTTTGGAGGAGTTTCTTTATCTGTAATTTTTGGAATATTTCGTTCATTTCATTATTCAATGAGGTACCCCTGTCGGTAAGGATTGATTTGGGGCAGCCGTATTGGAGAATAACATCCTTAATGTAATTTGCGCATGTGCTAGCGTCGAAGGATTTCATCGGGCGGGTGATTGCATATCTAGTAAATAACTCCGTCATAACGAGTCTGTACTTATTTCCTGACACCACGGTTTGTAGCGGGCCATTGGTATCAAGACCCCAAGAATTGTGTAAAGGGGGGGCTGGCATCAGTGTCAAATGACCTATTGGTTCCTCGTTTGTGTTTGACTTTTTGACACGTGGGGCACATTTTTTTATGTATTCCTTAATGACTTTAGACATGCTGTCCCATTAGTACTGTGTGTGTTTTTTTTTTTTTTTTTTTTTTTTTTTACACTGCCCCATCGTAAGCCTTCGTAGTGAGCCGTTATAATTTTGGGTATATAGTATTGTGGTACTAATGTCAACCTTTTTTCGCCCGTCAAGGTACGTATTTTCATGTAGATCTCCCCGTTTCCGGTGATGCCATAGCATCTGGCCAGCCGAAGGTATTTGGCTTTGGCCTTTTCAGGTTCTGTGAGCGCTAGCTTTAATAGTGTAATATGAGGATCCCTAGCATATTCTACTAGAAATGGGGATGTAGAATTTTGTGTTAGTGGTGCTAATAGTAAGTGTGTGTCATCATCAACCTTTATGTATTACTGTTCGTGAATGTACACAGGGTGATAGTATGGTGGTGTGTTTTGTAAAGTAATTATTATTTGGCAATTTAGGCGTGGGTCGAGACTGGTAGTTTTGATTTTGTTGTCATATTCTTGCATTGTTATTTTGTTTACTTGATATAGTGCTATAATGATTTTGCAATTGCTTGTAGTGGGAGGCCGCGTGCGCTACACTGATGTGACAGCCACGCTAACTTGTGCATTCCTCCGTGCCGGCCCCGATGCACACCATCACTTCCGTGAGGTGTAGCGTGTCGCATGTTTTGTGATTTGTTCAATGCTCTGTTGTGTGGGTTGCTTTGGCATGGGAAATCTTTCACTGCGGTAATTGAATTTAGCTATTTCCGCATAAGACCGACCTTGTGGGTACGCGTTTGCTGAAAAGTACCTCACAGGGGTTAATTACCATTTGACTTTAATTTCAGGTTTCAGATTTGTACTGTCATAACATTGAAGCTTAGCCTCCCATGTTTGTTTCTGTTTTATCTTTGTTTCTTCTAAGGGCCCTGTCTCTCTTACTTTAGCATGGTAGTATTCCTTGCGTACATTACTCTGTGGGCATTCCTGACTTCTGCACGCTACCCTTTTGGGGCTTGCCTGACTCTCTTTTGTTTGTAATACTGTTGCTCCTTGCTCTGTGTTTTATCAACGGGGGTAGTGCCTATTGCCCCCTCGGGTAGTAGTTTTTTTTATGGTAGTTTTTATTCGTTTGATTTTGAGTTTGATAGTATCTAGTTTATCTTTTGTTGAGGGGGGGGGGGTGGTTGTACTGTTGTCTGGTGTCAGTGCGAGTGTTGAAGTTTCTTTGGGAATTTCCTTGAGGTGTTGTTTTTTGGTTGGGTCATTGGGGGTTGTAGTATCTCCTTGGTTGTGGGACGTATTCTTTTACGATAATGACTGGTTGGCGGTTTTGTTTCTAAGTGTTGTTCTAGTATTGATAAGGTGTTGGTGGGTTGGGGTGGTGTTGGATTTTGATGTATTGGGGGTTTTTCTGGTTATGTAATGATAGGTTAACTATTTCTTCCTTTAGCTCTATTACTTCCGCCCTTAATGTGTCAGTGTTTTAATCGACTTGGTGTCCCGTGATAGCTTGATTGTAGTGGAACAGCCCGAGTTCTACTTGTTGTATATTCGTCATTAGATCTTGAAGTGTGTCATTTTTTATCCATAATATTTTATCTGCAATAGATGGTAGCGGAGAGTGCCATACTGCCCCGGTGAAATCAGAATCACTCATGTTAGGGTTGTATTTTCTTCTGTAGAACAGAAGGTTCTCTATGTGTTTTTGTGCACTCTCTTTTAATTTTTTGCTTGTTATTGTATAGTACATGTTTTAGGTTCAACCCCATCTGATGATGGGGTTGAAAATGTATTCGTTTAGTTATGTGATTAAGTCGTTCCATGTGATTTGTCCGGCACATGTTTGTAAGTAGTTTTCCAATGTGTGTTTTGCAGATCCTTTTAGGTAATATTTTAGCCTATGACATTTTTCCGTGTTGTCCCAATTGTTATTTTCGGCTGCATGATTGTATTGTTCTAAAAAATCAGGCTAATTTTCGTTTTCGTCCCCGAGAATTAATGTAGAATCATGGGGTGTTAAACAATAATGTTGACGGGGGGCTGGATTCGCCATGGTGTGGTTTTGTTTGAGGGTTTCCAAGTGGTGATGCTAAGGGTGAGTTTTCTTAAATGTGTTCTATTGTGGTAGTGTCATTTTGTATGGGAGTGAGATAATCTGATGTGTGGTGTTGTACGTTTTTGTATGTTGGGGGTGGTGTAGTTGGCAGAGAATTGTGAGAATTGTTAATGTACACGTTTGCAGGGGGTGCAAACCCTGTGAAGTCGTGGGGAACGAGAGGAGTTTCCACTATTTTATGTTTAATGATCTTTACAGATTAATAGTAATCTTTAATTTTGATTGCGATTGCAAGCTACAAGGGAGGTTTGGAAGCGCCGGTGCCTCCACCATTTGCCGTGGCTGTCCTGAGGGGAGCTGACCATACACTATCTAGGGGGATTATGGTAGCCAGAGGAAGAGCACTCAGTTCTTACAAAACTCTACTTTATTACACAGACAACTAGACAAGATCTGCTAGGCAAATGCAGTTAGCTTTATACAAAATATTACGCTGAGGCAGAGATGCTCAGCTTCAATCACTCAAACTAGAAAGCAGTTAAGGCAATGATGCTCTGAAACATGTAATATAGTATAGAACCGTTTATACTGCTCTTATGGAGCTTATCAAAGCATTCGCCTGTCCTAAAGTTTTGTGTGCTCTAAGTCGCCCTATCGGGAAGTATATTTACCCTTGAACATCATCGACCACGAAGAAACTCTCAACAGCGGGTGCAGCGGGTCTCAATCCAGGACCACGGTCTGGTGGTCTTCGGCAGCTGGGGCAAGATGGCACCCAGAGCCACCATTTCCCTAGTCTATTATACCGCTGTCCTGACCTCGTACTCGTTCCCCTGGTATTTGTTTCTCCAAACAGCAGGATCTCCTAGCTGAGGTCGTCCTGCGCCTCGCGCCAGCTCGCTGCTTACCAACCCTTGCTGCGGGCAGCCGCAGCAATGTGAACTAAAAGTGTCGGATTCATTCATACTACTTTAAAATAAAATTTGTTCCCTCCTACTTGTGCTAGCAATACATTCATGTTTTTCTTTCTTTCTTTCTTTCTTTCTTTCTTTCCATAACATGGCATGGTTGAAGACCAAAAGCTGCAATTTTTGTCACTCTTCAGTTTTTCCTCATAGCAGCAATGAGGGGACTACATTTTGTTTTGATATTTGTTTGCATTTAGTACTAAGCAATAGTTGTTTCAGTAAACATGAAGGATCAAAAGCATCCATGCTTTAAACCATTTCGTAGAACACTGTGAGAAAAAAAAACCATAAATTTCTAATTTTTTTCTTTATTCATTACAGTCAACTTGGTTTTAAAACGTACTGCTCCTTTAAGAATGTTAAAGGAGGAGAGGGAGTATTTTCATTGCTGAATAATGAGGGTTTGAGTTCAAAAACTGACTAGGAAAAAACTGAGTTGCTGTAAACCCAGTACTTGTCAGTGTTTGAGGAGCTAAATGTTTAGGAAAGGGAATGTGAGGTGAAAAGTGGGAATGGACAAAAAATTCATAATAAGAGAGAAAAATATAGCTAAGGTTATAGGGGGGATTGAAGAGTAGCAATGCAGTGGGTCCAGGGGTGCAACAAAAAGGGGGAAGGGTATTTGCCTTCTGAATCATTGAAGGAGGAAGGAGCAAGAAGGAAAAAGTATCAGAAAAAATTTTTGTATGTGTTACAAATATCCCACAGCATACAATCCAAATAATGTAAATGAAAAATAATATTATATAACATCACATCCAGTTATTCATTTACATGTAAAAGAGAATAACCCTTAATTATCTGCCCTACATGCTTTACTGTTCATGTCAAAGTTATTCCTGCAGTCACTGAATTGTTTCCAGTAGTATTTGAGCTCTTTGGAGAAATTGCAGCAAGTCGAGAATACGTATCCACTAAAATTCGGGGATTGCTCATCCAGATTTTAAAACCAGAAACATTTTTGATGCCTCTTGTGTGTTTGTCAGTTTTTGATGAGACAGCATAGTTATACTGTTGTGTTGCAGTGAAAAACACAAACTATAGGTGGTGCCAAAGAAGCAGTAGTTGCAACACTGGAATGAAGACAAATTCAATATAATGAAGTAATATGCAATCAAAAGTTGATGAATTTAACCTCATACCACCTGCACTTTCTTGACATGAGCATATACTAAAATGCGTTCAGCATACTTTCTAAGTCCTGCAGAAGCCTATCTGTTCTATAATGAAATAAATTGTTAGATGTACTACGATGCCCTTGATTGCATATTAGAAATTGAGAACAGGTTTAAGCAACCAAGGTTCAAGACTACCGTACACTTGAAAAGGCACTTCTCGTTGCCCAGAAGAATGGGGGGATGAAGTAAATGCGGTTTTGAGTAAGTCGCCACCTGGAATTGTTACATGACCTAGATTCAGTTCTCATTACTGTGGAAGCCTTTGTATCAAAGTTTAAAGTAATTCAAAACGAAATGCATTGTTATTCACAGATACTTAAGAATTACTTTGCCAGCGAACTAAAATGTGTCAGGAATGATTGATTCAATTTAGCTTATACAAGGAAATGGTGGATCAATTTTACGCTAAGAGTATGTCAGGGTTTGTGAATAGTAATGCTTTATTTGAAGCTGTTTGGAAAGTTTAGTGAAAGTAAGTAAATGTATTTTTATATTGTTTAGTATTTACCAAATAGCTGCCAGGACTAGAAATGTGACTCTAAAAATTTAATTGATTTTGATGAGATTATTTTACTACCCAATATTTGTATAATGTATGAAATACATAGTGCATTACACAGTAGAGCTGATATTTTATATTTTACTTGGTGATACATGATCAATTTTCAAAACTTTTCATTTCTAATATATATAGTTCATTCCCCGCTGGAAGAGACTTTCTTGGAGCCCTGCTAAATATCTACTTGCAGGCCTGTTTCGTATCCTTCCGTCAAATAATGTAAACAACATTGTCATGTGACTGCCATGTAGCGTCTGTCAAAATCAATGTTTACATTCCATTGTGTGTGTGTGTGTGTGTGCGTGTGTGCATGTGTGTGTGTAAATATATATAATACACACACACACTTTTGCTACACTTAAAAATAAACATTGAAATGTAACTTCTACTTTTATACCTGTCAAATGTGTTGTTTACTGTTTACAGCTTTTCAAAGAATTGTCATATTCCAAAAACCATTCCGTACGAATATTCACAGTTTAGGCCTATAACATTATTTAGGTCAGCTTTATGACATTTTAAAATTGCCTGCATCGACGATAGTTCTTACTGTTATTTGACATTGTTAACATATTTGTTTTTCACTACATAGCACATTACACATAATGCGCGTTAATATTTTGCCATGACTATATTTAACACTGTTACAACTTTGTGGTATTTAACCTTTTGTTACTGATATGTGTTGTGTTATTTCTTTAAAAGGACGGCCTCAGTTGGATTAAACATTAAAATGAAGGAACAACAAGTCCAATGAAAGACACATTAAATTCAAGCAAGCAACTCGTGTCTCTTATTTTTTGTAAAAGATATTGGTGGACATGCACACAAATAAGCCTACCGTAACTTTTATTCCGCTCATATTTATATGTATTGCTACTAACTGTTTATTAGGTTTATTGAAATTTATCGGGCAAGACTTAGATTTTTTTGGGATTATGGCAAATCATATTACATAACTGTGTTTCAAACACCTAGGGCAAAGGATAAATAAACAGATATGAATGTAAATAATTAACTTCATCATAATAACAATTCATAGTTAAAACGTTTAAATAGTGTACTTCAAATATTTGAAATCACCCACATACACAGGGCCAGGATAACAACCACCGCGTAGCAATGCCACGCCTTTTCACATGCAATGGTTAATGAAACACACGTGACAGTATATTTATTACTGCTGTGAAAACACAGATTTATCACAACATGGTAACTTGCCTAGGTAGGTTTAAAAAACACAACATCTACAAACATGATGTGGTAATTTGAAGTATTTTTCATAATAAGAATAATTTACGCTTCATTTGGCAAAAAGCAACATGCCATGTCATGGCTCACCACGTCTGTCAACTTCAGATGGTATCCGTCGTGCCATTATATCTAAATATAGTATTAAAACATTAAAATCTCTTTTCAATTACAAGTTACAAATTTAAAAAATTATTATTTTTCTGTAATAAGTATTAAATATGCTACAATTTAAAACATGAATAATATTAGGCTTACTGGCAATGCAAAACTTCCCGAGTGAGTATGAGAGACACAAAGAAAGAGAGAGAGCAGAGTGTGAGAGTGACAAGCTTCGCCCAGCCGACAGTTACTTTCTCACTCGATAAAACAAACACCATGCCACTATGGCCTACACACAATATTTTAGGCTGTTATTTTAAACTGTAAAAAATGAAATATGTTTTTATCAGGGCTACCTAAATGTTTGAATATTTCAATAAACACCATTTAATTTACAAATAACATCCTAAAAAACTAGGTTAAAATAATATTTTAATGGTGAACTATTTCTTACAGGCTGTTGCCAACACTTTGCTGCTCTCACTGTTGTTAATTCATATTTAATACAAAATAAATATTACAAGTTATAGATGATATTAAAGTAAAGTTTCATTTATTCAATAATACAGTACTCTAAAGATAACCACAGTGTTATATATTTGTGGAATACAGGTTATTGAAAAAAACAAGTTTGACATCTTACGCCTAGAGTGATTTTTCGAAGTTGTGTTTTCAAAAGTCTCTTCCAGTCTGGAATGAACTATAGATACTGTGAAAATAATTTATGGAATTTATAGAATGTCTTTTTACACGTTAGGGTTTATAGTTAATTGATTAACATCTTGGAATAAGGATAGTTCTTGATCGTACATAATAAAGAAGCAATTTCATGGTACTATTAATTTCTATTCTTTTTATTCATAATAATACTTGTAATGCTATGTACAATATTTATTTGTGACTAACATTAAAATTTTAATAAATTTTGATACCTGAAAAAGGTATTAAATTAACATTTCAGATATAAGTGTGTTATTATAGACAAATTATTCTAAACGAGAATGAGTTTTGTATTGGTACATCTGTTCTCAATAAGGACAAAATTATTCTTTGCCCCCTTTGAAAATTCAAGTGATTGCATTGCACCCCTTAGTATAGAGCATGGAGCCCTAAAAGTTTGGTGGGAGAAAGGTGTGTAGATATCTTGCAGTGTGGTTTAGAAGATCTTTAGAGGAAAGCAAGCTGCCACAGAGCTGGAAGGAGGCATTGCGGGTTCCGGTTTACAAGCAAGGGGGCTTGCAAGTCTCACATTGAGTACAACAAAGCTAATGTAGAGCCTTGTAGTATATTATGTGGTAGAGGTTATGAATGAAATGAACTGGCTGCTGGAGTACCAACCTGATTTTAGGGTAGGTTACTTATGTGAGATCCAACTGGCTGGACTGCTGGAGTATTTTGTGCAGGCAGAAGAGGGGAAGCTGGTGGATGCCTGCTTCATAGACTTTGAGAAGGCTTTTGATAAGGTGCCCCACTGTATTTTGATGCAAAAGATTTATGAACTAGTGGATTGAATAGGGGACTTCCTGAGGGGAAGAAAACAGAGGATGAAAGTCGAGGAGTCCTTGCCGGAGGATGGCCGATAATAGAATATGCAGCTGCAGTCTGGGACCCGTGTGGAAGAGGAGGTATTATAGGAGCTGGAGAAGGTACAAAGAAGGGCAGCGAGGTGGGTTTAGGGTAAATGGGGAAGGTAGAGGTGAGAAGGTGAACACAAAATGAATTTTAGGGGATCCTTAATGATAAAGGAGTTGGGGTAGTGCTCGCTAAGGGACAGATGAAGAGTGGAGAGGCTGTTCAGTATGTACAAGATGGTGAATGGAGTGGGAGAATGGGGGAAGTGGACATTTAGCCACACATACTCTGTAATACTCAGGTTGTAATTAATAGTAGATGTCATAAGGGATGCCACAATGACATCCTGCTCTTATAGCGGCTTGGGTATGGTACTAGTGGATACTGGTGTATCTCCAGCTGCCGTGACATGTCCCTGGATGGTGTGCAGTAGCACCCATGGAGTGTTTTTAGTCTGTCACACAATGAAACGATTCTCCCTTCTGGTGGTCCGCCATGGTCGACCTGAGCTTTCTCTACGGGTGTGTATGTACTTACTGCTTCCAACACAGACTCACAGTGTAGGCGAGCAATGTTCTGAAATGTTCAACCTGTCTCTGGGAGGCCGATGATGTGGCCTCTCTCAAACTCGTCCAGCTGGGTCAAGGCTTCTTGAATGCGCCGTTGGGGCATACTACGTGTTCCCTGAACTTGGCTCCGTGGCTGACACTGCTAACACCAGTACTAAGGCCTCAATTAGTATCTTGCAGCTATGAATACTGGAGGGGATTATATGCTCCCTAGTGGTACATTCAGGCAAGCAAACCACGTTAAACGTAAATGAGACATGTTTTGGGCTTTGATAACACTGTGTGGCACCCTTCGTTGAACTCGTGAAATTTTTTAATGGTAATAATAATTTTTTTTTTTTTTTTTTTTTTTTTTTTTTTTTTTTTTTTTGTGTGTGCGCAACTGTAAATTGGTTTGTGGTAAAATATTTTTCATATTGCATCTTGTTTGAAACTATTTACCAGGTAAGAAAAAGTAACTGTTTTTTTTTTAATGTACCATATGCATCTGTTATAAATGTTTTACGCAGTCTTGTTATAAATGCTATCAATAATTTCACAAACATTCTCTTCCCATTTGCTTGTGAAGTTCCCATTATAAATTGTGGCATTTAAATATATTCTTAGTTTTTATTTGAATAAACACGAAAATTTAATAAAATATAATGAATAGTAAATTATATGTTGGTTTGCTGTTGGGGTGGTCAGGGAAGTTGTGTTGACCTGGTGAGGGAAACTCAAGGAAATGAAAATTAGTTTTTGTGAGTATCCTGTTTAATAGCGTGGCTTGTTCCAAGTAATGCAATATCCAACTATGCAGATTGATCCAATAAATATGTAAAATTAGCCAAAAAAAAAACCAGCCTGTGGGCCTGCATATAAATGGAAAGTTGTGTTCATTGCCAAGATTATGCACATTAAAGAGCAATAGCTGCTTCAGTGTGTACCAAATGTTAAAAAAAAAAGATAAATAAGTAATTATTCATCAAGTGCTTTATTATGATAAAGCGTGTAATTAACTTTTAGCATTATATAAGTACAGTCATATGAATTTATTTATACATGTATGCAAGTTTAATTTCAAAAGCTACTAAGATTACTTTATGGGTCTTTCTTTTTAACACAGACATATGACAATTTAAAATATAAATGGAATGTTTTCTTTCCAGAAATGAAATGTGGCTGAGCCGACACCTGCACTGGTTTGTGTAGTACTTCTTGTAATGAGGATTTTGCATCCTCACGAGTATTTTCTACCCACTGTATTGACGCCGGCTAACAGCCAGCGGCGCTAGAGTCCATGACGGCGCTCACCATGCACATGTCCCGTTCGTGCACAAAGAGGCCAATAATTGTGAACTTTCATATAAATGTTATTTTTCAGTATAAAGTATATTATATTGTATTTGCAGGGTTTAATATGTCTTAAAATGTTTTAAAGTGTTTGTTACTATTTTTAAATTGTTTGGTTATACAATTCAAAGCAAAGTGCCCGCGGCACCAAGATCAAGAACACTGATATTTGGGCATGAACGCAGTCATAAAGAGACACTAAAATAATATGAAAATCCATAAGAGAATTAGAAATGTAAAACAATACTTAATTTAATTTGTGCCATTTTATTTTCACTAATAGAATATTTTACTCGGCATGCATAGCACTTCCACTGATGTGAACCCCGTAGGCGGCCATGGTATGTTCGTGCGACGCTTGTCTCTGGATAGTCTGTCGAGGAGAACTGGTGACGTATGACACTGTCACGTACGCACTACAACTTATGTTCACTGATTTAGGTTTCCATAGTCAATTTAGTTTACCAGTTAACCTTTGCTTGTATATGTTTTTTCCAGACATTTTCCCTAACATTATACTTCTGCTTTATTAATTTATTGCACCCTTGCAGCATTTTTAACTTAATCGAGGAGTGTAGAAAGATGTCGGAGAGGTCACGCGACCCGCGCAACTTGAATCAGGTGCCATCCGCCTGTGTGTATGGCGTTTCATTGTAACTTCTGCATTATTGCTATACGCAATTTTAAGAGCTTTATTTTTGTGTATGTATTTGAGGGTAATTTTCGTGTTTGAATATTTTACGGCAACATCACATATAACCACTTGGCCGACCGAAGCTCAGTCTTTGTATATGCCATCATTGTGTTTTGAGAGCTTATTTATGTAACATCGTATGTGCAATATTTATTTCAGGGTTCTATTTCAATTTTATTCAGGGTTCAATGTATTTTCCATGTAAATTGATGCTTTTTGTACTTTACCACGCGTTCACGTTAATGTTTGATTTTAGCGCCATCAGGCATGTTACAAGCCTGTAATGACCTCAGTCGTAATGAGAATAATTTTCTCAGCAAGAATAATATTTTGTCTGGCTTTAATTTGCCGTTTCCACGCAGAAATATTGCAATTTCACCTGCACCATGTGGTCCGCTACGAATTTCATCCAGCGGCATCCACGCTATCTAAACTTGTTTACACACATGTGTGTGTTTATTGTAAATATTGATCTCGTGGCCCATCTTGTTTCATGTATTTTTGCGGGTTTATGTAATTTTGTAATTAGTATACGGTGCAATTATTCCCATCCTAACCAGCTCCATGTATAGGCAGTCACCACACTACCCACGTGCTGGAGGGTAAGCCCTGATGAGTTTTGCCTTAGTGATGGCGAGTAATCACACTGTTAATGTATCAAGGGTTTCATTTGTAATTCACAATGTCCTGTCTTCAGGGAAAAACCATCAGTCCACCCTAGCGGCTGTCGGCCATCTTCTCTTGTGAAGGCTGTGCTTTCACGCACCTCGGTGAGATCATCCATCTAGGCGTGCACTAGATTAACTGCGGGCTGGGGAGCACCCAAGCGGAATTGGCTAGTCATGACTGAGATAATCATAATTTCACTGGCACGTTGATGTGTATGCATAGTAACAATAAAAACAAGTCTACAATGAACTTAACTCTTTTATTCTGTAATGACAGTGTCCTAGCCACATATATTTTATTAAGTGTTTATTTCAAGTGACGTTTAGTAAAAGTTTAATATTGCCTACATGTTTGTAAGTATGCATGGGTGAGATGGACAGACAGAACCCACAGCATCTCTGAGAACCCTGTGTCTCAATTGTGCGGTGATTGGGAAGCTCCGTTGGTGCCCAAATTACCAGTAAGTATTTTTGTTATCGTTCGTCTCATGTCTCACCTGCCGGCATCAGTATCATCACAACCATTCCTGAAAGACCACAAGTCAAACATGTTCAACGACTTTGATAATTTTTCAGGATCATCAATTGTTATTGTACTAAACATTGTTCATTTTGTAATGTTTTCAGAGGACATGTTAGACTTCACAGCATTTCACAGCATGGTGTCAGCTCTGAAGGTAATCTATACCTTAAAAATTAAAACATTCATTATAGTTTTACAACAAAAATACAAGTTCTTGTTCTTATTTGGTATTAGCTGAGTTGCAGCTGAAGGAGCCGGAGGTGCTCTTTGGGACTTTTGGTTGAGCCAGAAGGGGGGGGGGGGGGGTCATTCTCTCTCATTCCTCGTCTTTTTTGGTGCCCCCATCGAGGTTCGGCAGTTTGACTGGCGGGATAAAGCATCAGGCAGATCATTGGTTTTACGTGGGCAGTGCTGTACTTCAAAGTTAAATTTACCATCACCCTAATTTGGCTTTGGCGTTTCCTGACTTGTGTGGCCAGGATCCTCTTGGTATAGGACTGCTCCCAGTCCGTTCTGGCAAGCGTAAGTTTGCAATATGAGGGTGCTATCTTCCTGTGGTCTATGGAGTTTCTCAGTGTTCTGGAAGCTTTGCTCAGGTCGAAAAATATGTTGCAGTGTTGTTCTCCCCACCACCAACATGTTTCCTTCCCTAGGAGGGTGTTGAAGGGTGCCATCTGACAGGCAATGCCTGGTACGTAATCGCGTAACCAGTTACTCAGGCTCAAGAAGTGACTTAGTTCTTTTTTGATGGTGGGTTCTTCTGCCTCATCAATGGCTTGTATCGAGGCGGCCTGGGGGTAGTTCCCCTCGTGTGGCCCTCGGGTGTGACTTTGTGCCCCAGGTAGTCAATGGTAGTCTTTCTAAAATGGCTTTTGGAAAGCTTACAGGTTAAGCCATGCAATTCGAGTCTCTCTAGTACTCTCTGAAGGTGTTCACAATGCTCTTTCCAGGACTTTGAGTACACAATTATGTCGTTGAAGTAGGCAAAAAAAATTGGCCTATAAAGTCTATAAGGACCTTGGCAGGCCCTTATAGACTTTATAGGCCTATCTGGAAGGTGGCAGTGGCATTCTGGAGCCCGAACGTCATTACTCTATTGCAGGGTTTTGCCTTCTGGAGTAGTAAAATTGTGTACTTTCTGGTGTCGGGATGTACTGAAATCTGCCAGTATCCTGACCATGTCTAGGGCACTGAAGATGTGGTGTTTTCCTATATCCTGGAGAGTGTGAGTTAGGTTAATTGCCAGCGGAGCAATGGGATGCGTAATGTCATTTAAGTATTTGTAATTCACAAAGAATGTTAGCTGTCCGTCCTTCTTTGGGACTAAAATTACCTGGGAATTATAAGGCGAGTCTGACGGTTCCACAATCCCCTGCTCCTTCATCGCCTGGACTTGTGTTATAATGAGGTGTCGCCTCCAGACAGACATGTGGTAGGTTCTGTTATAAACAGGCATGCCAGTGGTGGGCCAAATCTCGTGTTGAATACTACACATCTGGCATAGTGATTCCGCTTGGTCGAAGGCTCCAGCATGGTCGTCCAGTATTTGCCAATGCTGGGCAAATTCTGGTTCTGCTAGTTGATGGTTAATTTCCTCGGGTGCAATCAGGGGTGGGATCACCGCGTTCGGACTGTGTTCCCAGTTGACGGTCACCCGGTGAGATATACTGCTGACCGTGATCCATAACACACTGTTGTTGGTGTTGCCATGGTTGCCCCAAAATTACCTCCTCTTTGATATCGGGCAAGACTACAAATTCTGTTTGGTTTACGTGATGGTATATCCCTACTGACAGAGTAGTTTGGCCGTGAACCTTAAGAGTCCGGTCGTACTTTGCCATAAGCACTAGGCGAGTTTGTGGGCGAAGTGAAGCTCATTGTGCAGGAGTGAGCAAATTACTTTGCACGAAATTCCCCATAGCGGTAGAGTGTAAAAGGGTGGGTGTCAGACATCTATTAATCTCCACTTCTATATGTGGAGCTTCAGGGGGGTCAAATTATTCTGCTAGTGTTTGTATGTAGACGGGCTTGTGTTTCCCGGTGGTGGTGACCCGCTTTACACCCCGGTTCTGGTGTTTCACTCTTGGCTGGGTCCTTTAATTTCTGTCACGTGCTGCAAGGGTTCTGGCACGCCCATTGGCCCTTCACCCACTCACCTGCGGCCCGTCTGCTTTGACTGGACAGCCCTGGTTAAAGTGCCATTCTGCACAGAACCAGCACTTAGGAAGCGTCAGGGTTGTGTGAGGGTTCCCTTTTGGCTCGGGCTGCTTAATTGCCTCCTGGCTCTTACTGCTGCGTGTTTTGTTTAGAATGGCCTGTGCCTTGAAATTTTGCTCTATCTTCCAAGCTCTCTCAACTAATTCATCTACTGACTGCGGCCTGGAAAGTGGAGAAGGTTCCATAATTTAGGTTGTAGGATATGCGTAATGTTGCGTACAAACCTTTCTTATATCCCTCTGGGAAAATCCGGCAGTACATATGCACCTTCCTTTGAATAAAGATTTTAGTCTCTTCCTTGACAGTGTGGGTTTGACTATGGAATTCAGTAGTTAAGTGCGCCAGCACTTCTTCGCCTGAGAACTGGGTGGCTAGGCACGAACAAAGTTGCTCCCATTCAGTAATGAAATCTCCATACTTGTTCCACCAGTCTAGCGCTATTCCTTTCAATTGTTGATGGGCTTTAACAATCCATTGTTTAACAGGGACTTCATTTTCATTAAATTCCTGCTCACTTTCTCCTGGGTAAATGCTACCGGGTCTTTGTGTGGTCTTCTTGCAAACTTTAGTAATTGTAGCCCGTTGCTTCTCCGGGTGGATGTGATGCTACGGTGAGTGCTGGGATTACCTGGTTTTATTATTCTGAACATCAGTAATCCTTGCACCTGCATACTAAGCCCGGTCTCACGATTCGTCTGGCCAGCCTATGCATAAGTGATGGAACATCTGCACACATACCATACACTTAGAAATGATTTTACTAATTTGTACAATGGTTGCCACTTATGCATCTTCTTCGTTTGGCGTGTTGTCGGATGTCTGACAAAGATAGTGACAATATTACATAGTAACTTGTTTGCCACCAGGGTGTCTAGTGATCAATGTTTTCTTAGTGCATTGCTAGAGAGCAACACTGTATCCCATTACTGTTTGCTAATATGGATACTTATGGCGTGATTTGTACTGATTACCCACGTTTGATCCCTGTGTAATTTTTAAGTGTTTTGAAGCAGGAAGCACAATTCATTACAGGAAACTAAATAGTCAGTTATTCTCGACATTCTGTGTGTTATTTATGATGCGTGTGTATTTTGCAGACTACTCAACAGCGGAGTAATTATTTATGGCCAGACATTAAAGTGAATACGCTGTGGATATCTTCAGTGATTACTTGCAACAAATGGTTTTGCTGTTTGTGCAATGCTGTTTTATATGGAGCTTCTTCGATTATAGGTGTGTTCTTAAATTAACATCATTTGTAGTGATTTATATTAGATTGTACGTAATATGACAGAGCTTGGAAAGAATTTTAAAAATGTTTTTGCGTACATACCATGCTTCATTTTAGCCATGTCCGAATGAGCAAATTTTGTTATTTCATTATTTTGTAAATTTGTGATTTGGTAGATATCAATTCAGACGTCGACAGTCACTTGTTTAGCACTCACTGCAACACATTATTACATTAACAGTGCAAAATAATTTTATCTAAATTTAATGCTTGAAACAGAAGTAATATTTCTGCAATCGACACTGGAACACTACAAATACGTTAATAAATAAGAAAATAATCAATTATGCAGTAACTTTGAAAATTTTTATTTTTTTGTGTGTGTGCGCGTGTGTGTGCGTGTGCACGCGTGCGTGCGTGTACACACAATGATAAATTAAGTCCCATATATATAATTTATCATTTTGTATTTTTGCTAACATCCACTAGATACAAAATACCAAATTACCAAATACGTCACCATTTTTGTATATAAAATCGGATCACGTGATCATTTTGTAAACAAAATCTGCGAATTTGGACATGGCCTTTGATTAAATTTTTGTCTGAAATAAAAATGGCCAACCATTTCCTAGTTATATATATTTTGGCATTACTAGGTATATATATGTTACTGTTTCAGTAGTTAAAAAAAAAGTACTATCTAAGTCACTACAAATGTTTTAGAAGGATAGGTTTCATACATTTCTATGTCAGGTGACTATGCGTATAGCTGTGTTTGAATTGACGAATTTTGCTGACAAAATTGTTACTTAAAATTCATGTTAGATTTTGTTTTTTGTATGTCTCTTTGAATGATATTTCATTATCTGATGTGCTTGTTGTAAAAATTACCAGAAATGTTGCAGTCTACAGAAGTTATTGTTTAGTTTGCCTACATTTAATTCAAGTTTGATGCACTTGTTTCTGTACATAATATGCCTATTTTATATGAAATGCTCGTTAATACTAATGCAGATGTGTTACAGTGAGTATATGGTACTGTTTGGTTAAAAACATAACATTTGTTTTGTTTACTGAAAGGTACATTTTAAAGTTTTGCATGTTTTGACCTTCAGAAGAGCCTAATGTTAAATTTTAGCTATGCACAGCATTGTTACAATGTAGAGTAAGAATAATTTGCATAGTTGAAAACAGTTCTTTCCTATAGTTTTTCTTAGTTAAATTTTTTTTGTGATTATTATTACATAGATTTATTTTACAATATACTTTTGTAGCAGTGATTCAGTAAATGTGTAATGATGTGTTCTTGGTATAGTTACGTATTTTTGCCACAATATGGCTCACTATCTTGGCATAACGTATACACCAATGGCAAGATGAAACAGGGTGTTACGTGTGCATGTGCATGCGCACACATATACACTAACATCAGCACTAGTACTATAAAACTAAGCATCAAAAATAATTTTCTAGTTTACAAGAAAGGTCAGGGAAAATCACAAATTTTGGTCTGGAAAATAGGGAAAAGTTAGGGAATTTTATTTCTTGCAATTTGTAGCCACCCTGATACATCTGTGTTAATTCCCTCCCAGTGCAGGTAAGCCAGCTGCAGTAGGCAGTCTGGCAGTTCCAACATTCGTTACAGCAGTATTCCAACTATCAGTGTAACAAGGTTTGTCATTCCACCCCAGATATAGGTAGTAGCATTTATTCTGGCAATGTGCAAAACTAATGAAGTTAATGCCTGCTCCGGGGCATGTGGTTTCATTGCACCTCTCTGTAGTTGACAATGGCGGCTTCCATTTTTGTGACAGTTTCTCCTTGGATAGCAAGGCTCAAATTTGGTTCTGACATCTCTGCTAGTTTCAGTTGAGCACCACAGGGTGTTTACAGACTCCCCAAAGTCTAGCTGGGTTTCGGTTTGACTACCGGCTAGTTTAACAGTTTCTGAGGTTCGTATTGGCATGGTTATGCTTTAGTAACTAATAAATAAAGCACTGTGGCCCCATATTCGGCACCACAAAATCTCTTGATGCATGACATCAGGTGACTGACGATGTCATCACTGTTGGGCAACGTTTTAGAGTGTAGGTTAGAGAAGGGCGATGTGACTAGGCTGACTTGATTGGCTGCTAACCAGACTCGAGCTGGTATATAAGCTGGGGCGTGTGTCTTGACGGCACGCACAAAGAGTGATGTGGGCTTAAGTGACCTCTGCAGCACTGGTTTACACACAGTCACTGGCTTACCTGGAGTGGGCATAACCCGGGGTAGCTGTTGGTGCTGGCTGGAACTTGTGCCCAGTCCTTGGGCAGAGGTGGTGCTATGGCTTGCGATGCTGGTGGGATCCCTTAGAGGGCTGCTGGTCCTGCTGGGCTGGAACCACAGGTTCACTATACCAAGTGATGCATGGAGTTCCTGGCTGACGTGGGCGACGACTTGTGTGGCTTGCTGGCGGTCTTGTAACATGGCTGGAATAGGGAGTGTGGAGGCACTGGGAGGTGAGGCCTCTCAAGTTGTCGAGCAGCTTGAGCCCATTCCTGGGGGTTTATGCTGCCGGGGGAGAGTTGGTGCTGGGTTACAGCTCAAGTTGGGCTCGGAGGCATTAGCTGCCAAGTTACTAAGGCGCGATGTGAGTGTAGTACAAAGGGGAGCAGACTTCCAGGATCAGTCTTATCATTCCTTCTATGGACAGTACAGCACGGTGGATGGAATGAATTGGCTGGGTTGGCTGACTAGCCGCCTTGTGGATTCAGTTTCTAGTGGTTGTGGCTTTACCGTATGTGTGCACCTTGTACCTTGCCATACCTGATCCACAGTATGAGTGGCCATCTAAGTTATTACAGATAAGTTGACTTTATGTTATAGGCTCAAGAAGTGACAATTCTCATGACCTTGAAAAACTATAATTGAATAATATAAAAAAAACTTGGCTTTTCGATACTACATTTTCTCGATACTCTATACCTGATATCAGTTTAAATACCAAAACATTCTCACGATACTTAATACCGATACATTTCTTGATACCAAATTAAAATTGTCATAAACACAAAACTACTTGGCTAAGAAAATTGCTCATTTTACAAGTGCCATTGACACACACTGAAACTATATAAAAACTCACATTACATTGGAAACAAATGGTGGATGGCCTGTAACCCAAAAATTTTTATCAATGATAAACCTACACAAGTCTCCTAAGATTCTATAGAATTACGTTTCCACAGCAAAAGCTGTAAACAAACTGTGAGGAAAATGATAGCTCAGTAGGCTACACACTTATTTTTGCGATTTCAAAGTTTTTTAAATTTTACTGTGCAACTTCAAGGAAATACTGTAATATTAAATAAGTATTGTAATTATCTGATACACCCGTCCTGGCCTAGCCTGCGCAATACGACAGGTGTATCAGATAATTATGGTATGTGTGGGATGTACAATAACCACTCAATTTGCTCGCTTGTGCCTATCGGCGCATGCTCACAACTCTCCACCTGCTTTTAATGTACCTGGAATATATATCGCAAAAGTGGTATAAAAATTAATCAAATGAAAAATTTTGTTGCAGTATATAATTGTGTATTTATTGGATTTACAGTAACTTAAATTGCTCACTCATCCCTATCAGTGCTAGCTTGCAACTCTCATCCCAGTTTTATTGTACATCAATTATGTACCATAAAATGGTATACTTTTATAAATTATTCTATGCATTCCAAAAGTTATAGTATTCTCGTACCATAATTATGACACCTGAAATGGGTGTTAAATTTCTGTACTTTCGGATATTCTCATGCGATACTTGATACTATAGAGTATCGAAGATCCCATCCCTAATTGAAAAAGAAAATTGAATTCCTGTCTCTGAATATTTATTCAGGTTTTATTTTAAACATCAAATTAAAATAACAGATTCACAACATAAACAGTTTAACAAAGTAGATGAACATGGGGCAACATCATATTTGTTTGCTGTTTGATGTAATCATTTTAAAACTCGCATGGCGAGATCACCGTGTGGCACGGCACCTGCCATTATACTTTCTCTTCAAAGTCTGTTGATCATTTGCTCACTGACTTATGGCCCTCAGAGCGCAGCTAGGCGCGTGCATTTCCCCTCTCCTACTTCTCCCCAAGCTACATTACTAAAATTAGAATTTGGCTGGGGCTGAAATCCCTTCTATGCGCTGTGTCTATTCCCACTCCTCACACCAAATATGGAAATCCTTTGCACAAACTCCTACCATTGGCTAGATCTATCTACGTCGCAGCTGACTTTTGAAAACTGCTTACAAAAGGAGAACAAAAAAAAATATTAATTTTGTATGTTAAAGAAGACTCGTGAAATCTATTGGGATGCTGCAAGAAAACAATACATATATCACTTATTCACATTACAATTATATCCAAACATTCATTCACAGTTAAGATTTTGGACAAATGTTTTTTTTCCTCAAAAGTTTAAAAAATGGTTTAAAGTGACTGCAATGCCAAAGAATAAAGAACAATACAGATATGTAAACACATTCATTAAAAGTACACATTAAAAGTCATACATCCAAAAATATTACACCTTCAAACATCAAGGAAAAACTCCACAAGATTATCTACCTTCACTTCTAACATTCCTTCAAATTTTAAAATATGATTTGTAGTATTCATACATCTTATTTTATATTATATTTTTTTTCTTTTCAAATCTTTGTTCGGTTTAAACAAAACAGTTATAATTATTTTAAAGTTTATAGTTTCAAGATAAGGTACAATACATGCCATATTAATTCTAGATCTGCTCATTATTACTTTAGCTCCTTTCTTGGATCAGCACACAACACAGGGCTGCCCAAAAATTTCAAAAAACCACTGACATATTTACTTTAAACCTTTTAATTTTTACTATTCCAGTGCTGACAAAAAAAGGGGGACCTCTGACATGTACCATCAAAAACTTACTCTTAGTGCTAATATCCCCGAACACCTTACAAACTGGAGCCACATCCTATCTTTTATATCTATGTTATTAAGGTCTAACACACAACACCTCAACTTCTATTGTTTCTAAAAGAATAGTAAAATTATATATGTTTATTACAACTCTTGATTTAACATGCAGTGTAATTGTTAAATTTTCAAAATTGTTGTTTCTGTATTACTCTATTCATTAAAATCCTGGTATTATCATCCATCATATTTGTCAAAATTTCCAGAAAAAAAATTTATTTTGTTTTTCATTGAAATGTTTTTTTAAGGAAATGGAAGAAATAAACTTTTTAATCTGTATTGCTCCTGTTGGGTACTGTGATTAAAGTACGAGTATTTAAATCCAATAGTTACACACAATAAAAAAAAATATTAGGGTAAACAAATAGCACAACTGTTTACATTATAAAATTCTTCCCTTTATCCTTCCTTAAACACGTTTTCACAATCCTAAAACGTTCTTGTAATCATATTATATTTTTAATAATGGAAAAAAAAAAAACATCTATAATACAACTAGTTAAATGTTCCTCACACCACCGAAAAGTACAACTTCAAATACAAATACAAAACTTGACACTGTTACTTTAAAATGTTTTGATGACATCACCTTACAAAATTTTAAAATTATTGATATATTTTTATTTAGTTTTGGAAACTTGTACTTAATTTACTTACTACTCAACTACTCGCATAACATTACACTATCATAAACAATTTTGTGCATAATAGAAAACAATATTGGTTAATGTATAAACTTTCTAACCCTTCACCTAGTTGTTCCTTGTTATTTTATCCTCTACCTCTGCTTCTCTTTTAACCACTAGTATTCTACATTAACACACTGACCTGTATGCTGACATGACATAAGTCATGGGATAGCACTATGTAATTAAATGATTCGTGGTGCCACTGCTACAGAACAACGTTGCACAGTCTAAACCGATTTCAGTTGTGAACAGGTGGTCATATCATTTGGATTGACTGTTGTTTACAGGCTCATGGCAAGTTGACGTTAGTTATCAGAGTTCAAACGGGGCGTGATTGTGGCTGACAGAGCAGGAACACTTGCTCAAATCACAGCCACATTCAATGCAGGGGGTGTCAAATGTGTTTCTAGCAGATGTAACATGCATTAGCTTCCATGGAATATGGAAGCAGAAGGCTCACCAGTGTGCCCCTGTCAACAGCACGACACTGGGCACATTGCCTCACTTGGGCTCGTGAGGTAGCTAATTGGACCCCGGAGGACTGGAAACATGTGGCCTGGTCCGATGAGTGACGATACAGGTTTCGGGCAGATGGCAGGGTTTGGGTATGACACAAACCCAACAAGGCCATGGATCCCAGTTGTCAACAAGGCACTGTGCAGTCTGGTGGTGGTTCTGTAATAGTGTGGGGTGTGTGTGCATGGCATGGGTTAGGTCCACTTATCCATGTACCCACAAAACTCGAGGGTAACCACTGCAAAACTCTCCTTGGTGATCATTTGCAGCCATTCATGGACTTCAGATTTCCTGACAATAACGGGAACTGCCAACAGGATAATATGCTGTCTCATCAGGTTGTGGATGTCCAGGACTGGTTCGACGAACATTCTGGAGAGTTCAAGTGAATGGAGTGGCCAGCACGTTCCCCCGACATGAACCCAGTCGAGCATTTATGGGACCTAGTGGAGAGAGCCATTCACACCCAAGATCCTGTACCTAGAAAATCAGGGAACTTTGGGCAGCTATTCAGACGGCATGGCTTAACATCTCTCTAGAGGTCTTCTATCCATTTGTGGAGTCCATGCCACGTCGGGTTACTGCACTTCTTAGAGCTAGAGAGAGCCCTACACATTATTACATGGGTATCCCATGACTTTTGTCACGTCAGTGTATACGTTTTTTTTTTTTCATACTAATCATTGTTTATAAAATAACCCTGTACTGACCAACAAATCTGAAACAAGTCACTCACCTTAATTGCCTGTTCCAGGGCTAAAACAAAACGAAATATAATAATTTATCACATTTATCTTCTACATAACCTAGCCCTACTTGTTATTCCATCTCATATTCTTATTTTAACAAAATATTTACTACACTAAACACTTTAACATATCATTCTTTTATTATCACTGTAGAATAAAATTATTAAAGAACACTACCAGAAAAATATAAAAACAAAAAAAAATTATAAACTTAATTATCTAATTAACAGCATTCTATCTTTATTAATTTTTCTTCTCTTTCTGCAGAACATTCTCACACTGTCTCTCCGTTTCCATTTCCCTACTGTCTTAAGCTACCCCCCTTTTTCCTCATTATTTTTTTCCCCATTTTTTTCTTTCATCTTACAAAATATTTTCTGAATGACACATTACAATATATCATTCTAGAGAACCCCCAATTTTCACAAGAATCTTTTACTACTGTACTGTATTCTCATTAAACTCTGACTGGTGTAACATATCTTATTCTAATTGCATATTTAATTTATTACAAACAGGTTTTTTTCACCCCTTTACCTGCACTATACCTTCCCTCGACACATTTAATTCTGCACAATTCTGTATACTCTTCAAAATTCTCAATTTGCCGCAGCAATTGATCTCCACGTACAGGAGCTGAGTTGCTTTAAACCCTTCTATCTACATTTAATATTACGTTCCTCCCTAAATTTTTCTAAATATAGGCCTATTGCCAGGCTCTCCTGAGAAATTATTTCCAACATTTTCTACTAAAGTCTCTTCTACCTGCTGTATATGGATTTCATTCTGCTGTTACTCTCTAGTTTGTTCAAGCACTCGCACCCACACCTTTTCTATTTGCTGATTGTTTTCTAAAATGTTTTCATCTTGATGTTAAACAATGTCCTTTACCTGTTGTGCTATCTGAATTTTGTTTATATTTATTTCCAAAACCTTTTAATTTTTGCTAGTTTCTAAATTGTTTTGAAATTTTACAAGCTGACTTTTATTCACTGCAATAGACTTTGACAATCTATAACCCTGTTTTCACACTGGTTTGCCTTTGTTGCACATTCATCCCTAACCTCATTCAATATGACATTTAGGTTTAATTTAAAATCTGTAAAACCCTCATTGATATTGCTTATTACACTTTGTCCCGTATTCTGTTAACTCTACTTTTGGCTCATCAAATTTTCCCATTAATTTTGCTTTTTGTTGCATCCTAAATTCTTAAAATTCCTTTTTCTGTACCTCAAATTTTCCTGTTTGCTGTTGTAAATCATTTTTTAAATTCTATTAACAATCCTTTGATCAGACTAAGGTCTATTTGAACAGTAATTTCTGGCATTTCTGTTTTTGAGTTCCCTGGTCAGTATTACTCAGTCCTGAACCTGAAGGGTTCTCTTTACATTGGATACATAAAAAAATTTATTTTCCTGGTAATTCTCAAACCTCAAGACGTTATCTCCTGCACTCACCCTTCCCTTTTGTCAGCCATTCTGAATATATCTGTATGAATACACTATTTTAATTATAAACACACTGCCTGGCAAAATTTAACACACGATAAACGAGAAGTACAAAAAAAAAATTATATTTTACAAGAAAAAAATTTTAAACTTTTACACTTGCAAAATTTTCTGCATCTTTTCTTGAGTTTCAGTTTTTGAACCGAACATGATTTTAAATACTATCAAACAATATAACCTAAGTAAAACAGTATAAAATATTAATTGTGATTACTTGGACTGCTGGCTTCTCTGATGACTATAATGCCGTCAGGTGAGACATGAAGATGAACGAATACACTGTTTACTTACTGGTAGATGGGCGCCAGCGGTGTTTCCCAGACGCCACACTTTGAGATTCGGGGATCTCAGGGATGCTGTGAGTTCTGCGTGATTGTCTCACTCATGTGTACTACAAAACACTTTTCAATACTAAACATTTCACTTTTGAATGCTAAGAGCAGGCTGGGTGTCAACGCTACAAGAAGACATAAGTTTACTCTCATATGAGCGGGTTTATTTTATCCAAGTTACACATCATGCCAAATGAAAGTTTACGGTTACACTCGGGCGTTACTAGCCAGTTCCGGTGGGTGATTCCGCCAACACGTTACTTAACTTGCGCACTTGTAGATGGATGATTTCTCCGCGATGTCTGTGAACACAATCTCCACAAGGAAAGGGGTCCACAGCCTTTATGATGGACTGTAGATTTTTCCTGGAGGCAGGACACTGAGAATGAACATGAAAACACTACATGTGCATTTATTCTCGTCACTAACACCTACTCGTCGGGACACGTCCCCGAATCATGTGATGTATGGTGATGGTCAATACACACAGCAGGTTAGGACAGAAAATATAGCCATACAAAAGACACAACTATCACAGTATGAACATTGGGGCACCACATGAATAAGCAAAATAAACATGCAGATGCATGAAAACAATCTTAGATGGCGTGGATGCCGCTGGATGAAGTTCTTAGCAGATAGAAATTGCATAAATTTTATGTGAAAATCGGTAAATTGTTACCGAACAAAATGACAACAGCGCTAGGAAAATTATTCCCTTCAATATGCAAGCATACAAAATCTCTTTGCATACCTGATAGTGGGAAAATCGAAACATTTTAAAAGACAGCGTGGTCATACACAAAAAGGATCAATCATGAAAAATACAAGAACCCTGAATTAAAACAATACATATTACCCTGAGATCAATTATGGCGCACATGGTATTACAAGAATTAGCCTTCTAAATGCATGGATGGTGCAGATATGGACTTTGCGGTAGCGAACCACGTGGCCGTTGGAGATGGATGTGGCTGTAACACAATTAAACATGCGAAAAACCCTGAAATACATACAAATATCACCCTTAATATTGCTCATCGCAATTAAGAAGAAGTTACAATTTAAAGCCCTAAAAATGGACGAATGGTGCCTGATTCACAAGTTGCGCAGGCCTTTCTGACATTCTCTCTCCTCATCTCGTTAAAGTTGAAAAAGCCACAAGGGCTGCAAATTATGTAGCTAAGCGGAAGCTTAATGCTGGGGAAGTCTGGCAAAACGTACGCGAAGCAAAGGTTAACCAGTAAACTAATGTGAACGATGTAAATATAACTCAGTGCAAAAATATGAAGTTCAAACGTGAGAGCGCCTTACCTCGCCAGTTCTCCTAAAACGACTGCCCAGAGGCAGGGGTCACGCGACCTACCATGGCTGCCGAAGGGGTTCACACAATCAGAAGTGCTATGTACGCAGAGTGAAAAATATTAATATGTGAAATTAAATGGCATACAGCATTTTATACAAAATTATCAAAGCAATTTAAATCAGAAAATACTATTGTTAGATAAATGTCTTTTGAAGGCATTCTCACCTGAATATCAGTGTCCTGTCCTTAGGTGCACCACACACTTTTAATTTCAAAAGCAAACATTGCACAACATTGAGAAAAGAACATTTTTACACTTTGTAACATATTTTGACCCTGAGAAAGAAATACATACCACTCAGAAACAATTATCCCATGTTGGGAAAGTCCGTGGTTCTGGTGGGCGGCATGCATGTGCTTACCCACATGTTATGTGGGCGACGAGTGCCGTCATGGCCTAACTACTGCTGACTCTTAGTCGACGTCAAGTGACCCCTCCCTCGAAGGCCAAGACGGTGCGAGTAACTCAACCCTCCTCTGCCAGGCTCCGCCTGGGTTTGAACCGGGACCACCGGTCGAGGGCAGATGAGGCATGACCTCGGAGGTCTTCTTACTCCACGGCTATTGTAGGGGGGTGGGGTGTTGCCTGTAACCATGTTGTTGGGGCTAGGTGGTCGCTCGCTGTTCCTCTTGCAATTGACGTGACGAGGTATGTTTACGTAGAACTTTGCACTTTCCGTCACACACATCTTCCTACTACCATCCCCAAACCCTTTGAAACTGCCCTGCTCTGTTATGCTGTCCCCTATGGGTGCAGAAAAACCTCTGAATGGTGCATTACTTGCACTTGTTATGCTACAATTTATGTTTACACTTTGGTTACAACCATTTTCTCTACTGGTGTTTGTTAACCCCTTAAAGCTGCTCTGCTAGGCTTAGCCCTAGTGTCACGGGGAAACCCGGAAACAGAATTATCATCACTTACTACATTGACCTGTGTGTTGGCATCCCTACTGTCATTCCCCTCCTTGTTTGGTGTGGAGTGTTATGGTTCTACAAAGCCCCTGAATGTGATAGTAGTACACAAACTGTTGTTTACATTTGATTGACCGGGAGTTCCATGACTGGTGGTTTTGTTTACAGTGTGACGCATGCTGTTATCTTCACCGTGTGTGCTTCCCTGCATGCTATGCCATGATCGCTGAAGTACTGGGCTTATCGGCGTCTCCTTGTGCCTCTTCCCTAAAGGTGTGCTGGCTATATTCAGGTCTTCGCAGTGTCGTTTCGTCACACGTCCCAGTTTCATTAGAAACATAGAATTGCCAATTTTTTAGATCACTCTTAATGGCCCAATTCATCTGGGTGCTAGCCCTGCCCAATGGTTTTTCATCCCAGCGAACAATGGGTTTCCCCTTACGTACACGTACATACCGGGCATTCATTTGGGTGGTTGCCTCCTACACTCCTGTACCCACGTGTTACAATATTCTCCTGGTTCTCCCTCGCCTGTTCATGTATTTGTTGTTGGTGTGCTGTGATCTCTTCGGGCGGTACCGGGGTGTTTTCGCGGGGTTGTCCGGGCTCACGTAATTCGCGACCTTACACCATCTCCGCAGGTGTTTTTCCTATCGCTGCATTGACCCTGTTCCTTACATAAAACATGACCTCCGGAATGAGTTTCGCCTATCTTGTGGGATCTGCTTCTAACCAGATTCCCAACTGTATCTTGATATCTTGGTTCCAGCACTCAGTTGGATTCGCCCTGGAGTGGTAGACTGGGTGTGGTTCCCACCATATTCTCCCCACAAACTGGGTGCCGTTATCAGTCCAAATATACTCGGGGTACCCCACCTTGGATAAAACTTGTTCTGCATGGCATGCGCTACAGTGTATGCACGGACATTACTAACAGGAAAGCGTCTGTCCACCTTGTAACAAGTATGTTACTACAATAAGAAAATGTTTCCCACTCTTGGTACGGGCCCATGGGCCCATGATATCAAGCACAACAGTTTTGAAAGGCTCAGTTGGTAGGCTATGTTTTTGTGGTGTGTCGCTGTCTGTTCTCTGCAGCTTCCTTGTGTTACACGTAATGCAATTTTGAATGTATTGACGCATGTGTCTGCACACCTGGCCAATGAAAATATTTCTGAACATTCCTCCACATCTGTTCTGAACCAGGGTGACCATGTTCTAGGGTGTCGTGTCCATACTTCATTACTACTTCACATGTTTCCCTGGGTACATACGTCCGCCATTTTCTGCCATTTCCAGGTGGTTGAACTTGTATTTCCCGGTCTACTACCCTCCAATGTTCCGAATACCTATCGGCCCAGTGTTGCCGGCATTGTGCAGCATCCGGGGAATTTTATTGTGTGACGTGCACTTGCTTTAGAATGTCACAGACATTTAAAGAGACCAGTTCGGACGTATGTTTGTCAACAATGTTCTGCAAGACAAGGTGTGGTGTTTCTGTTACCGGGGTGGTGTGGCAAGATTGTAGTGCCTCATCCCACTCGGCATCGTCAGTTACAGTTATCTGCTGGCACGGGTTTCTGGACAGTGAATCTACAAGTTTGTTGGTTTCCCCCACCACATGTTCAACCAGAAAGTTGAACTCTTGCAACAACAAGGCCTAGCAGGCGAGTTTGCTTTTACCGCTGTGCATTCCCTCTAACCAAACCAAGCATATGTTGTTCGTTTTCAGGGTGAACTTTCTGCCTAGCAAATACGGCCTGTACTTCCGTAGTGCGCGAACGTTCACCAAACATTCCTGCTCATTTACGTGGTATTTTCTCTCTGTGTGACTGAATTTTGCACTGTGGTAATGTATTTTGTGTTTCTGTCCCTGTTTGCCCACTTGGTAGAGCACTGGTCCAATGCCCTCCTGGCTAGCATCTGTTTGCAAAACAACCGGAAGTTCTGGGTTAAACCGAGCTAGTGGTTGACAGTTGAGAAAAGCAAGTTTGATTTCCTGATATGACATGTTCGTTGAGTTGTCCACACAAATTTATGCTTTTCTGACAAGAGCTCAATTAGTGGTTTCAGTAATGACGGAAAAATTAGGGACAAATTCCAGCAACCAGTTTATTAACCCAAACAATTTTCGCACTTGTTTCCACGACCTGGGGTTGGGTTTTTCGTGTTTCTGGTTCGTGTCCATCCCCTGAGAGACAGTGACCTAGAAATTCCATTTTGCTCATGCCCAATTTACATTTGTCAATTTTACACATCAGTTTGTGACATTCCAATCTCTCGAACACAAGGCTTAAGTGGTGCAGGTCTTCTTCCTCGCTATTTGACCACACAAGTACATTGTCAAGATACGCCATCGCGAAGTCTCCTATGTAGCCGCCCAAGACGTTGACCATGAAGTTTTGAAAAGTAGCGGAAGCACATTTTAAACCAAACGGCATGGCAACAAATTGAAATCCCCCCCCCCCCCTTTTTATCAGGTCTTGTGAATGCGGTTTTATTATGATATTGGGGGCAGAAAGGAACTTGCCAATATCCAGACTTGAGATTTAGTGATGTAAACACAGCAGCAGGCCCTAGTGTTGACAAAGTGTCCTTGATGTTTATTACAGGATGTGGTATATTTCCTGTAATCTTGTTCAACGGGCGAAAGTGTACACAAAACCTCCATTCGCCATCCTTTTTAGGAGCTAGGGTAATGCCTGAATTATAGAGACTTTACGTGGGTTCGATAACATTGTCTCTCAACATCTCACATACCTGCTGATTTATCACGTTCCGGAAGAAAATACCTGGATCTCGTGGCTTGGAGTACACCGGGTCCTCATGCTTGTGATGATAGCATGCTCGGTGACGTCGGTACGCTGCAGCTTTCCGTCGATATGAAACACACCGGCTTACTGGTTCAGCAGATGTGGCATCCTTCCCTGGAGAGAATTGCTCTAGCGGCACGGCAGCTGTTACTGTCAGCGGCGTTGCTCCCACTGCATACAGCGTCCACCTCCCACGTCCCCGCATGAAGACGGTCGAGATGTGACTCGATTACAGCTTGATTGTTGATCAACCACGGTAACCCGTCGCATACAAAGTGCGACATATATACTGTGCCCGATCTATGCGAAGAAATTATTCTTGGGCCAAGAATCATTTCTTCGCATAGATTTGGCACAATATATATGTCTCACTTTGTATGCAAGTCGTGAATTCCCACAGTCAAATGCATTACACCGATAGCTTCACCCTGTTGGTTTATGGTGGCAAATTGTAAGTGATGCGGCGGCACTCTGCTGGAAATGGCCTTTATCAGTCCCTCACGTACAAAAGTGTGACTTGCGGCAGTGTCTACATAGGCAATTACATTTTTCCCCTCCAGTTCGATATTGGCACATAATGCACATACAGTACCTTCGCTCACTTGTAACACTTTAGCATCCACATTAGGCAGACTTCTGAAGTCTGGCGGTGAGATTTGTGCAAGTGTTGTTTCACCAACCTCCATACTCAGCTTTCCTACCTGTTTCCCTTGTAATAGTTCTCACGGTTATTTTTGTGATAGTTCGGCCTCTGTCCACGTGTCATCCGCACTGACGTAAACTGTGGGGGGTGGTCACGTAACATCTACCATTACCATGGGTGTTGACATTCTGTAATCTTGTCTTGGCAGTTGGTACTCCTGCCCTGCACGTACATCCCTCTCATGGGAATGTTCATGGTTGTGGCAGACGGTCTGCACGTGCTTACCCACATCTTGTGTGTGCGACGTGTGCCATCATGGCCTAACTGCCGCTGGCTCTTAGCCAGCGTCAACTGATAACTTCTCCGACGTTTTAAATACCTTTGTATCGTGCTACTGGAGACTTGTCATGATGATCCTTCGTACCTCTCTGGAACACTGGAATGAAATGCTGGATCCTGGAACCTGGAGTACTGCTGTGTGGAAATTGTAGTTGTTTACAGTATGCACGTAGGCTCACAACAAATTATTAATGAACTGCGTGTCGGTAATCTTCAGTGTCACAGGGCGTGTAGGAGCTCAAGCCTAAAACATTGTGCCATTATTGTAACATGGCAAAGGCTAGTCAATAGCCTCATGGCAGTTGTCATAAAATGACAACTGTACATCACAGTCGGGGTTCACTTCAGCAGTAGAGCACGAGACAAAGACGCCATATTGAAATAAAAATATTGGATTCCTGTCTCTGAGTATTTACTCAGGTTTTATTTTAAACTTAAATTTCAAATAACAGGTTCACCACACCAATACAAACTGTTTAACGAAGTACATGAACACGGGATAGCATCATGGTAGTTTGGTAGTTGAGCGCATCATTTTCAAAACACTCATCACGAGGCACGACACCCACCTTCATGCTTTTTCTTCAAAGTCTGTTGATCATTTGCTCACTGGCTTATGGCCCTCAGAGCGCAGCTAGGCACGTGCCTGTCCCCTCTCCTATTTCTCCCCGAGCTACGTTACTAAAATTATAATATGGCTGCGGCTAAAATACCTTTTATGAGCTGTCTCTATCCCCACTCCCCACACCAAATATGGAAATCCTTTGCACAAACTCCTACCATTGGCTAGATCCATTTATGTCGCAGCTGACTTTTAGAACAAAAACTATTTGCGAAAGGTAAATGGCATGTAAAGTGGAACAAAAAAAAAAAAACTTATTTGTAAAACTGATGCAATCTCACTACGACTTCAAAACTCACAAAAGCAAACACATTACTGATAAACACTCAAATACGGCCACGAACTTCCGCTCCACATTTCACTAAAGAAAATAAAATATTACACTCACTTGCAAAAGAAAAGTACAATTTAACCAAAAATCAGATTTAAAATTATTATAAAAATTTTTTAAAAATTCATAACCAGCAGCGTTTCAACTTCTCTTAACATATTTCAGCTAAAATTTTGACCGAATGTTGTAAATCTCAGATACAATAACACAAACACCCTGACAATACTTTTAGGCTACCGAAACACTCAGTCAGTGTACTCAAAATAATAAAATCTAAAAATTTCCAGACATAAGTTTGCATAAATAAATATTATATGACTATAGTCGCAAAAGTTTTCTCACAATTATTTTGGCCTGGTGTAACTACACATAATGAATATAATAAAAAATAGGTAAACTATGTATAATGTTAGGATAGCTTACCTGAGACTGCTGAAATTCAAATTCCTACGATTTACATTACTTAAAATGTGATATTGATCGAAAATAAGCCTTACTGCTGATACATTTTGTGCCCATTATTTTCAACAAGTGTTGTCAATGTGAGCACATACACAAACGTGTGACATACCAGCTGATTGCAGGCACTGCAAATGGTCATTTGTTGCCACACCAGTACAAAATTGGTGGTTTTGTCTGTCAGGAAACGGCGTTCGTAAATGAAACACAGTATAAATACTCGTAATAATATCCAATTCAAATTTGGGATATTTAAGAGTTTTTTATACATCCCTTGCACTTTGAATTAAAAAAGTTCCACTGTATTATAGAAGTCAGTAACGTTGAATAGTAGTAACACACAAGTAATTACATGTCTTTACACTGACAACAATATTCTCAGTATAACCACTGTACTGTAAACTTCTTGTCAAACTTTCCTTCAATTATATCACGAAAGTGTCTTCTACGTGCCTTGGTTAACACCAGTGACGTAGTGCATTGTTTTGATAGTACAGGTACTTCTTTTAATTAGTGAAATGAAGGATCCAATGATTTCTCCCCCAGGAAAATATGAAAAGTCTGTTTATGTGGCTGGTTTAAACATATTTTTTATTTTTATTTCAGTGTTTAATCATAGTCTGCTTTCAATTGTAAGGATGTTAGAAACCTGGAAATTCACTTTAGATGGATTGTGTTCTGAATGGCACAGTCTGCACGGGAGACATGGACAGGAAATTTGATCATTATTTACATTTTGTTATAAATTTAAGTTTTTATCATTATATTTTTTAATGAGGTGTTGTTTTATTAAATTTATACATATTTGGGGGATTTGTAACTGATGGTTCTGAGCTACTCTATAACTAAAATATGAATTAATTCCTTTCTTGTTTACACACATAATTATTCAAATATGAGTTTAACATAAATTACAATATCTTGGAACACTTTGAAAGAGCTAATTAAATTTGAGTTTAATTTATATATATTTTTGAAGCCACCATTAATAATTTTATTTAGATTGATATTTCCTACCTTGCTTGATGCCAAAGGCTGATATGTAAGCAGACTATGGCGGGCGGGCTTGGGCTTGTCGACATCCTTCTGGCCCTCAGGCACATCTTCTTTAGTAAACGTCGACATGAGGACAGATGTCCTTATAGCCATCACGCTAGAATGTGTGCCCTCACGCCACTGCGCCCTCATTCTTCATTCGGCAGAGGGGGTTTCTGCTAATGCCAGGTTTGGGTTATTGTGCATCCTGATTGTGGAACTCCATTGCCCAATGGCCTTGTTACATTTATCTGTGGGATAATGTGTTCAGGCAGGCTGTAGAAATAAGGCTTGCCCACGCCATCGTAACATCTCCCTCCTATACCAGATAAGAGATTTTCTCACCTCTTCTGTAGCTCCAGGTCGAAAATTTGGTAATTTTATAATTTTACTTTTAGCAGTAAGAAAATGGTTTGGGGTGAAACCCTCTTTGCTACAGTAGGGTAATGTTGTGTGTAAGATTTTAATGAGAGAAGGAAGAGTTGGTGTGGAAACTGCCAATATCGTTGTTCCTGCGTGTTCACAAGGTGTGTTGTTCGCTGACTGCAAAATGCCTGCTGCTATGCCCCTGAACTTGCAAACTGTTGTGGTGTGCAAACTATTTTTCATGTGAGCACGGGAGATGCCCACAGGCAGTTCGCATACCATCAGTCAGTTCTTTCCTTGTCACCTTACACTGTCCAAATAACGCATTGAAAGTCCTTATGGCTTTGATTAAAAATTACGTTGATATTAAAAAATATAAATAAATTTTAAGTCAATGATTAACAGTGCAGTTGTATGTTAATGAAATTGAAATAGAATCAACATAAATATGAAGAAGGAAAAAAATTAATATATCGCACAGCATTCTGACATTGTTTTTATACTGTTATGTGGTTGCTGCTTTGCATCACTGCCCTTGACACGTGCAAGTGAGTGCAGGAATGTGTTGAGAAGAGAGTAGTAGTGTGAGAAAGCGGCCGCATTTACAAAGGCTGGCAGCCATGTGCCACCACAATAAGCCTACCATATCTGAATGCTCCAAACCTTGGTTGGATTGAATTTCTGCATTTATATGAAGGAATGTTCTGTTTTAATGCCTTAGTTTCCCTAAGTGTGACTCGGGGTGTGACAAACCTTCCAGGTCAGGTCAACTGAGATTATTTAAGCTCAGTGGGCCTCCGAGCTGGCAGTTTATAAGAGTTGGGAGTTTGTGCGATTGTGTGACCTTAAGCGATTGACGACTAGCCAGAAGAGCAATGAGTGGCAATGGAAGTAACCAGTGGAAGTAAAATCTATGTCTGCGAGCATCGTGCAGTGAAGAGAGTGACTGGCAGGCCGGACTATTGCAATGGATGCTTGAGCGTAAGACATTTCAAATGATGGCGACAGAGAGAATTATCATGTGTTAATATTGAATGAGAGTTAAATTACTTGTTACTAAACACAGACTGAGGAGGACTTTAATTAAAGTTGAATAGACTTTAAATATTGCATTCATTGAGAAATTAATAGTGTAATAGTGGAGATAAACAATTTAATGTTGTAAATAATAGTAGTGTGAATAAATTAAAAATCAGATTTCGGTAATTTATTTTTATTAAGACCTTCATCCCTCTCAAACTTGGATACATCCCTCTGGCATCTTGTAACTATACATAAGTAAACCATCTTGTTTGAATAAACTGTGTGTTTATTCAAACAGTGTGCAGAATGACGATTTTAGGGCAAAGGCATAATGCATAATTTTCGTTTTGCTGTAACAGATCATGCTAGATATTTGTTTCAGAAAATATTACTGTTGTGGATGCACAAAATCTGCTGTTCGTGTATCCTTACAAAAGGATCAGTATGCTCATGAGGATAGCTGTTAGATTTTTTGTCGTATAAAAAAGTGTGTACTATATTTTTATAAATTGTACTAATTTCTATTTTTGAAGTTGGCAGCTACGGGGATTCAATCCAATATCTAATAAATTCCCAAAATTTATATCAAATTGAGATATTAAATCTTATACAAATTATAAGCCAACCCAATTAAGTGACTAGATTCATGTTACAACCCTAGCTTTACAGAATAATAAACCAATTGTCAAACACACAATTTTCATGAACTCTTAAACCTAGGGACCATGTTTTTTTTTAGTAGGCCTACTTTAAATGTGAAAGCCCAAGAAGACTAAGACCAGTGGGTGATTAGTCCACAGTTAAACTTAAACCTGGGACAGAGACAACAAAAGGAAGACAGGGCTAATCACAGCACACAGGCAGAATCTGCAGCTTCTAACACTGTGGACATCCATAAATTAGGAGATAGCCCGAGAATGTAAAGGTTTTAGGTGAGAAATATGCATGTGCTTTATGTAGGCTCCCGTTTTAGGGTCAGCCAAGTTGGCTGTAACAGGCGTCAAAAAGCATTGGATGTAACAGGGAACAGACACATTAAATAATAATTTGGCTATACGTTGTTACACCGCCCTACCAATGGGGTGGGTTTTTAAGAGAACTAAATCTCTAGTTATAAAAGTTATCTTTTCTATTTTGGTTGCATTTTATGCGGGTCCACTCGTGGAAGCGTTAATTTGTTGATTTCTGAGGGCTGCTGTGCCACCCAGATTCCTCAGATGTCTGAGACATCATCGGAAAGAAGATCACTCAACTGCAACAAGTTTGAGAGAATGATTAGGCATGTCAATGAACATAAAATTAAAAGGTGTAGATTTATGTGACTCATATCAAGCATAATTGAATGCCATTTGTAACCAGGGCAGATTCTTGTCGCAGTTGGTTTGATCCTTTGCATGAAAGGCAATTAATGCTGAACGAAGGTTTCAATTAAAACACTACGCATGCGAAGGTGGAGGATTATGGAGACAAAGTGAAGTGCTTGATCCCATAGGGGTACCTTTGATGTGGTGGACTTTGAATTTTAAGGAAGAAATACGTATCACCTAATGATCAATTTTTCCTAGTTGTCGAGGATATGCCAAAAGCCAAGACAATGCCTGATTATCTGTTTCTAGGAGGAATTCTGAATGTTCAAGTTACTGGTGAAACTTTTCAATGCCAAAAACCACAGTTAAGCACTGTAGATGATAGACTATTTTCACTCATGAAGAATCGGCGTACGTGATGTAAATGTTATTATGTGCTGTCAAGCACTGTTAACTTCTTGTGTGAGAACTGCCTCCACAGCTAAACTAGAGGCATCAGTCTGTAGAATAAAATGTTTGGAGAAATCTGCCATGCAGAGCACTGGTGGATTTGTAATATCTTGTTTTAATGTTTCAAATTTTTTAAATGTTTTTCTGCACCCTACTTGAATTTCACAGACTTCTTACACAACTTGTTTAAGGGTGTGGCATTCTCAGCAAGATGTGGTATAAATTTCCCGAAAAATTGAACTGGCCCATAAAGCGGACTATGCCCTTTGCATCTTGGGGAGATCGAAAATTTCTAATAGCCTGTGTTCTGTCCGGATCTATGGCAATGCCTTGTCAGGAAATTTTGTGTCTGAGGAACAATATTTCCTGAACTACGAATTTGACTTTTGCAGGATTGACAGTGAGGCCAGCCTTTTCTAATCGAGTAAGAACCTGTTTAAGGTGACAGATGTTGATCAAAGTTCTCAGAGTACACAACCAAAACATCGAAGTAATTATATACATATTTAAATTTAATATCATGAGATATTTGATCAAGAAGTCTGGTAAGGACTTAGGCACCAGTGGCAAGGCCAAAAGGGACGCAGGTGAATGGTAAAGGTTCCAAGTAATAAATTAGTGATGAGTTTGAATGTTTTGCCAATGGTATTTTATGATAGGCCGCATGGAGATCAATGGTTGTGAAAATTTTTACTTACTAAACCAGTTAAAGTCGGAATGGATGTCAGACTATGCTATAGATTCAGTTTCAATTTTTTGATTAAGCTTCCAGTAGTCAACTACTATACCTTGTTTTCCATTAGGCTTTGGAATCAAAAATGCTGGACTAGCATATTGAGATGTGGACTGTTCAATAACACCTTTGTTAATTAGATCCTGAACTTGGAGTCTCAAAAACTCCATTTGTGGAGGGCTAATCAATAGGGATGACTCTTGATTGGTTCTTTAATAATTTGATCTTATACTCGAGCAATTTTGCTAACCCCAGTTCTGAGGTGAGCACACTAGGAAACAGACTACTAATGTCCCAAATAGCTGTATGCTCCTTTTCATTTAAATGACGTAAAGGACTTGGAGATACACCTGAATTTAACTCGGTGTTTATGTCCGTGTTCACTTGTTGGTTGTAATGTACAAATAAAATTCTCTGTTCAGGAACTAATTTAAAACAGACATGATTACCATGAACATCAAGAATAAGACCAGATATTCTCATAAAGTAAGCAGCTAATATAAAATTTTGACTTAGGTTTTCTGCTACTAGGCACTTAACTAACCGAGTGAAATTAGAAATGCATATTTTGACAGTTTCACTGCACTATATGGGGAAGGGATCATTAGATGCAGTGTAGCACTAGATTAATTTGAATAGATTTTATTAGGTTCAAATTTTGGAGTTGTTTAAATAATTTGCCAGAAATAACGATCTGTGTCGAAACAGTCAACACATGCGTTAACCTGAAGAGAGCCCAAGGTAACTTCAATTCATGGAGTATTAGGCCTTTAGTACACTATAAGATTGGGAAAATGCACATGGAAGACACTAGCTACAATCTTACATTCTTTAGGCTTTCAGGTCCAAACAGGCATTGGAACAAATGACAATTATTTACAATGTGTAAAAGGTGAGCATTTACCTGGGAGTTGGCTAATTTTCCCTTACCGCGAGAAGTTGTCGCTCACTTCCCGGTCTCGCTCATATCGTTTTTTAACTTCCAACTCAGACAAAATACACAAGTTACTAGATACTTACAGCCGCTGATCTCTCACCGGAAGGCCTGTCACGAGACCAGGAACCTAAGCTCCCATAACTCGTTAAGTCTGTTTGCAAATATAGTTACAGCCCGACAGTCATTGAGCCGGCTCCGGGCTGCTGTTTTTGTTTCAGCTGGGCTCTTGGCCCTTATTTATATCTGTGAACCACTGTTTCTATCTTAATGGATTTACATGTGTATGTATCGACGAAGGAATTAAACTCTTCACCAATCACCGAACTGGTGTGTTGTAGTACTGTAGAAACTTGCATGACTTTGACAATCTTTTATAAAGGCCCCATTCAGCATTTTTTAAGTAACTTATATTTAGGGGAAGTGATATTTCGCGAAAAGATTTTGAGCCAAGATAGAATTCAAAGAACGAAAGGGTTGGTTATCTTTCTTGATTCCCTGAAACATGTTTTGAGAGGTGTGTAACGTCTGCATACTAATCATGAAGGCTCAGTGCCCGAGTTAGTGAAGTTCGATTGGCTCGGTCAAATGCCGGAAAGGAGCTCCACACAGGCAGCAGCCAATGGCTGTATAAATACAGCTGATCTTTATTTATACATAGTATAGAAGTCTACTTTGTCCTCAGATTTTTTTTTTTTTGCGAAAAATCACTCGCCCAACTTATATTTATGTGTTATCGTATATAATATACAATTCACATATATATATAAATGTGCAACTATGAATATAATTTATATGCCAAATAATGATAACTAGAGACCCTCGAAATTCGCGAGTTCAATAACTTGTAGACTAGACTTTATAATCTTACATACTCTCATACAGATATAAACAGTTTATTGGTTGATTGTTGTGGTAGTTAAAGGTGGTGGTTGGGCACCCAATTTCTTGTATGTCTGTTATTGGCTTATTTATCTCCAGGTGGTGTCAAAAACACATCGACCAATTACAAACATAACAAGAACATACACATGTGTGAATTCCAACTTGTCTTGAAATGAACCTGCGAAATTCTCGGGTTTTTACTTATAACACATTTCTGCGTTTGTGTTTGTGTATGTATGTATATATATATATATATATATATATATATATATATATATATATATATATATATATATATACATATGTGTGCGTGTGTGCATGTGTTCATGAGTGCGCGTGTGTGTATATGGGGGGGGGGGGAGAGGTGGTACCATGTTTTCGATACTCTATACTCAATACAGTTTTCAGCTCGATACCCTCGATACTTTCGATACTTAATACTTTCGAGTAAAAAAAAAATTCAATAATGAAATCAAATTTTTGTCAACTACATTTTCATTGTCTTCAACCAAATTTGTAATAAAGTTTAAAATCAAAGAGAAATCACGCAAGATAATACTACAGATGATGGAAACAAAATAGAAATTTATATAACTAAAGCTTGGCTCACAACCATCCTTCGTTTCTGTCAGTCGCCCGTCTGTCAGTCAGTCATCCATCGTTTCCGTTAGTCGCCCGTCCGTCAGTCAGCCATCCGTTGGCTTATTCGTCCATCAGTTGGAAGCGACTTACAACAGTCCGTCAATCCATTGGGCGAGAAAATTTATTTTCAATGTTACCACCCAACAACACAAATTTTCTCCCGCACAAACAAATATTTTTAATGAATGAAATAAATAGTCTCTTTGCCTAACGTAATCTATCAACATTTCCTCCGAAAATCTAAAAGTCATCTTTAGCTCAATTCAAATGTGAAATGTAAAAACGTGAATAAATTCACTGCCTTGTGTATTTAAAAAGAAAAATATTTAGACATAAAACATGTGACTGTTTTCTGACAGCCATGTTCAAGGAACGATATTACAAGGCTGTGGCCCATCCGCCCATCCGCCGAAAGTTAAAGTTTGAGATATATTTGACTGGTTGACAGATCAAAAAAAAAGTTTCCCTGCAATTGGTTGAAGATCATGTGACGAACGGACGGACAGGCGACTGACTGACTGGCGACTGACGGATGAAACGGATGGTTGCGAGTCCATCTTTAGCAGTAGGCCTGTCAAGTGTTATAAAATTATAAATATTTATATGATGCTAAAAAAAAGCACATCTGGCATGTCAATTTTCAAACTAAGAAAGCTTAATAATTTTAATTTAGAAAAACAAGCATTACATTTTTTTCTAGATTAAGTCAAATAGAGGAAATGTGGGAATTGTTTATCACTGGATAAAAAAAAATAGCAATTCTTCCACTACCAGAAGTAAGATAAATGTATTATTCTGTTTGTTGTTTTGGATTGGTCGTTTTCACAGATTGTGTACACACAGAACACGTAAAATAAATGTGAAGTACTGGTTGTACACACAAATGGTACGTAGAAAAAAATATGTACTTGCAGTCAGAATACCGAACATAACTTCAGTAAATTTTGTCAGTTCTAGAAACGTAGTATGTCCACAATGAATCCTTGTGAAACAGCTGCTCTGTCTATGAAGAAAACAATGTGTATAAACATTTGCTCTAATTAATAGAGATTACCATGCCAACCTACCTTGTTTTTGTTATGGCAAAGTCATGCTGCTGAGGCTGTGTTAATTTTATTGCCAATGGATTGGATAGGGTTGGGAGAGACTTTAGTTTAACGTCTTTCATGAGACAGCATTTTTTCGCACCTCTTCTTATGAGACTGTATCATTTTTAATTACATATTGTTTCAGTGGAAGAGTCGAAAATTTTCTCGTATGAAAGATAAATTCAAATTATTGTATACCATGTCAAATTTTAACCTAGCCGAAAGAAAATGTGATTAATATGTAGTGGTAATTCGAATACAAAACACATTCGGGACATACATTTTTTTTGGTGGAGTTCATATTCCATACAGCAGATGTCCTATTTTTACACTGCAAAACAGAGGTGAAATGGTGTTTTTTTTTTGGCCACTTACATTTGAACTATTCTAATAACCATTTCAAAATACGGTATTTACAATAAACACTTTCAAAACACATTATTTACAATACACACTGACCTGTTCATAATTACTATTTGCAACTCCTGAATACATGTTGTTCTATTACAATCCTTACTTCACGTTTCTCTGCCATTGATACAAAATAATTATCTGTATCATAAAATAAATACGACACTTCACGGCCTTTCCGAAACTTGTAAACTCTAGAACGAAAATAAATGCAAACAGTGCTCTTCCTGACAGTTGGGAAAGTTGCGGACCAAGCCATATGCATGTGTCGATAATAAGTATTGAATAAAAGTATCTATTTGAACGTTGCAATACTCAATACTTCCGATACAGCCTAGTATCGAGGGGTATCGAGGTATTGACGTATCGAATGTCCCATCTCTAGTGTATTTTGTGACGACACGTAGGTTCAAACTTTTTGTTAATATTTGGATTTTTGAAGAATCCTGTTAAATTTATTTTTTTATTATTTAACCCTAATGTAGGACAGTCTTCCTTCGGGTGGACGCAACCCTCTCCTTTTTTTTATTCGGAGGCTTTAATTTCCCTGAGAACCCCTATTATTTTTTTGTTAGGATACATTTACTTTAGAATTTCCAGTTGATTTTGAGGTTTAAGGTGATGTGGTTGTGTGGTGAAAATGATAGTCTTTTTTTTGTGGATACGAATCAGATACTTATCCCACCCCCTCCCCCCCCCCCACACACACACACACAGTTTAACCTCGACAAGGTAGTAATGTTTTGTTTTGATTTTAATCTCTAGTAATTTTGTTTTTAAATTCTCTTTTTGGAATATAGACTGATGCCTTACTCTTTTTTTATCTAACAAGTCCTTTAATTTTTTGTACCAAGGTTGTATTTTAAAATTTGCTTCATCGGGCTAATTTCAAAATTTAATTTTCTTTAGATAAGGATATTAGGTCGTTCACTTCGACTTAACTCGAATACATTTTGAAAGCGTTGAAGAAACATCCCGAGTAGTTTGCTGGAGGTGTTTTGCAACTTCATGCTGAAATAAGTTTCTGAACTCTTCGTACCGGCCGCAGCTGCACTTGTTTTCCTTTTTTACTGCATCAGGAAAGTGCCGTCACCGTTTGCCTGTTATTGTGGTGCACATGTGCCTGTAGATTCACGGAGTCAACTTGATAAAGGACTTTTCGAGTAGGCAGCTGTAAGCATATGGGCTGCAGTAGGGAATGGAGAGAAATTCAAACTGCATTTAGCAGACCAAGTATAGGCCCCTCAGGGGAAGAGGGAATACGCTTCAGACGAATCACGTGTTTGTGAGCGATGACCCATGTTCGCGGAAGACTGTGATTATTCAAAGGCTAGGGGCCACGAGCCATGACATTAGGCGAGGCCAAGTGCGCCATGTTTTTGCAGCTGCTCAGCCAAAGACGATACAAGATAAAGACTGGTATCTCAATGTTATTCTCGTGGCTCTGCTTTGAAGCCCCGATTGTGCTGCCATCTCTTGATTTCGCAAAAAAGTTTTTGGAGCAGTTGGTAACTAGCATATTCTAGCGGCCATTTTAAAAACGTCGTCATACCACTGCTTGGCGGGATTTTCAAATTTGGCGGGTTATTTGAATATACTAGGTTCCAAAAACTATTTGGCCATTTTTCTCGATGTCTTAAATTGTGTTATGCAAAACTGACTTATTATTAAAGCACTTCATAAATATGCTACCTACTTTTATCTGAAATGATGATAGTATTCAATATACAATACCAAAAATCAAATTTGTTAGTATTTAGTGACTTTAATATGCATGCTTCTTTCCAAGATTACCATTTAATGAAATTTTTGCTATGCTCACAACATGTATATTTAGTTTGGAGGTAATCACGTGCACAGTTATTCTAATCATAAATATTGCATTTAGTGATATTTAACAGGAATAAATAATTATGGGTATATAAACTGAACTCACTGTATACAAACATTTGGATTTTTTGGTCTTCTATTTCAGAAACTACAATAATTTAAGAAAACGTTACCACACTTGCATGGTGCTTGAATGAATCCCATTTACATAACACAGTAAAAGACACCAAGAAATAGGGCTACAATCTAAGAAAGGTGTATGTGAACTACGAAAGAATGATTTAATGAGGAATAGTAACATTGTAAAAAATTGTTACTCTCCCTATCCTTTAACATTACTGCCTTATAAACTATTTTTTTGACATATTTTATGCACCCATGGAAAAAATTACGGGTATTCCATTTTCATTAACTTGAGAACTTGTAATTTTATAACCTGGAATGACATTTAAAGAAAAAAGTTTATTATGTGCAATTGTTTTGGAATAAAACAATACTAGCAAATCATGAGTGTAAATTTTGTAACAAATGGAATGTTAACTTAATGTCCTCCTCGCAGTTTTACTATGAAGGCAGAGAGGGGTTATTTAAGAACCCAATACCACAATGTTTACATTCTTCCTATGTCACCAATATGGTGCCAATGACGTCATCCAGTTTTTTCTATTCCTCCATTCCTTTCCTACGACAATCCAACGAGGCATCCACGGGAATGTGGGGGTTTTCGGGCTGGGACACTTTTCAGCATTTCTAAACGATGGTATCGCGAACTATAAGAGAGCCCATCCGCTATATTAAACTACCCGGTACCACATATGGTATCTGGTAATACGATACAGCCCATCCGCTCTATATTATTACCTGATATAGATCGTTCATGGTAAAGTGAGCACTTTTGAAGCCCTAGTTACTTTTTTTCTTTCGACCAATTTATATCGTTCCACCACTTGTTAATGTAAACCCTGCTATTTGAGTAATAAACATAGTGTTTATATTCACCATAGCCAAAACCAATAGTCCGGGGTCACAATGAAATGTATTTATTGGTTATTGTTTGATGAAACAGTTTCAAAAAGTGCTCACTTTACCGTGAACCGCTTATGCAACATATGGTATCGGGTAATACGATAGACCCATTCACTCTATTATACTACCCGATAACACATATGGTATAGTGTAATTACACGTGGGCCCATCCACCCAAGTGTACGACGCGATAACACATTTGTATCATAGTCAATATATTACTTATCTGGCCGCATGAACTAACGTTTGATATTTGTAAACAACAAAACACATTTTTTGGTAAATTAGCCTCACCTTGTTTATCACGAGTCGTGTGTCAGCGAATAACTGGAATGGATGCATATTTCGAACAAAAATAGTCAATTATTTACTAACTTGGTGCCTGAAATAACATGTATCTAAACGACGAATCACATTTTTTGGTTGTTCAGCCACACCTTGTTTATCACGGGTCATGTGTGGATGAATCACTGTAATGGGTGCATATTTCACTTGAAAAGGATTATTTCCGCACACATTCACATTTCCCTATTTGTTTAATATAATTTCTACTATATTTTATGCTTCACTTAATCGAATACCACCTAAACATACTAGGCCTACCCTATCCTAAGACGACCTACCTACAACAACGTATTTCTATATGTCACTACAAACATCAAACACATCCAATAATTAATTACAAATGGTAAAGACTAGGTCCCTGCTACAGAATCCTGACCTAGCATTACCTAACTACAACACTCGTTATTACACTGGAAACACACATTTGTACTTAACTGTATCAACACATACCTTTACCAAACATATCCATTCTCTGCAAACATGGAATACCATGCTCATTTTCATTGTCCGACGTGGAACATTCTTTGCACAATGGTACATATACAATTAGTATTCGAAAACACCATGATGCACCACATATTTCTATTTTAGCTCCGTATTAAATATCTATCTCTCTTCTGAATGACACCATATATACACTCTTATTGTAACATAATTATTTCAACAAACACTTCTAACAGTATTATTTCCCATGAAACAGGCAATAAATCACTCCTAAATCAGACACATCTGAACCGGCAAATTACTGTAGTTAATCACCAGTTAAATTTTCTAATGTTTATTTTATTCCCCATTTTATACAGTCATACCACTCTCAAAAACTTAACTCCTAATTTGTTGCATTATATTGCTTCACTCGTTTAATGTATTACCAACATAATCAGCCAGACGATGCACGTCCTGACGTCATTAACTTCATCACACTTATAAACAAATGTTTGGTATCACGATCTTGTATACACCCGGCAGAGTCTTTGTCAATAACAGTGTGTTAATAATACAGCAACTGTGAAGTTTCTAGAGCACACTTGTCATCAAAAGGTGCAGTACAGCTAAAGACAAATAGCACATCACATTACCTGCAATAGCTCAAACACGAAATTTTTTAGCACTGCATTATTAGCAATGCATGTATACTGATTTTAAAAAATGCAACGCAAAATTCTCTTGTACCTGCAAATAAATAAAAACTTTATTCATAAAACTAAAACTATATTCACCCATAACACATTATAAATACACATACCTACTTTTTTTTTTCATTATGGGAAAACTGCTATATGACGTTAAGTACCATTTTTGACAATCGCAGAGACTACTAGCCTGTGGCCAGGCCAACACATTCAAATATCTTTAGTAAAATTTAGTCGTCGAAAATACATTCAACACTTCAATTAAATTATGGCAATTTGCAACTGACCTCTTTCCACCAATATTTGAACTGATTTAATTTTGGTACGTACATATACTCTGACACAAGTTTCAATTTGTTAATGAAATAAAGGCAATTATATATGCTGAAAAACTATGCATTTCGGATTCAAAGAAAATCTGGATCGTGAGTACTTCTAGTAGTGCACGTAACTGCCTCAGAGCATGACAACATGAGAGACAGAAAATAGTCTGAAAATCTCCATAAAAAGCACTGTCAGGAAAATCCAATTAACATAATATTTAAAACATTTCCTTGATGTAGGTTACCAATATGGATACTGTAACTGTATGATTTAATATGTAACTGTATTTTTCAATATGTAAAGAAACAATAATTATATATCATATTCCAAATACCACCGTATTTGTAGTTCGGCTTAACCGTAGAACAAAAACATCCTTAATATATGAAGAATCCGAAGTGCATGTTTCATATTTATTAACAATTTATCTCATGGAAAATATTCAGTACTCCAAATGCAAGTAAATTAAACACAACCTCATGAAGGGTCAACAAAATATATTGTATGATTGGATGCAATTACTTTTAAGCTTACTAAACAAAAAAAAAATTAAATGAAAACTTCTACCAAAGTTTTCTTGAAAGCTGTTAGTTCAGTTGAGGGAAAGAAACACAAACAAAAAAAATTTGAAAATATATACTTCTGGAGAGCAAACTGTACAAAGGATATTAACAATGAAAATAATAATTTTAGAAATGTTATATATTTAAGGATTTTGTAGAAACAGATCTTGTTAGGCGAAAGCGTGGCTTAACGTTCCTCGGAGATGTCGCACACTGGTGTTGCGACATCGCCACAGTGAACCAGATTGATAGCTTGTTTAAAAATGAACAGGAATTGGCAGGACATTTGTAGACAATGCAAAAACAGGTTTCATCTAATCACTTAGCCTTAGCTAACATTTCTAATCAAGTCTCAGTCATAAATGATGTTGTTGCAGTACTTTTTTGTAAAGTTCAGACCAAATTTAATAATTTGACTAAATATCCATCTACGCTTAGAGAGGCCTAAGAAGATAGTCATGCTGGGATTGTTATTGAGCTGTCGAATTTCCTGCAAAACCAACTTCTGATGGCAGCCCTTTTGGCTAAGCAAGTTCTCACAGTATTTAGGGTGAAAATCTTGGTTCAGTGTAGATCTTATAAGTTACCCGCTGTTTTGGTTTCACTTGAAATTACATAATTAGACTCTTGTGGTTAAAAAAGATAGATATCGTTTGGCATTCCCTTCTAGTAAAGTACAGGTGCATTGATATTTGAAAGTAAGTTATTGTCAAATTTTTTAGGATAATATTTTTGTAAAAATGAAAATACCTTTGGTCAAGAAAGACTCTTACTGGAAGTTGTACGACTTTATGGCTGTGCCATTTAATTGGTAAAATTCTATTTGTGCATTACATCATGAAACCACATTTTTGGCAGTAAATGGTGATGCAGTTACTATCATCAGGGGTAGAGCCTTGCAAGACTTTAGACCGCTGAGTGGTTAGGAGAAGTGTGTTCATATAGTTTGCCAATCAGACTCCCAGTTAATAATCACTTAAGTAGGGCCAGAAAGATATTTTTTTTACAAATGCTAGAGGTAAATTGGAAGTTAAGTGTACAATGAGTAAGAATGTAACCTAAATGTTAGGGATGGAAGAGCATCCGGGTGCCATTGACGTGGCCGTACCATGCAATTGTAAACTGTTTCTGAATGATGAGGTAAAAATTGTTTAAGTGTATCCATGTGAGTTCAATACAAAAACAGTGTTTGATATTTTTAATGTTATTCCTGCAGTTTGGTCAATATTTATGAAATTACATTTTCCTGCTCATCCCACATCAATGCAAACCATTTCCCCCTCATTTAATGATTGTTTGGAAGAAAATTGGCCCTCATCCATACTCCGTTTAAACATTTCGTTAGATATTAGTATTGGCAGATCTCCACATATTGTTTTAAATACCTCTGTGGGATTCCAGAATTCTTGGATTCGGAACCTACAGATCATTTCTTTGGGCCTTGTCTTTGTCGTTTTGTTGCTCATAATTTTCAAAAATCCTTATCTGATTGGAATAGATATGCTACCTCGAGTTGAGGCAGCAGACCTTTACATTGTTTTCGCATTAGAAATCGGATCAATACTTATAATTGTATTATTGACAATGTTGTTTGTACTATGTGTACTCTGTAGATTTTGCAGTTTTCAAAAACAGAGGAAAGGAGGCACTCCTCCAGAGGAGGAACCGAATGGTTCCTCTATGGGACCCATAGTGGATCATATCAGGGAAAGTGGCCGAGCCAAGGCTACAATAAATGATGCAGAAGATCGAAAGATGACCTTGATGATATCCATTGAATAGCCTCGAAAACCATTTGTAACCTACATATAAGAATCGTAAGAAACTGTAGCAATAAGTTGTTGTTTTGTAGTATCCACTGTTTGAATTTATTATTATTTTTTTAAGCTAAGTTGTAAAAATGTTGTGAAAAGGGAAAAATGGGACATCCTAGTGGAAAAGATGTCATGTCAAAGTAGGTAATGTAAAGGGAAGATAGAGGCCATAATTGTTGAGGAAATATAATTGAAATCCTTCCCTAAGAAAGAGGGTAGATACCTGCTGACTAACTGTAAGATGGAAAAGCTTGAAAGATACGTAAAATGTAAATAAGTAATATTTTATTATGTTTTAGATACTAGTCAAATAAGTGCTGTAAAGGTGTAAAGGTACTGTAGGGGGCAAAATATACCTATTATCTTCCCCTTTTAAGAAGCCAAGCATAAAGGTAATAGGGTCTATCAATGTTAATGTTTTAGTCAACGAGAGAATTTGGTGTGCCATTGACTGTTGTGACAGGTATAGGAGTAGGTTTAGCTAATAATAACCAATACAATTTTTTCTGGTAAGTAATTTTTTTCTTTGCTGGGGTTAACTGTAATGATAGATGGGTGGGCCAGATCAGGTGACAACTGGTCTTCGCTTTACTTTTTCAAGTAAATGAAAAAGACTGGACTTATGCAGTGACCTGTGGTTCAGTAGTACTTGTGTGCGTCGTTAAGACTGTGATTACCTGAGAAGCTTAAGACTTTCAGTGAGATCAGCGATGTTTTCCAAAGGAGGACTTATTCTTCAGGGGACTCTGGTGAAGATCGCCCTGTAACGAGTTGTGAGGGTGTTGAGAGTGATGGTCGCTCTGCCTTGCTATGGACAGTTACTCGCAACTCCCCTATGTTGGCAAGAGTTTGAGGAACTGTGGAATTGGTACATTTCTGGGAGGCGTTCTGGATGTTTCCATGGGTACTGGGGTACTCATGCTTCCTGGATCCCCCACGCTGCTGACGAGATGACAGCAACACGACTCCTCTCCTTTGGCTCGACCCTCTGTGTGGGTCCTTTGGCAGAAGATGTCCCTGGTGGAGCTACTGTGACTTCTGACTAAGTCCTGGTGGGCTTGACGTGTCCCAGCTCCATAAGTGGACCATGCCGAACCGAAGAGGCGAATAATGGGTGCTGATCTCCGAAAAAAATTGTTCTCACTACTACACAAGAGTGTTTAGTGTGTGTGCAAAGACTCCTATAAACTGAAACTGTCCTGATGCCAGCTAATAGATCGACCAGCCTAGATGATTTTTTTTCTGCCAGTGTGTGTTTTACCTGAACTGTTGCATAGTTTTTCTCCTTGTCTAAGTTCTTGATAGGTTAGGTCAGAGAGTTGAGTGGGTTATTATTTTTAAGAATGTGTATTGCTTGGAGATATACCTTTGTTTTATAAGTGAAGTAACAGTCGGCACTTTGCTTCTCCCTTAGACTAATAGAAAATATAATTGCTGTGAAAAGAAAAGAGAAAAACTAAGTGGGTACCATTGTTGTTATTATGCTGTGGCTGATGCTAGGACCTTGTGTTTTTAGTTGCTGTGTGGGACTAAGTTGAGACATTTTCCGTGCGGCAGCTGAGATGGTTTCTGCAGTCGTGGAGACCCTAAGCGCCAGTACGTTTGCTGCCTTTGAGTATGCAGGGATCTCCATGCAGCAACGACCACCAGTTTGCCAGCACGAGTGCGGTCACATTAAAGTTTGAGAGTTGTTATTTTTCATTTCTGTTATACAAGAATAAGTGCTTGAAGGGTCGACCACTTTTATAAGAACAAAATGTGTAATAGGTTTAGTCTATAGAGCTGCTGAACTTAAAGTAATGAAGACAGATGTTACAAGAAAGCATGTAACTAGCCTAGTTAGTGATAGGCCTGTCGACAACAGGATTATGTAGATTTGAAGACACCCACAACTAATATGTAACACTACAAAGATACAAAAATTGATTGCGATTCTTAATTCAAATTTAACTGGCATTATAGAATTTTACCCACATAACGTTAGGATCTTCTTAATGCATTTTTTAAAAATGTATTTGCGAGGGGTAAATCACAAATCATTATGCGAGAGGTAATGTGACGATGATAAGAAGCCTTAAAAAAATTTTTAGGGTATTTTTTCATATTTGGATTTTTGAAGAATCCTGTTTCATTTTTCTTAATATTTAACCCTAATGTATGACAGTCTTCGTTCGGGTGGACCTAACCCTCCCCTTTTTTATTTGGAGGCTTTAATTTTCCTGAGAACTCTTTTTATTTTTAGTTAGGATACATTTACTTTATAATTTCAAGTCAATTTTGAGATTTGAGGTTATGTGGTTGTGTGGTGAAGATAATAGCTTTCTTTTGTGGATACGAATATTCTTTTGTAGTGTTTCAGGTAAGGATTTAATTTCTGATATTCAGGTTTTTGGTTATAAATTTTGGAAAGCAGTTTCTCTGTATTTGGTTTCAAATACTTACATACCCCCCCCCCCCCCAAAAAAAAAAAATCTTACCAACACAGTTTTCACCTCAACAAGGTAATAATGTTTTGTTTGGATTTTAACAGCTAGTAGTTATTTTTTTGTATCAAGGTCGTATTTTAAAATTCCCTTCGTCGGGCTGATTTAAAAATTTAATTTTCTTTATGTTAGGGTATTAGGTCGTTCACTTAGTTTTCACTAGAATACATTTTGAAAGTGTTTAAGTAATGTCCCAGTAGTTTGCTAGACGTGTTTTGCAATTTCATGCTGAAATCAGCTTCTGAACTCTTCGTACCGGCCGCAGCTGCACTTGTTTTCCTTCTTTACTGCGTCAATAAAGTGCATTCACCATTTGCCTGTTATTGTGGTGCATGTGTGCATGTAGATTCGTGGAGTCAACCTGACAAAGGACTTTTTGAGTAGACAGCTGTAAGCTTGTGGGTTACAATAGAGGACACGAGATAAATTAATGCTGCATTTAGCAGACCAAGTGTACGCCCCTCAGGGGAAGAGGGAGTGCGCTTCAGACGAATTGCGTGTTTGTGAGCGATGGCCCATGTGAGCAGAAGACTGTGATTGGCCAAAGGCCAGGGGCTGAGAGCCATGACATCAGGCGAGGCCAGGTGCGCCATGTTTTTGTAACTTCTCAGCCGTTGGAGCATGAGGACGTGTTTGTTGGGAGTCCGGGTCCGGATGAGACAGACCAGATGTTCGCAAGGCTGTGATAAGTATTTTTCTAACTTTGTTTGTTCTGCTGGGTTGGAGAAATTTTCTGTGCTTCGCAGGGAAAGTATTCCAGCCTATCCTTTAAATAGTAGTACTTTGTAATTTTGAGGCCGTGTGCACACGTGCGGACATAGACCGCGGCGATGCTGCTGTACCATCGCAGCTACGTGTACACTGATACACATTATAAGCCACGATCTCGTGGATCGCATTTGCGGCATCGCCGGGTTTCTTGCACTCCCAGTGGACATGCAGCACCACCGCGTTCTTGCACTCTTAGTGGACGTGCGGTACTGCAGCTATGTGTGCACTGTTACATATAAGCCCAGCCCCCATGGAACGCTTTTGCGGTGCAGCGCGGACATTGTCCACACGTGTGAACGTGGCCTAAAGGTTAGAGTAGTTTAAGATCCGACACAGGTCGAGAGAGAGTGAGAGAGAGAAAGAGAGATCATGGTAGCCATCTTCTAAGGCATTTGGTTAAGAGCAACTCTCGTAGTCATAAGTGAAAAAAAAAGGGAATAGAATGTGGAACTATTACTGAAATAAATGAGCTGTAGCATCCTTTTGCTAGATTTTCAACTAAAGTGACCTAAGTAAGAAAATATGTATTTTTTTAACTGCTGCATTTGAAGGTTTAGAAAGTATTCAGAGTTAGTTTTTTGTTGTGGATGACTCTTTTGAGGTTGGCACAAGTAATTAACATTTAAGATTTTTTTTAGTACTCTGTTTTCTTATTGCTGACATGTGCCTGGTTAAGTCTGAATGGCACGTTCGTCTAGGATTTTAACGGTAGACCAATGCCGTGGTTTTTAATTAGGCTTAGCGGTATTTGGCAAGGGGTGTTGGTTACTGACTTACACCATTGTCCTGGAGGGTGCTGGTGATGCTGTGTTGTTCTCACTCAGTTGCAGCTGGTTCGCCCCACTCTGAAGCGGCAATTCCAGGTGGACCACTCTCTGCTCCAGAAGTGTGGATTGGACCAGCCGTTTCTAGCCTCGGACTGATATACTAACACTCTCAGCACCGGGTGGTACTCCTGGCTTGTTCTGAAAGGCTGTGAGAAATATACAAATAATGACCGGAGCAGCCAGGACTGCTTGGCGTCTGAGTGTGGCGGCGCTGTCCTGTTCCACCTGCCTTTCCTGCGTAGGAGGTGGTAGTGCAGAGCACTGTCTGGCAGCAAGGAAAGCCTGGTATTGTTCCCTACAATTGAGACCATACCTCATCTTGTAAGGCATATAGTAATGTGGCTTAACAACTTAAATAGTGCACCTTAATAAGAACAATATCTACAATTTTTTATCTAATAGTTGCGTGCTGGCCCAAGCTCGGTAATAGTCTCCACTGATCCCACCTACTTTGCGGGTTGATCAGAGACGGAGAGCTGTGTGGATCACCAAGTTTCTACTGGTTGTGCCTTCAGGCAAGGTTGAGAGGCAAGTCTCAGGATTTGACACTTTAGCAGTAACGTAGTGCTCAAAGCGAGGAAATAATCCAGGCTTGTAGCCCCTCCTTTGATGAAGGTGTTGCTAGTTATAGGAGCTCCGCTGTTCGTCCCCTCCAGCACTGAATTAGTGCTTGGGTTGGTGGAAAGAAACAGGTGGCAGCCTAATGTGTGTGTTGCTAGACTCACGGACTCCTGAAGAGGGTCCATAGTCAGGCTAATTCGGTTAAGAAACAATCTCCCGGTTCCTGACGGCAGATCACGCCATATCTTGTATTGAGCCGGTAAACAGAAAAGTACTCTAAAGAAGAAAAGCTTAAGGGTAGAGAACAATTGATGTTTATTGAGACCACAATAATTATGCAACCCATGCTACCTCCTACCGAACAATTGAGTGCTGAAGGTAACTGTGTTATTCAGGTTCAGGCGACCTGGTTCTGAGTTTCAAGGGAAAGGAAATAGTTCTAGATGAATACAAAGTAAACTACTGTTAAACTGTACTACATAATCTGGTTTCTGGAAGAGATGAAGTGAATTTAATAAGTATATGCGTGTTCGCTGGATGACTGGTCGCCATTGATTAAAATTTCCTCAGGAGGCATACTTAAGACTTCGTAGATCTCTGGAGGTCCCAGCAGTAGGTAGTGCTCGGGATGTCGCGAGAGAAGAAACAAGAATGCCAGAGCCCTGCAGCGTCTTGTCTTATATAGGTGGAGTTTGCTGGCTGCCGGCGCGGGCTGCGGGGAGGGCGAGCATCCTGCCCTGGTTGGTGTGGGAGACGAAAAACTCTTGTCAGCAGTAGTCAGCATTTTTGCTTTGTGCTACATCGGCGGCCCTCGACCTTGCCCGAGGTATAGGCAGCTTGTTGGCTCTCAGCCCGGGTATGGGCCGGAGGGGTGGGGGGGGGGGGGCTTGCCAGGTTGCGTAACCTGCAGGTGATGAGAATTCACTTATAAGGTCCTGTTGCCTGGTAGAGTAGGTGACCGAGAATTCATCTATAAAATTCTCTGTACGTGTATTTCATGTCTGTAGTAGTGGAAGTAGGAATACTTAGCGATGCGTTGTAATCGTAGTTGTATAGTAGTATGCGCGACACGTGTCAATTCACCCCCCCCCCCCCTCTGTTTCGATGAAGACTCATCGTGAAAAGGTGGTGTAGTGAGGTGTAGGCCCCCTCTCTGGAATGTCTGTAGGTCTCGGTAGATATAAGTAGACGTAGTGAGGCAGATAGTACGAAAAAAAAAAATTCAGTCAGGTAGGCAGGACCCTTAAGCTTGGTTTTTAGTGCGCTCTGGTCGCTCGGCCGGCGAAGCGAAACATGCGAGATGTGAAGTGGTGGTGGCCGGCCGGCGACATTGGTTCTCTCTCTCTCTCTCTCTCTCTCTCTCTCTCTCTCTCTCTTTCGGGCAGGCGTCCTTCTCTGCTCCTCGCCTTGGTGATGCGGCGAAATATGTATTCCCCCTGTGTAGCAAAGATTACTGGGTTATGAAGCAGCGCGTGTTGGGTGTCCCACCGACCTACATTTTTGCTTGTGCAGTTGACAAAACCCAGCATATCGCTGGCAGATACAATAAGGGAATCTTACATAAAAACCTGAAACAAAAATTATGTAAAACAATGGCATGAAAAACATGGGGACTAAAAGTAATAAAAATAAAAATATGTACAAGTCTTATTCGTGGAAGGGTGGGAAATGTCACTACTATCCTGGAGCTTGCTCCAGTGATTTAAGAAAGAAAAGGAAAATCTTTCTAAGGAAACCTATGTGTCTGTCAGCAAGCTAAATAGTTACATGTAACAGGGTTCTAGGAGGACAATCACAGGCCCTTCAATACCTGGGTTGACCGGGTAAACGAATAACAAAGCGAGTACACTACAAGCATGGATATTGCGGTAAATTGTGTGCACGTTGGTCACTTAATACTCTGAGCCTCAGAGCTCCCAAAACCAGGGAGCTCTGAGGCTCAGAGTCTTTGGTTTGATACTGAATTGGTGCACAAGATATTGCAAACAGAAACACACACAAAAAATAGGCATACAAATGCATAACATAAAAAATTCCCTCTTACAAAACAGCATTCTTCTTGTAGGTGATCTTCACATATACATTGTAAAAAACTCATTGGCATATTTAAGAGTGTACCTACACACCAAATCAGATGTAAATGCTAAAAAAGCATAGAAAATATAAAAACTAACCTAACTATCTCTTGCAGGAGTTCATCTTATATCGTAGGTGTAACAGCTAATTTGTACACTGTGTATCTTCATTGAAAATGTTCAGGTAAGTTCTCAAGGAATGTAAACGTCAACAGGTGTTGGAAAATGCACTCCTACAAGATAGCATTCTTCGTGTAGGCGAGTCTCACATGTACACTGTAAAACGTATGGTTACATTTAAAGATTTTCCTACACAATAAGTCAGATTTAAATGATGAAAAATATGAAAATAGAAAAAGCTAAAAGATATTTTATTGTTACGTCGAAGTCTCTGTCTTGAACTTAATCACTGGTACTGTGGTGGGCGTCTTTACGTGATGCGCTTACGGTAGCCATTATTGCCGCTGTGGTGAGCATCTATTAGTAATGCTACCTACTTAAGTTGCTGTCCGCCACTCAAAAACTGTACCTTGAGATGTAAAATGTCTGTATTTCACCGTGGTGAAAAGTTACTGTCTGACGTACAGCTTTTTATGGCTGTATTAATAAGTTTGTTAGCACATAATCGAGTGCTAAATTGAGGGTTGCATTTACCTCTTTGGTTCCTTGCACTTCCCCCCCCCCCCTCTTGTTGACAGCGTGGTGAGGCACTTTTGCAGGATACATTGAATTTAATTTAGCCTAATTGTGATTGTTCTGCTTACTTCACTGTCTTTGACTTGCAGCTAAATTAAATGTAGTGCACGTGACAGGTCTATAACGAGTCTTTTGTCACATGCACTAGGTAGCGGTTTACGGCTACTGCACTGTATGTAATATTGGCACACTTACTGGCGATCTTCGTTCTTACCATTTGAGGGCCTCCCCCTCGGATAAAGGGCAGTGTGCAGAGCATACAGCCACATGTACCTTGCTGTCGGCCTCCATGGTGATTTCCGGTACCAGCTAGGCGAATGGGCGGCCTTGGCGGTACGCGGGAGCATCAGGTGACGCGGAACAGTGGCATCTTCTTCTGCCGCAACAGATTGGGAGGGCACTCGTACAAGGGACGTTGAGGCAGTGCGGGAGAGTAACAAGCTCTCCACCCCGACTGTACGGGTTCCTACCCGTAGGGCAGGATGTTTCTCTGTCAGGGCAGTGAAAGGGAGAAAGGTCTCCACCTCGACTGCAGGTAGCACAGTTCGTCGTAGGACCAGATCATGGGTGGCATCGACGGTCTCGGTGGTTACGTCCTGGGGCGAGGCATTGGGAGGGAGGCTCACCTCGACCTCCACTGCGGGTGATGGGCCTAATGAGGGGTAGTTGGCGGCGTCAATGGTCTCGACGACAGCAGATTCTTATGTGGCAAGATGGCAGGGCGGAGCACTTCCGATTTGGCAGCTCAACATCAGAATCTGAGGGAGTTCCTACATCACAGGACCTTGGGACAGAGTACTTCTGTTGCAGCTTCATGCCCTGGCTGTTGGTAGTTTCTGCATGGTAGTTTGTTGGTACCCTCGTCGGAGCTCGACGTCCCGGGTGGCGAGAGTTCTTCGTTGTTGGGTGCAGTGGTCCATGTCGTAGATTCTGGCATGCCCTTGGCCACTGCCCCTTGCAATTATTCGTCTTCCGCATTCTGCGCTCGCGCTGAGCTCAGTTTCCGGTGTTCTAGTGGCATATAGTACTTCATCGTTGGAGCCAGAGGTCGACTTTGTAGAAGTTGGAACGGCCTTCGCTTCTGGCTTTGGAGTTGTACTAGGTGGAGTGGTAGGCATATGTGAGATTTCTATCCCTCTCACCTATGGTGTGTCCGACTGCTCACTCATGCAGCTTGATGACGGAGTGTCTGACAGGGTTCTTGGTCTTGTGGACTCCGCCATGACACTTTGTAGTAGCTAGGGATCACTTTGTTGCATTTGGCTGCGATTCTCTTAGCATAGCAGCGTGGTGTCTAGGGCATTGATCTAATGGAGAATGCTCCTTGGCGTTGTTCTACATCTGGCTTCCATGGCGTGATGTAGCTAGGTACGCTGTCGAAGGCGATGGGCGCTGGTTCAGGCCTTATTGAAGGTCCTGTTTTGGTCTCTGGGACTACCCTTCTGGGTGGAGGCTCATCCTGGTCTTCGGATTGGCCAGGTGTCTCTCTGTCGGCATCTTTGTCTCCAAGTGTCGGCATGTCCCCTGGGTAGGGTCGTATCTGACCTCGGGTGGCCGTTCGGATCCGTCCTTGTACGTCTTCGGCCCAGTAGACGTTGTCTCTTTTGCCGACAATACGATGTGGACCATCCCATTTGTCAGCGAAGCTAGCACTGAACTGGTTGCTGGCCTAGCTGAGGGGATGTGCCCTGAGTAATGCCGTTTTACCTAGGGAGAACCCTGTCTTAGGTGTAGGGTACTTCCTAAGAATATACTCATCCTGGGCTTTCTGGGCAGTAGTGGTACGTGCTAGGGCAGCTAGTCTGATGTCCTTGGGTTGAGGCATATTGGTGGGCTCACTTTCCCATTGCCCGTCGCCTAGTCGGCAGTATGTTTAGCCCAGAAGGAGCACACTAGGGCTCATGTCGACCGCTTCATTGGTCCTGAAGCTGTCGACATGAGCCCTAGTGTGCTCCTTCTGGGCTAAACATACTGCCGACTAGGCGACGGGCAATGGGAAAGTGAGCCTTGGAAAACTGCCTCAACCCGAGGACATCAGACTAGCTGCCCTAGCATGTACCACTACTGCCCAGAAAGCCCAGGATGAATATATTCTAAGGAAGTACTCCTGGTTCCTTCGTTCAGTGGGATTGGCCTGGGAATGGTATGGTGGGGTAGTCAAGGTTTCTACTCCCCAACCCTGGCAAGCTGACTGCCATTGGCGACTCGTGAATCGAGTGACATTATAATTTAAAATAGCCTTCGGGTATCTCCATCGTGCGAATATCTCTGTCTCTATTTTGTGCATAATTGGGACAGTTTCTTGGCTAGGTAGGGGAGGCCTCTACCCACCTTGAAAACTGGTCAGTTACGACTAGCAGATAACGGTTCCTCTTGGTACTGCGTGGATATGGCCCCATGAGTTAAGCAGTGAAGTGTGTCCATGCTGTCTTGGGTCTCCATGGTTTCGCTGTTGGAGGTGGAACTGGGTACGCCTTGCCACAGCAGTATGTAACACTGTTGCTTACGTACTGCCGGACATTGCGGCTTATCCTGTCTACGCTGTATCGGCCTTCGATGTCTAGCAGGGTATCCCTTGTACCCAGGTGCCCGGCTTGAGGGTGGTCGTGGTGGTTCTGGCATAGATTGGCGCGTAACTGCTGCAGAACCCAGATCTTCCTGGGTGTATTGGGTGCTATGCATCCACACAATGTCATCCCATAATTCAAAGCAGTGGGGCTGTTCCTGTAGTAGGCGGCATAAGTCAGGGTCCTCCTGCTGACTCAATGTTAACTGGTGGCAGGTAATTTGAAGGTGGAGGAGTCGGATGTGTTCTTCTGGACTTTGTTTGATCTGAGGAGGAGGGGACATTCTTTCCTCCTCTTCCTCCTCAGCTTTTTCCTCCAGTGTAGGTAATCGGGACAGGGCGTCTGGCAGGTCATTTGTTTTACCTGGCCAGTATTGAACTTCAAAATAAAATTCCATGAGGAACATATCCCATCATCCGAGTTTAGCTTTCGCATTTAGTGTCTCGTGCAGCCATTGGAGGGCTTTTGAGTCTGTCCGCAGAATGAAATGTTGTCCTTCAAGATGATAGCAATATTTCTTCATTGCCCAGATAATGGCCATACATTCCTGTTCGTTGATATGATAACATTGCTCCGCGGAGTTGAGCCGGGTTGAGGCATACACTATCCCATTAGGTTGGCCGTTCTCGTCTTGTTGATATAATACTGATATAATACCCAGACCATTTTGACACACATCTGTTTGCAGCATTAATGGTTGATCTTGTGGACAGTGGAGTTGCCTGATGTTTGCGAAACTAACTTTCAGATTATTAAAAGCTTGTCGTTGCTCCGGTCCCCATCGCCAACGAGTGTTCTTCTCAAGGAGTGGGTGAAGTGGTGCCATGTGTTGCGCAATGTTTGGTACGAAATCGCGTAGCCAGTTGCACAGACCCAGGTTCCGGTGTAGTTGTCGCTTGTTTGTTGGTTTCTCGACTTCTTCAATAGTGCGAATTGAATTCTGTTGTGGGATGACATGCTGAAATAGCTTTTTGACAGCTTGCAAGTCATCCCATGGAATTCTAGTCATCCAAGAACTTGCTGTATGTGTTCAAGATGCTCTTCGCAGCTATTGGAATAAATTATTTCATAATCGATGTATGCAAAACAGAATTCTCCGATGTAACCAGTTAATACCTCTGCGGACATGAGGCATTGGAATGTGGTAGGAGCGTTCAATGCAAACTGCAATACTCGGAATTGAAGAGTTTCGCCCTTGGATGTAGTGAATGCAGTGTACTTGCGACTTTCTGGTACTGCAATCTACCAATACCCGGATCCGATGTCCAGGACACATGTTTTCATTGAAGAAGCTTGTGGGTTGATGACGGCAAGCTGTACAGCGGTATTCTAATCCTTCCGTAACATGTGCCTCCTCTGGCCAGCCTAGGCAGGCATAATGGAATATCTTAGCGCAGTATGTGCGTTCTATTTGCAGTGACCCATATCCCCCTTTGTAAATGTTTCCATACAAATGCGTTTTATTTAAATTTTAATACCCTGTCACGAGCCCTATTAAACTGAATGTCACGTTGGTTGAGGATTTTGTCGCTAGACCAATAGTGGGGTTTGTAAGTTAGCCTCGACGGGTTTTGGCGAGGGGTGTTGGGTATTGACCTACACTGTCATCCTAATTGATGCTGTCTGGGTCTCACTCAATGGCGGCGGGCTAGCTCCACTCTGAAGCAGCGATCCCAGGTGGCTGACACTCTGCTTCAAAAGTGCAGGTTCGACCAACTGTACCTACCCTTAGTCTTGTACACCAACCCTCTCACTACGGGGTGCTACTTTGGGCTGGTACGAAGTGATGGAGAAAAATATACAATTACAACTGGAGCAGGTGCGACTGCCTGGCATCATGAGTTGGGCGGCGCGATCCTGTTCCATCTGCCTTTCCTTCGTGGGAGATGCGAGTGCTCTCAACTGCTTGGCAACAAGGAATACTATGTTTTGCTCCCTACACTTTTTACCATTCCTCACCTGGTAAGGCATATAGTCACTGCTCAACGAGATACGGAGTGCACCCTGGCAAGGAAACAACTTCACAGTGTATCTCCAGTATCGGCTTGCTGATACAGGCTCGGTAAGACTCTCACTGATCCCCCACACTTTGCAGGCTGATCAGAAACATGAAGCTGTGTGGGCCAACAACGCCTTTACTGTATGTGCATTCATGCAAGGTCTCAGGCTATGGTTATCCCAGCACTAGACAGTGCTCTGAAGCAAGGAAATGACCTGGATTGCCGCCCCTCCTTAAATGAAGGTGTTTCTAGTGGTTGTGGCTCCTCTGTTCCTCCCCTCCAGAACTAATTAAATCTCTGACGGTTGGAAAGCAACAGATGGCCGTCTAATGGGTGTGTATAAGTACTGACGGACCCCTCATGGGCGCCTGTAGTCAAAGCTAATTTGGTTGTATAAAAAGTCCCGGTTCCTGTCAGTAGTGCACATCATAACTGGCTTTTAGTGGGCGAACAGAATGATATTTTGTGAAAGAAAAGAAGCTGAAGTATAGAGAACAAATTATACTAATGAGAACTCAATAAACATGTGACATGTGCTACCTCCTACCAAGCAGTAGAGTGTTGAAGGTAACTATGTTGGCCATTTGTAGGCGATCTGGTTCTGGTTAAAGAGGGAAAGATAGCTCTATACGAAACAGAATACTTTACTGCTAACTGGACTAAAGAAAGCGGGTGTCTAGGAGAGACAAAGTGAATTTAATAAGTATTAACATGTTCACTGTTCGTTGGATGACTGGTCGTCGTGGTTGAAAGCAGCCACTGGGGGCGTGCTCAAGACTTGGAAGATCTCTGTAGGTCCCAGCACTGAGCGGTGCTCGAGATGTCGCGAGCAAAGAGACAAGAAAGACTCTGGAAGAATGATTGCTGGAGCCCCGCTGCGCATGGACTTATACAGTGCTCAAGTAATGGCTGTCGCAGCGGGTGCGGGGAAGGCACATGACGTCCTCCTGCCCTGGTGCGTAGTTGAAAATCTCTGGTCAGCAGTAGTCAGCAATACTGCTTCGTTCATCTTCGGTAGCACTCGGCCTTGACTGGCAGTGGGCGGCTTGTAGGCTCTCAGTCATGGAGAGAATGGATAGGCGGCGTGCTCGCTGGTTGCGTAACCTTGTGGCTATGTGCTCGGCCGCCCAGCAGATTCTCTGTGGCCGAGAACGCATGCGCAAAGTGTTGGATGCACAACTCTCTCTCGTGGGTGGTTGATGTAGACAATTCTTAACATAGTTTGAAGTAATGGTATACTTCACGTAAAGAGTCTTAATCGTAGTTGATTAGTAATAGAAGTGGCATGCTTCAATCCCTGTCGTACTGTTTCTTGTTTGAAAATAAAGATTCAGGGCAATCCCTACAGAAATAAGTTAAAAACCAGTTGATAGTAAGATAAGAGAAGTAAACAACATGTTTTATTGATAACTTTTTCATGTGTACCGATAGAAGGTGCCTTAAGAGACCCACGAGCCAATGTTAAATTAACTTTGATATTTCTTCTTTCTTCTTTCTATTTTTTCTTTCTTATGCATGTTATGTAAGCACTCCTGCATTAAGATTTGCTACTTTCCAAGACTTCTATTCTCATTGTTCTTTATAACAAAAAACAAAAACCAAACCACAACCATTAATTGAACTTTGCCAACAGGCATTAATTTTGTAACACAAAGTTTATTTTAATTTTATTCTTTAACCCTGCTAATTACTCAAATAGGAAGTTATAAATTTGTTATCTAATCAGAACTGTAACTTATTGTGCCATCAAGTCTAACTCCAATCAATGTTTTATACTTTCTCTAGAAGAGCTGTTCTTTGATACTCAAAACTTTTTTTGTAACAGTTCCTAACGTTTTTTTTTCGCGTTTCTCCGTTGTTATAAAAGCAATTTTACTAGATATTCATAGAACAATATTTTTTATGCGACAAAGTCTATTTGCTGTTAATGTTTTAAATTTTTTTTTTAAATGAACATCTATTGTTGAAAATTTAACCTAACTTAGTTTTCTTTGTTATCTGACCCCCACACACACACACACACACACACACACACACACACACACACACACACACACACACACACACACACTCTCTCTCTCTCTCTCTCTCAACAGTATACAGATGTTATTGATTTGATGAAGGATCTTAGATTTAACAGTATTTACCTATATATTTTTTAAACAGAAGTGCCAGTGACCTGGCACAGGTTGAACTCAGAGTCCTCTATGGAACCAGATAGCACATCTCGAGCCTGTTTATTTCTTACCTCTCACATCTAATGAGTAGATTTAATCGCTACTCCCTTCCTTTCCTTATGAACCCCCCTCCCCCACCATTTATTTTATTAACCTCGTGGTTTGCTCAAAACGTTCATAGAAATTAAGCTGAGGTATAAGGAAGTGAAGACATTTGAGATTTGAGTATTGTTTGTTTTGTATTGAGCAGACAATACTGGTGAATTAGTCCTGTCCACAAGACAGGTGTTGGAGGCAACCCTCTCACCCATAAGTAGTGTGAATGTGTGTGATATTTTGCATTCAGTATTATTGTTCATAATAATTTACACCATTCATGGGCTTCAACTGTTCTCTCCTGTTCAATAATTTTAGAACTTGGAGTCGCACAATTGTAGTTTGTTACTAAGTTTTACTAAATAATCTTCCCTCTCCCCCCCCCTCAACCTCCCAAGCTGTTGTGCACTTTTTTTTTGTTTTGGAAGTGATTAATCTAAATTATTTTCACTTTTTTTTCCCTAAAAGCCTCCCTCCTATCCCTTTTTGGTGGAGACCTTAACATTTTGTAACACGTGCCCTTCCTCCTGTTCTATAGAGTGAACTTATTAGTACTGTCACAGTTTCTCAAGTTCACCTTAGGAGGTGACAAGGGGGGTGGTATGGAGTTTGACTTACTGTTATCGGAATAAGTGAGAGAGATTATAAAATATATATATATATATATATATATATATATATTAATGAAACAACAATTACATATAAATCATAATACATTTACTTTACACTGAATAACAGGATGAAGCTATTATACTGATTTACACTACGACTAATCACTGACATTAAGGACGCAGCTATTCCCTATCCTTACCGATAGAATTAACTACACTGGGGAATGGGGACGATGACTAGATACCAGCATTGATCCCTACCGCTATGCGATAATGCTCACCCTTAACTTCTGGATGGTTGGCCTCGGAACCTCTCTGGCCAGTGGTAGGTTGGTGCCCTCGTCTTTAGCATCAATCACACACTCAATGCACGTTGTGGTCTCGTCACCTTCGGGGGGGGGGGGCACCGCCCTGCTGGGTCTCGTATATAGCCAGGCGTAGTGGGACGTGTTTATAAAACAAACGTGCCCAGCTACCATCTATATCCCATTCGACCATAGGAGGTGTAGCGCCTCCAAATGACTACACTACCCCCCGCCCCATCGAACAAGCAGCCGTCCTCGGCTGGAAAGGGATGATGGTAGTAGGCCTCATAGAGTGGCCATGGTACGAGAGAGTGTGAGAGGTACTGGATCTAAAAATACATCAACAGTTGTGGTAGGCCTAGGGGCTCAAGGTGACTAAAGGGGGGGGGGGAGGGAGGCACAGTATACCCGGTGGACTTACTGCGGTATCGACAAACCAATGACAAATAGGAACCACTGTCAAAAATAAGATCAAAATTCAAGTTATACAAACAATGAATTAAAGTTTTGAAATTAAATTTGATATATATTAAGGGGCAAAAGGCAAGGTGGGTTAAAAAAAACTGCAGAAAATACGCAATAGATTTCACAAGTAGAAAGATAAGGTTAGCTAAAAAATTTAGTGTCAACTGAACAGGTAAGTGCCACTGAGGGATAAGAAGGTGGGGATGTGTCGACAGCCACATTTAATAATTAAAATAAAATGAGAAACCCACCAAGACTAGGCCGTGGTCACAGGGAAATGGAGAGGGTGGTATTGTGCACACAATTAGTGAACGCTTGACAACCTGCCAGAGGTATTACAGGTAAAATTATACAGTGGAATGGCACTGCCATCTGGCTGAAAGTGATATTGAAAATTAACAGCTAAAGTACAATGTGCCATTGTTACCTTCATGAAAGTAAAAATAAAAGATTTTGTATCGGGAAATACAATGCAAAAGAAAGTATCTACATTACAGTTGGCAATTCGCATGGCGCTTGAACAATATGATTGACTAGTATGCAAATTTTTAGTTGAGTCGAGTCAAATTTTATGATAATTAGTTCGATTCGAGTCGAGACGAATTTAATGATAGTAAGTTCGAGTCTAATCGAATTTGACGATAAGTTCGAGTTGAGTTTTAATTATTTGTGAGTAGTTTTTTATGTAATCAAGTTGAGCTTAAGTATTTGCACTTTATTGTTAAGAATCCGAAAGAAGTTCTTAAATAACTAACAATAAATATTTAGAAATAAAAAAAATCTGATAATTAAAATCACAACAAAAATATTACATTGAGGTCAAGTATTTTATGGCCAACTTAATCAAAAAATTTTGAATACAATTTATTGTACAGTATGTGTTAATACAAATAATACAGTAAAACCAACTCTTAAACTAATGCAATGCAATACACTGCATGTTTTTTTTTATTGTCTACAGTAACATCACATGCAAATATTAAGTTGCAAGCTACTACCCTTAGCAATTAAATTTATTAAAATTAAAATGCTTCACTTGTCACTAAAAAACTATTCCATTGGTTTAGTGAGCTATAGGCTGTTCACGATAAAGTGAGCACTTTTTAAGGCCCTGCTAAATTTTTCCTTTCAATTAAATTCTACCTTTCTGCCACTTTTCAATGTAAATATTGTAATATTACTAATAAACACAGTGTATACATTTCATCACGCTCAAATGTTAACATCTGAGACTGCAATTAAGTATATTTATTAGGGATTAATACCTTTTGGGGGGCCTTAAAAAGTGCTCACTTTACCGTGAACGGTCTATATTACCGTGGTAGGTGTAGTTAATTATAAAAACATGCTCAAAATTAGCGTAAACTAATGCAATACAATGCAACAAAAATTTTGATTAATTTGTCATTTTTAAATGCAGATTATGGTATTAGCATACCAAACACATTGAAAATAGATTCCTAGCCTATTAAAGAAATTTTTTTTCTAGTAGTTCCAAGGAAGTATAACAATACTAAGAAATATTTAATGTCACAGTCACAAATATTTGAAATACACTTTATGATGTTATTCGAAGATATCAACAAAATAATAATTTACAAGTTATCATGTAGGATAACAAGTTTCTCTGCAAGGCTTGAGGACAAGTTTTGCCGTTGTGTGGAAATGGTAAGTCCTGCTTTTGAAAACAGTCTCTCACTAGCCACTTAAGTAGCTGGAATTCTTAAATAGTGCATTGCTAGCTCTGCAAGACAGGGGTAGTTTCTGCATGATTTCCATCAATCAAGTGGATCTCCATCTCGATCAATTACAAGACTTTTAAGAAAATCATGAACCTAGAAGAAAAGATAACTGAGCTTGCATCATTTTTTTCAAAACTGTTGTCTATGTGAAACCAGTACACAAATAATACAAGTAGCTTGCATGAAACATTTATGGAATGTTTAAGATTTAACATATCAAAAAGAGATTACCTACCTCTTTCTTAACAGAATCTTCTTCTTCTGCAGGCTGAATTTGTTTGGATTTCAAATAAAAAATGCCCCAAAGAGTATTACAGGTTGAAGTTGATGGTGCACCTTTCTCTTCTATTAATTGGTCTTGCCTGGAGCAGTCGTTACTTACTGGTGAGGGACATACTTTTTTTTTTATTCATCAATTAATAAACTTTTTGCCAGAAGCTCTTCATGATTTTCCATTATGACACACTTGCATCTTGGATCCAAAGTAGTAACTATTAGATGTGTGCGAGAATCCCTTATATAATGAAATCGAGCAGTTAATGATTTTAGCAATGCTCGTGCTAATCTTATGCTACTTCCTTGTTCTCCAGTTCTTGAGCTGATATAATTCTTCAAGAATCCTTTAATACTATAAAGGATTGGCCGAACCATTGAAAGGGTTGGTACATTTTCTCTGCACAGTTCTTTAGTAGCCAAGAAAAGAGGTTGCAAAATTGTTACGTAGCCTGCAATCAAGTTCCGTTCATGTGCTGTCAAACATTCTTTTCCACAGTTTGGCAAATCAGCAGGCACTGCTTCTTTTTGCTCATGTAGGCATTCAAGCATTAGATACGTACTACTCCACCATGTGTCCACCATCTGAATTAGAGAATGCTCTAGTAAACTCAGTTTTTTTGGGAGTGATTTTAGCCTCTCTCTTGACTTTGTGCTATATTTGTAATGGCCTACTATTGATCTACATTTTTCAAGAGACTGTCCAGTCTAACTTCTGCAAGAGCATCACTAACTGCAAGTTGTAAATTATGAGCAGCACAACTTATATGTTCTACAGGTTTCCCAGTCAGAGCACTACTCATGTTTCTGGCATTGTCACTAACTACATAGATGGGATTTTGTGTCAGGGGTAGACTAATACCCCAGTTGGATGTCAGCTGACACAACTTATGGTAAATAGCTGAGCCTGTATGTTGACCAGAAAAGTGGAAGCATTCCAGTGTGTGTTCCTTTATTTCGAAGTCATGAGTAAAGTAGTGATTTCTAACAGAAATATAAGATTCCTGTTTTCGTGAAGTCCACAAATCTATTGTAAGAGACATTGATTTGACTTTCAAGATCATTTTTTAACGCTTGTGTCTCCATGTGTCACTCTACAACTTCGGTACTACATATCTTGAAAAATGCTTCCTACTGGGAATTTGATAGCGAGGCTCGAGGGTTTCCATTTATTCTCTGAATTCACGATCTTCCACAACTGAAAACGGTTGGTAGTCAGAGCAATTATGCGACCAATTTTATTTGTTATAATTTGTGATCTTGGACTTTCTGACAGGAGCATGACTTTCGAATTCATGGCTTGAGCAATTGGAGATGCAACAGATTGTTTTGATGATTTCATTGCCTCTTTTTTAACTGCACACATTTCCTCATACTTATGTTTCACGTGTAAGTGAGAATCCAAATGTCTGAGCAAACATGTAGGAGAAGATTTTTTTTTGCAACATTTGCATATTGCATGCTGATCACTCTTTTCAAAAAATTCCCAAATTTTCGATCTGCCTGTACTTGGACTAGAACTGCTCCTACTTTCATGTTCCTCTTGTATTTTCGTTTCCCTTGTTTCAGGAGTTAAGTAAATTACGATACCTTTAGGAGTTGGGAATTTTTCTGACTTAGCGAGTCTGCTTAGTAAAACAAAACACTACCGTACCGAAAAAAAAAAACACTTTGTTAGCCTGTTACGAAAAGTTACTTCACTGAAAGTCTTTTTAAGTTGCAAACAAGGATCATTTTACGTTCATGGCAATGGAAACACGAACTCGGAACTGAACTCGGTGAGCAAATTAGTTTGGCGAAGCCTTTTGGATTTTTTCTTGTTTTAGAGCCATCCACTATTTTTTTTAACTTCCTCTCCCTTCCCACTCTCGTTCTCTCTGAGCGCCTCCTTCAGTTCACCCCTTCAGCCCTCCCCCGTCATCCCCAATTATAACCCCCCCCCCCCCCCATTTTTTAAAATGTTTATAGCTCTCTGTCCCTGTTCCAACTGCTTCAAGGCAGTGCTTAGGCAATACATGGGCAATTTACGTGTAATGATGAATGCCTGAAGTTCACGTGCTTCTCACACTGTGAGGTTTAAACTATCGGCCATAAAATGTGTCCTCCGAGTGTCACAGTGATAACTTTAATTCTTGTTTTCTCCACCAATAATGTTTGTGCGATCCATTGTTTTTATTGTGTTGTTTGTGATGAACATATTTTGTAGCTATTGTTGTGTGTTGTTACAAAGTATTATTATTATTTTTTTTTTTTTTCCGTTTTTGAACTTAGTAAAATATGTCGAATTCAATACTAAATATTGTTTCCAGTATCTGTTAATATTTCTATTGGTATATACAATCGGTGACAAAATGTTTATTTGAAATAAATATAACAATTCGCAAGTAAATATTTCTTCTAACAGTGGCAATGCATTATTAGTGTTTAATTAGTACACACTTAAAAAAGTTAACAGACTGTAATGTAACCTGAACTCCACGCAGAAACTACGAGATTGTTCAGCCCTCGTGTCAAGGTTACGTGTAGGTCACAGGCGCCTTTACCACATTCCGTCAGCCAAAGCTTGCATCCTGTCTCGCCTCAAAGAAGTTTACGTTTCCCCTCCCCTTCTCCTTCCAAGTCCATATGTTGCCGATCGATACATTCCTCCAAGCTTTTTTTGTTTCAGTGTAGGGCAGAGGATAGACAACCTATGAAAAAAGGGGGGGGGGGGGAGAAGGGCAGAGGCGACATGGTTTTTTTTTAGAGAGTGAGAGAGAAGGGTAGTGACACAGTGTCACATTCCAGCACCTACTCTTTTATCGACCTTAGTCTACCGTGATCGTACAGCAAGCCACATTGTTTTGGCTCTTGGCGCAGCGTGTTATTTTTATTAAAATAAATTTAAAATCATAGTGACATTTAATTATATTTGTATTTCGTGTTTTATGGAATATTCATTCGAATTTCGTCCTGTTGAGTTAAAGAAACTCGAATACTGAGTCGAGCCGAGTAAAGCTACTCGCCCGACTCGGCTCGAAATTTCAAGCCTTGGTCCGTCTCAAACAATATGTGACATTCCGCAGTTGGCTGTAGATGAGCTAACAACCCATACCTGTTCCTTTTCCGGCCGATACCCATTGCTAATACCTGTTATTGAGAATACGTGTTATGGGTAAGCAGTGTGCTAGACTACATTGTTCCCAACGAGTTACATAGCTCTTTGGTTGTTCTACTATCTCACTATGGTCACGAATACCTGTTAGCCAAGTACTGGCCTGCACCTGACATTTTTTGCTACCTCTATATAGCGAATACACTCCTGGTAGCTGGATTCTTTCAGTCAGTATTTAAAAAAATCATGAAAACTCGACTCCAGTGTTCAAAGGTGAGCGGGATTCCCTGCAGAGCAAGTAAAAATAAACCTGGCATTATAATTGTCCCACCAGGAAAACATGACGCACGAGGAGGTTAGGTATCAGGAGGTATACCTCCTTGCCTGTTATGTTCTCATTGTAGGATAGTGACAATAGCAGTTTTCCGGCAGCTGCTACTGTCACAGTGTGGGGCATAAAAGAACAACACAGCTGGACTACTGAGGAGGAGAAATTAAATTATAACTTAAAACAATTTTTTTAATTTTTTCATTGCCAAAAAATTGAAGAAAAAAATACATGGTTGTTAAATAAGTTCAATATGAAGTTAGAGAGATTTTTATATGCAATATTCTCGTTAATAAGTACTACCGGGGTGCAGTTTTGGATACTAATACTAAACAATAGGAACAGGTACGACGAAATGATATCGTGTAGAGTGTCGAGTTGAGTATGTGTGACAGTATGTGTAACTTCAGTAACAGGCAGAGATAGTAACAGATATCTCCAGAAACTAGGAACAGGTATCAACTGTTCTCGCCCAATACCTGTTGCTTATAACAGGTATTGAAAATACTCCCCATTTATAGTTGGCTGCGCATCGCGCACGCTCAACTGTCGATAACGAACAGTGATGTTGGCCATACAAGTCGTGCTAAAGTGCAATGAGTTATGTGTACGTAATTCATAGTAAAGTAATTTTGCTTACTTAATATGTTACATGAATTAGTGATAAGGAAAAGAAAACATTATAAAATACGTGAACATAAAAGTTAAAATCTACCGTGCACAATTGGCGTGATAGGAAAGTTAATGTCCTACATGTGGTAGCCGTGGCTTGTAGCGTTGATTGTCTTTTTCTCCCGTGATCACTACATATGTTGGTGGACGAGGATTAACTTTGTAAGGAAAGCGTTTTCCACACGTAAAGATTATAGAAGCACTTGAACTATAGTTTATGTGATGCACTGGCTTTTGTTGTGGGAAGTCTTCTTTGTCACTACTGATTATCACCATCTTCCATGTTATGACGTAAAATGAGATTATTTGGCGTACCACTTTTGCGGTTGGTTTTGGATAATACATACACTCTGTTTGAAAATATAGTAATGTGCGCGAGGGCAGAATGAATACACCAACAAAATCATATATGACAACAGTAAAACATGTTACTTGAAAACAGAGAAACTTAACCAATACTATACATAGATACAACCATCTTACATGCTAATGGAATGGTTTTAAAAGGTATTTTATCCAACAAGGTACATACTATAACATACAATATCTGCAGAAATAGAAGAGGAAATGAAGGCGTAGTATTCCTAACCTAACTTAAGAATTAACACACCGGTCACATTTGTGACTGAACTCAGTTAGAGAAAATAACAATAAAAGGAGGTAAATTCAATATTACAGTTACTCTGCGTACAAGGCAGGGTAGGAATGTGTTAAAATTTATCAATACACTCCAGTAGGTATTAAAATATAAGATTGTTGACCATGGGCCCATAGGCCTAAGCAAAATGCTTGACACAATGATGGTAGTAAAACATACAAGTGAAACACTCCGATGGAAGGAGAAATAAGGAATATTATCCAACTCAAGTAAAAATCAATGTGGAAGGCACAATTAACGTATATTAAAATATTAAGCATAAAATTACAGTAATTCTTGTAAGTTTTTCTGCTTTTAAGTTTTTTTTTTGTGTGTGTATTTGAAGTTTTGTGTAGAGTGAATTGATATACTAATAAAAGAATAATGCTCACTGGTGATTACCATAATTAACAGTCTGATCTCCAATGCTTTGATGTAAGAAAACCAATACTTAGTTGAGTAAGCAACAACAATAGCTTTTTAGGCCGAAGTGCCAATCACTGTAAAGAAAAGTGGAGTATGCATTCTATAACACAATTAATAGTCAGTCATTAACTTTACAATAACCCTATAGTCACAGCCTCGAAAGCAGGGAAATATTAAATTCTTGTAGAACAGAGGAATGCTTAAAGTAGGGCTGTCATACTGGAGTAAAGAAAAATTGTATTCACTAGTCTGGTAAAGCATTGAGCTTTTTACTACATATATAACATAATTAACTGTAATATATATATATATATATATTTGTAGAAGTGACAAGTCCTTGAAAAATATATACGGCCATAAGGCATGTATGTTGACTTATAACAGATATTAATGGCGGGACCTGTAGGCCCAAGCAAAACTCTACACTGATACTCCTCTGTAGGAAGTAAACGTAGTTAAAACTTAATTCTCAAATAAGGAGGGACACTTAATATAATTACTGTACATGAAATAAGTACTGCTCTAAAACAGGAATTATGTGTCAAGTCCTGAAACTTCATTAATATATTGATGCGTGCCGCTTGCACAACTAATACGATTATGACTCATCGCCTAGAGTACCTCTTCCACCACTACAGATGTGAGCAACACGCTGCCTACCCTACAGGCAGCAGGAACTATAATCAAGTCTTTCTCACCTGGAGGATACGCGACCCGGCAGGTATGCCACCTCCCCCCCCCCCCCGACCTACAAACAAATCTTGCGTTGAGAGCTTACAAGCTGCCCAGACCTCGGGCAAAAGGTGAGCACCTCCGATGAGGCACGAAGCAGAATCACTGACCAGAGTATTCCCACGCCAACCAGGACTGGAGGACGTCTACGCCTCCCCCGCACCCCGCGCCGGCAGCCAACAAGCTTCTACTATATAAGTCCGGACGCTGCCGAGCTCGGGAGTCATTCTTTCGCATATCTAGCAACCTCCCATAGCACTATACCAGGGCTTGGGATCTTTGGAGAAGTTTGTTACTTTCAAGTACGCCCCCCGCGGCTACTTACTACGTACATCGACGACCAGTCAACCCGACGACCAGCGAACACGGTCGCATAAATTTTTACTTCACTTTGTCGCCTCAAGACACCTTTTTCTTAGCAGTTCAACTTTTAATTAATTTACATTCATCTTCAACCAGCTTTTCTCTTTTTACTTAGAACCAGATCGCCTACACCTGGAACTACAGTTACCTTCAGCTATCCACAACTTGGTAGGAGGTAGCACAGGTCACATGTTTATTGAACCTTCAATAAGTACTCATTTTTCTCTACTTTTTTGTCTTTCATTTCCAGGGTATTTATTTGCATCAACAGTTGAGGATAGGATATGCTGTGCACGACCGACAGGAACCGGGAGTTTCGTTAAACCGAGTTAGCCTGACTGCGAAGTCCTTTCCAAATGTCCACACATCGGTAGACATACATATTAGACAGCTACCTGTTTCTTCTCAGGTACACATCAGCATTTAGTCAGTGCTCGTGGGGGAGAAATAGCGACGCCACAACCACTAGAAACACCTTCACACCATGAGGTGCGACAGACTCAGGTTGCTTCTCACCATCCACATTAAGTCAGTGTGCGGTGACCGTAGTCTGAAGTCTTGCCGTGTATCCCTAGTGCAAACGCACAACCAGTAGAGGCTTGGCAGCCCACAGGGCTCCACGTCCCTGATCAGCCAGCAACTCCTCAAGAACTCCTCGCGTCACGCCAACTATATGAACAGTACATTCAAGGGGGGGGGGGGGGTATAACTGATATTCAAAACTAAAATGTATGGCTCAATAAAATTTTGTTAGAATACAAATACACAATACGATAATGAGCTTGGTGGAAGGCTTGTTCAAATGTAAACAAAAGGAATGTAACATTAAGAATAGACGAAGTTGACGCCGTCTGATGAGACACGAGACGAACAATGACACAAATTGCTTAGAGATGATATGAGTGCCAGCGGTGCTTCCCAATCACCGCACTGTTGAGACTCGGAGTTCTCAGGGATGTTGCAGGTTCTGTGTGCCGGTCTTACCTGAGCGTACTAACGGCACACTTTGCTATACTAAACTTTTACTAAACATTTAACACTTAAAAAACACACCCGGTGGGACACTGTTACTACAAATAAAAGAGTGGAACACTGTGATACTTGCTTTTATTGATACAGCTCGTACAAATGACGTGCCAAGCAATTTAATGATGAAACTCGGTCGTGTCTAGCCAACTCCGTTTGGGTGCTCCCCAGCCCGCAATTACCCTAGCGCACGCCTATATGAATGATTTCACCGTGCTGCTTGAAAACACAATCTTCACAAAGGAAGGGAGTCTGACAGCCGCTAGGGTGGACTGACGATTTTTCCCTGAAGATAAGACAGTGAGAATTACAAGATGAATCAACAGATGATACATAAACACGTGTGATTATTTGGCATCACTAGCGCAGACTGGTCAGGGCTCGCCCTCCTGCACGTGGTTAGTGTGGTGATGGCCTATACACATAGCCAGCTGGGACGGAAATAATGTCACTGTACAGAAATTATAAAATTACCTAAATATCAATGGAACACAATGGAGCACGAGATGAGTAGTCACAATAAACACGTATATGCGTGAAAGCAAGTTTATATGGCGCGGATGCCGCTGGTTAAAGTTCGTAGCGGACCACATTGTGCAGATTAAATTGCAATATTTTCTTCGTAGAGACGGCAAATTAAATTCAGACAAATTGTTATTTCTGTTGCGAAAATTATTCCCTTTACGACTGAAGCATTTACAGGTTTGTAGAATGCCCGATGGCGGAAAAAGCAAACATGAAAGTGGCAGCGTGGTCATACACAAAAAGCATCAATTTACGTGAAAATTACACGGAACCGTGAATAAAATTGACATAGATCGCTGAATAAAATTATGGTACACACGATTTTACACAAATAAGTCCTTAAAACGCATTGATGGTGCAGATATGTACTTGGCGATATCTGACTGCGTGGTCGTATGTGATCAAACATGAAAAATACCCTAAAATACATACATGAAATTAAAGCCCTTAAAACTGCACGCAGCCATAATACAGAAATTACAATGGAACGCCGTTAGCAGTAGTATTTGGCGCCTGATTCAAGTTTCGCGGGTCGTGTGACCTCTCTGACATCGTTTTCCTCCTTCTCCTTGATTAAGTTTTGAAAAAGCCGCAAGGACACAAATTACTATTTACGCGGAATCATAATTCTGGGGAATGTCTGGCAAAATGTACGCAAAGCAAAGGATTGACCTGTATACTAAAAGTGCTATGGAAATCTACATCAGTGCTCAAAAGTTGTAGTGCGTACGAGATAGTGTCTTATCTCGCCAGCTCTCCTATCTCCTAGTCAGACTGCCCAGAGGCAAGACCTACCATAGCGTGAACCCCGTGTTCACGTAAGTGGAAGTGCTATGCACGCTGAGTAAAATATTTTATTTTTGAAAAATAAAAGGCACTTTAGAAATTAAAATATATATTGACATTATAGATATTAATATGTAATTTCTCATCTTCTTTGAATGTCTTTTACTACGGCATTTTGGCGGGAGTAGAACTGTTCTTAATCTCCGCGCAGTACACGGTTTGAATTTATAACCAAACATTTTCCAATATTGACAAACATACATTTTAAAACACTTTAAGACATTTTAGACCCTGAAAAATACGAAGACACATTTTATACTGCAAATAATATTCCGTTAGAAGAAAGTTCAAATTCTAGCCTCCTTACGCACGTGCATGTACACGTGTCACGTGAGTGGTGAACGCCTTCATGGGCTTTAGCGCCGCTGGCTGTTAGCCGGCGTCAAAGTCTAAAGTGGAGATATTCAGTAATTAAGGTAAAATCACATAAGTTAATCGGGACGGTACGTAGGTCTAAAAGTAAGGTGTTATTAGGCAATAAAATACAAGTTAAGTAAGCGAATACAATTCTGAGATTATTTACTAGGGAAGCTGGAAGTAGTGTGTGTGGGGTGGGATAGTGACGGTCTCGTGAGGAACGTCAGACCGCTCCGTGACGTAGCGATCGCCAGCACATGTGAAAGCCGTGGGTGGGAAGACTCCAGGTGTAAAAAAATAACACAAAGGGACAGAGACACAAGGGCGGAGTGAGTTGCCCATCCCCTCCGGGTGGCGCAGTCTAGGTGGCCCGTTGCCCTGGCAATGGTCTGGCTATGCGCAATGTGGCCACGCCCACTGTCAGTGCAAACATATATGAGACAGAACAAGCAACTTAAAACACCTTTACATACGTAGCACTTTAACGAGTATAGGCAAACTTTGTGTGCCTGGTTGACACGGAATCATAACTAGGCACCCCAGACTTATTGACTTGAATTCGGACAGTAGACTCCCCTAAGATATCGGTTACACGATAAGGTCCGCGGTAGCGGTGGGTGAGGGTTACGCACCCATAAATAGTAGTTAACCTTTAATGTGTTCTTCCTGTGGGTTTTGTCAAAATAAGATTTCTGAATGTTATGAGTTTGAATTAAATTATTTTTAGCAGCTTGGCGTACAGCGAGGAGATTCTCACACCAATTATGACCCCGTTCAGAAAACTTGGTAGCTACAACTTGGACTGTGGGGGAGATAAAAGAGCATAAATTTCGTCAAACTATTAATACTGGTGTTTATGTTTAACTGAATAAACGGAACGTAAAGATCCCAATTTACTTGGTCAGCACTCGCACATTCAGTAAGTTGTTCCCCAATTATAAGGTTATTTCGTTCCACTAAACCATTACAACGGGGGTTGTATGCAGTGGTAGTGAGTTTTTGACAGCTAATGACTTGAGATTACTAATTAGTTCGTTCTGAAAACTGGTTCCCCTATCCGTGAGTATTTTCTCGGGGCAGCCGAATTGTAATATTACTTCCTTAATAAAGTCAGCACATGTGGCTGCATTAATAACCTGAACAGGTTTGGAAACAACTTAACGTGGGGTGTATTCTGTCATCACTAAAATATATGTTATTACAAGCCGTAGCGGGTAAAGGACCTTTAGAATCCAAAGCCCAGGTTTTGAGGAGGATTGGGGTGAAAAAGAGGTGAGTTGACCCATGGGTTGAGATGTAATTACATTAAATTTTTAACATTCCTGGCATGATTGGACATATTTTTTTAATATCTTTAGCCATAGAATCCCAAAAATAAGATTGTTTGGATTTACATAGCATCTTAAGAACCCCAAAGTGCCCCTCCCCGAATATGGCTTCATGATGGGCATGAATGACTTCTGGGACGTAAAACTTGGGAACAAGTGTCAACTTAGACGGGCTCTGGGGTGTATTAACCTTCAAATATATTTCCCCGTTGCCAGCCATGCCATAACGATGGCTTAATCTCTGATATTATGTGTCGACCTGCTCTGGGTATAATAATGCTTGTTTGAGTTTTGAAATATGGGGGTCGTTATTGTATTCACCAACGAATGGGGATTGAGAAACAGTGATGGGGCATAAATAGAAATTTTAGTCTTCATGTATTTTAATATATTCCTGCTTGTGCATGTATACAGGGAGAAAGTGTATAATATCGGCATAGTGGGCAACAAGAATTGTTGCCCACTATCTGAGGACATCTGAGGACAGGATCAATACATGTTGACACGAGTGTGTTAGTGAATCTTTCCCTGATGACGTCAATGTTAATATGGTAAAGTGCGGAGACAATTTTCATAATTCAAGGTAGTGGGTAAATGTCTTCAATGTGTATAGCGTTAGCGAGTCTATCTTTCTCCGCTGGTGAAGCAGGTGTGATAAAATAATATTAGAATTCTTCATAATGTGTCCTAAAATATTTAGCAACATTTGCAGCAATTTCCCCTGCCTTGCTTTATGTTGTAAGGTGTGTCGTGTACAGTTACAGGCTGGGTAGTTTTATTGAGTTTCCCTTTGACAATATTCGTTTGAAAATCGAACTTACTTAAGGCTATAGCCATCTTCTGAATACGAATGTTATGATCTGCTATAGTGCGTAAATATCTCAAATTTGCATGGTCGGTTTCAACGGTAAACTTACGCCCATACAAATACTGACGAAAGCACGAACACAAGGACTTTATAGCGGATAGCTCTCTCTCTCCGCCGTGCTCCAGCGCCCCTCTTGAATATAAAATTTCTTTGAACCGAAAGCCGCTATATTTCGTTGTTTAGTGTGTGGATCAATTTGAATGAGCACCCCTCCTACAGCTGAGTTACTGGCATCACATGCAATAACAATTTCGTGGCCCTCGATAAATTTTTGTAAAATTGGAGCCTGAAGAATGGCTCATTCCAAATTTAAAAATGAGTTCTGTTGCTCTGTGCCCCATTTAAAAGAAGTGGTGTGTTTAGTCAGATCGATCAAAGGCTGGGCAGTAGAGGCATCATTTAGAATATATCTATGCAGGTAAGTGGTCATCCCACGAAAAGAATGGAATTGTTTCACATTAGTAGGAGGAGCCATCTGTTCGATAGTAGCAACCTTGTCGTGGTCGGTGGACATGCCTTGGGGAGTGATGATATGGCCTAGGACCTTAAGAGTTTGTTGGACGAATGAACTTTTTTGGTGTTAACCTTGACATTGAAAAGGTGTAATCTTTGGAAAATTTTTATGAATATTGGCTATATGTTCTTTGAATGTACTACCCAATATAAAAATATCGTCAATATAGGCGGTTGCTGCAGTCCATCTGAAGGGACCTAAAAGGTTGTTTATGAACATCTGAAAGTATTGGGGTGAAGTGGACAACCCCATTGGCATTCTATAATATTCAAATAAACCCACTCTGTCATGGTTAAAAGCCAATTTATGACGATCCTGGGGGCGAACAGGTATGCTATAAAATCCAGATAATAAATCTATGCTAGTAATGAAAGGGGAATGTTTCAGAGCATTCAAGATGTCCTCAGTACGAGGAAGGAGGTATTTGACTGTAGTTAAATGTTGATTGAGTTTGCGAAAACCTGTTAAAAAATGAAGGCCACCACTCTTTTTGGAAATCACATGTCTAGGGGCAGAATAGGGAGAGTTAGCTTCCCGGATTATCCTGGCATGGACCATGTCTCATTTGAAGCCAAAGTTCGTCCTTCACTTTGGGGCTAATACAATAGGTTCATATGGCAATAGGCTTGTCAGTGGCCAAATTTAATTTAATTTAAAAATCTTTGGCTTCAGTTAGATCAAAAATAGAAGTAGAAAAACTATCACTATATTGGTCAATAATAGCTTGAATGGTTTGCTTCTGAGGAAGAGAAAGGATTTCATAAATAGGAGGAATAAGGGGGGAGGGGTTATGCACAAAGGCTTCAAGATTACTACACAAATGCTCTAAGGATGGAAAATCAGTGATGGGTGTGATTTCTGTGTGAGTAGACATGAATGGAATTTCTGTTATTTTATTTTCATCGTGAGCATGCATAAACAGGTTATATTTGAGGACTGGGAATAATATTATACTTTCTAATGAAGTTGACACCTAAAATAATGTCTTGCTTAAGATTGTCGACGACTAGGAATTTCTGGGGATAAGTGTGGCCCTGAATGTGTAATTTTATAGTAGTTTCAAATTTGGGTGGCGATAGAACTGACATGGCCGCAACTAAGATAATTGATTCCTTTAAGGGAGAAAGGGGTTGAGTGGACAAAATAGTACTGGCCACACAACTGCATGAGAAGCCCATATCTGAAAGTGCATGGCCCTTTATCGTAACTAGGATATGCGGTGTGGCTGACCTGAAGTAAGCTTGCTGACGGGTCGAAGGAGGCGCAATGTACGCCTGTTTTCCTGTGCCAATTTGTGGCATGGCTCCGCTCAGTTTGCTGTTCTCATCATCGTGGGCCTTGATGGCATTGTCTGGAAAACATGTAGCACGTGCTAGGTTGGGGGCAGAGTGGAGCTGACTACAAAAATGGTACGTGGACTCAGTCAGAATTTGTTTTTAAATCACCGAAAGCGGTCAGCCTCGTCTGTGGAAGATGATAAATTTTGATTTGGAAAGAGGGGACAATGTAGGCTTTAATCCCGACATAGAGACATAATGCGCAGGTGTCGCTAGCAAGGCTGCTGGGACCCTGAATTGCAAGCTACGTGCTGGTGCTGTGCTGCAAAGTGGCAAAACTGCAATTTTGTGCCCTGGGCATGGGAGGTGTGGAAATAGCAGCCTGCTTTTAGGGGGGGAGGAGTGCTGCGCTTGCAAGGGCTGGTGAGATGAGATTGCATACATTCTGTCACAATTGTTGATACTTGGTGTGGCCATAATAAAGGCGGAGGTGTGGGCATTTGTTTATGAACAGATTGGGAAACTGGGACGTGAGTTGAACTATCAGAAAGGCGTGCCCTGTTAGGTTGCGAAAAATGTATGTGTGAACTGTGTCGATTCTCCCTGTCACAGCTAACAAAATGGCGCGAAGATGTGGTAGATGGGGGAATAGAATAAGTTTGAAAACCTTCTCCCCTAGAATTGAACTTGGCGATCTCGGCATAAGACCTGTTGGGTACTACTTTGTTGAAAAGAGCATTGCACACAGCCCGAACCCAGGAACTTTTATTATCAGGGGTGGCATGTCCTACCCCCTGGTGGGGAAGTTTTTTGATGGATAGCATGGCTGTTGAGCCGTGTTGTATGGGCGTGGTTGTGGTGGGAATTAATTACACCTGTGGTAGTGTGGCATGTTATTTGTTGGGGGATGAAAGTGGGTGGTATTGGGCAGACCTGAGTAATAGTTACATGAGTAATGTGGCTGCTGACGAAAGTATCTATACCCCATGTTGTGAGGAGTGGAATGGTAATTAAAGGCGTTGGGGTGGGCAGGTTGATAGGACTGCCTTGGATAGTACAACGAGTACTGAGCACGTTGTTGGGGTTGGTAGGGAGACCTATTGTGTTGAGTGTAGGTGTGAGGTTCAATTTTGCGAAAGGAGAGCTGTGCTATTTCCTGCTTGAATTTGCTAATTTATGATTCGAGCCTCTCAGAATCTGGATTAGCATTTGTGTGTGTGAGCCTCTGCTGGTATTGAAAAATGTAAATTTCAATGCATTGTAAGTTCTCATGCAAGTTTTATAATGTGTCATTATTTAACCCAATTAACTTGTCTGCGATGGACGGCAAGAAGCTCTTCCAAATAACATTTACAAACTCGTCGGTCATGTTAAGATTGTACTTAGCCCGGTAATATTTGAGGGTTTCGAGGTGATGCAAGGTGACCTCGTTGACCGCCTGCTTCTTGCTGTAGATTAAGTGTTTAAACCGTCCTGTGTCCGCAGGACTTGTGAACACATTAGTCAACCCTGTTTTTATGTGTTGCCAAGTAATGGGTTGCTCTCGATTTAGTGTCAAACTTTCTAAGGTATGCCTAGCTGTGTTAGCGAGGGAGAATTTGATATGTTAACACGTGTCACCGCTACTTCCTCAAAAGTTTGCAAGAATTCATCAATATTTTCCCTGTGTTTTCTTGAAAATGATGGGGATTTCTGTGTGAAAGTTATGTTAACGGGAGGTGGGTTGTTGGCCATGTTGTAATGTGGAGGGTTTTGTTGAACATTACTGTAAGTGTGGGTAGTGGGTGGGGTTTGAAATGCACATGAATGGAGGAGTGAATTACCACTTTTTTCGTACAGAGGAAATCCAAAGAAATCGGCAAGAGGTGTAGGAGATTATGACGGTGCATTAGGAAGGGATTGTGTGGGGAGTGGTGTGTCAGGGAAGTAATCGTGTTCTGTGCTATGAAATTATGTATTTAATGAGGTGTTTTGGATGTGGCTGGTGGTAGGTGTATCTGTAGTATGGTGTTTTGTGCGTTGTCTGTCTCGTTCGTCTAACGAACGCTCAAGGTTTTGTGTGTCAATTAAAACTGTTTTAATGAACTGAGAGAGTCTGGGCGCTTTTGCTTGACTACGCATTTCCATGTACTGTCTCACACTTTGTGTAAACTGAAGGTAAACAAACTACGGAAAAGAGGAAGAGAACACACTCTGGTAGAACACAAAAATATAGGAGTGGTTGAAGCAGATAGTTGAACAGTAAATTCAGCATGCATGAAAAGCAAAACGCATATTCTGACTACAGTAATTGAGCATTCTAAAGAGGAAGTGAGTGGGTGGACTAGAACAATAAAGCAGCAAGGTTTCCTCACAAGTGCTCCATCGGATATGTGGTAACTGACCTAAGAAGAGGTTTTATTACTGCGTGGAATGAAGCAGTTGCTAGCGTGGGTGGGCAGGGATGTCTCTAAGAGATGTGGGAAGGTGGCTTTTCCATACAAGTACTCGCATACGCAACTACAAAAATGTCAGATAAAATGTTAATTTTTATCAACTCGCTTGGCGTGCAGAGCGGGAGAGTTCGATGCTTCCACCAGTGCAATACTTGCCCTTCCTCCTGTTCTATAAGAGTGCACTTATAAGTACAGTCACAGTTACTCAAGTTCACCTTAAGAGGTGGCAAGGGGGGTGCTAGGGGTTTTGACTCACTTGTAGTGGAATAAGTGAGAGTGATTATAAAAATATAAATTTTAATGAAACAACAATACATTTACTTTACACTGAATAACAGGATGAAGTTATTATACTGATTTACACTGTGACTAATCACTGACATCAAGGACACAGCTATTCCCTATCCTTGCCAATAGAATTAACTACAATAGGGAATGAGGACGTTGACTCGATACCAGCATTGGTCCCTACCACTTAACTTCTGGACGGTTAGCCTCGAAACCCCTCTGGCCAGTGGTAGGTTGACGCCCTCGTCTTCAGCCTCAATACTCAATACACGTGGTAGTCTCCTCTCCTTCTGGGTGGGGGGGGGGGGTACCGCCCTGCAGGGTCTCTTGTATAGCCGGGCGAAGTGGGACGTGTTTATAAAACAGACGTGCCCAGCTACCATCTATATCCCACTCGGCCTTAGGCGGTGTAGCGCCGCCAAACGAAACTACAATTCGTTGTGGTTTGCTAATTATTTTAGTGCACGCCCCCCTCCTTCACTATCATCCTGTTACTATATATATATATATATACACATACACATACACACACATGCACACACGTATGCACGCACGCACACAGACACACAGATTACCTTGAAATTTCTTCCAAATTTGAGTTCGCCAAATTTATCTATCACTTCTCTGAAGTAGCTTCCCAGCTACGGACAGCTTAATAGAAATATGTACTACCCATAGTTTAAGACGGGTATTTTTCGCGAAAAAATTTCATAGCTAGTTGTACATCAAAACTCTTCTGTTCATATGCACTTTTGTGGTTGGATGATTTTAAATGTCATGTCAAGTGTCTGTCCGTGAATTCATGAACTTTCAGTATCGGAGTACTTTATTACGGTTTGCACTGTCAAATAAGAACATTTCTTCTCATGTAGTAACTTGGCCAATAATCAAAGGAAGTTGTGGTCGTGAACCATAAGTATTATCGCAAAATACACCTGTCCCTATCTATAGTGCTTCTTAGATATAAGCTTTTCACTGTTAATTGAGCACTTTTGAAGGACCTTCTAAAGGACCCACTTTTGTGCTCATTATGTGTTATTGTGCCGTATGTAAAATGTACATTGCCACGGGCCTTATGGCTTTATTAGTGTATAAGTCAAGTGAAAACGCGAAATTGTTAGGAGTCTATTTTAAGATTGGAAAATGAATGCAGTTCACTCGCATATTTAGATTCTGCAGACCTAGTGTCTGGCACACCAAAGTTGGGTATCCTTTTACTCAAACCATTGAAACAATATTATTGTTGCCTTATTATCAAATCCAGCATGCCAAAAAAAAACACTTTTATTGGACAGAAACTTTTGGGATCACTGAACCATTCGTCTTGACTTTGTCGTATTGACGTCGCACTTTTCTATGCAAGTACGAAGAAGTTCAAGCTGAACGTACCAGTATATTTCATACTATGTTTGCAAGGTGCAATCACAAATTGATAGGCAGGTGGACTGGTGAAGTCAATGAGTTACAAACATAGAGTGAATATTGTTTCAAGTGTTTGAAATTTTTAATCATGCTGCTCGCTGGCCTTGACCACTGTCACATCAAACTGCACAAGTGGAGGTGTTGCAGCATAGCAATACAAAGATTTAACGTAATCTCGCCTATTACCATGTCACACCACTTATTTGACTATATCATAGACACATTATTTATTACCAAACATAAGCCAAAAAACGTGATGGTAAAAATTTGACGTTGCATTGATATAATTGTAGAAATTCATACCTGTGTCTCTAATCTCACTAATGGTAATACTGTTTCCTTCAAGAAAAGCAAAAATGTACTAAAACCTTGGTAGGCCCCTTCATGTTGTGGGCACCTGGATATTTGCTAGTCTAACCACCCTCTAGTTAGCCCTCTAAAAGCACACAACTAACTAAGGTCTATTATGTATTAGCACATTAAATCAGTTTAGGTTCTTTTTTTTTACATGCCATAATTCGTAATTTAAAGCATAATTTTTGATTGCAAACCAACCCAGTGATCTAGAGGGTTTTGCATCACCATATTGTGCACTAATCTCTATGCACTTACCATCAGCACAAACACTTCTGTGAATGCAAGATTAAGAAATTTATATAAACTGGTAATAACTTTGTTCCTTCTGAACGAAATTACAATATTGAGCTACTTAGTTTTGATTTTCATTTTAAGATACACGTAATTAATCATGGGGAAATTAATAATTTCTCTTAAGTTCTCTGCTCACCTAAAGCAGCTCTAAATGTTTCATCTGATGTAAAATTATTTACAAAAGCATGTCTGTTGAATCAAAATAGTATACATGCAACATCTTGTGAAATGAGCAAGTATCTGACGAACTGTTTTTAAATGCTAATATTATAAAATGTTTACAACAAATGTCACTGTAGTTCCGGAGGAGAGACAGAAGACACTAACAGTATAACTTAGCTTTGATTCATTTTTATTAGGTCTGACAATAATTATACACAAATATTGTAATAAACTAAAGAAGGTTGCCGGTTTATTTTAACCGGCAAAGGGGACGTGAGGCGAGGAGAGGGGTTGTTAAAGGAAAAGATATATGTGTTAGAAATTTTAATAACATGTGTGGACTCCTATTGTATGCAATTAATTTTGTCATGTTGAATGACAGAGTAGTTGTGTACATAATTGATTCTGCCGAGTTTTCTTTTTATTGACAGGTGGTCAAAATTTGCCTCAAATTATTTAGGTTTAGTACACCGTGTCGCACCCTTGAAAACTTTTTAAAACAACATCGTATCAATGTAGAGAGCTGGCGCGAGAGCCTCCCCCCCCCCCCTCTTAAACTCATCCAAAGATGCTCTGGATTCTGTGTCATTTCTGTGATATACAACCAGTCATCTGCATTTTAGGTAATTATAATTAGATGCATACTTCAACTAGAAGAGTAAACGCCTGTCGCAGAACATGAAGTCTGCTATAATGTGACACACACCACAATACTTACTAACCATATCTTAACAACTGCTTTCTCATATTTTGCAGTGTCTCTTATTTCCCAACATTGTTAGTCATCGCAGTTGTAAGAAAATATATAGATGTTACGGAAATCTTTTGCTTCTACTGAAGTGCATACCTCCTGGCATTATACCTATATTTAAAATATTCCATTATTAAATACTAGCTCATACTAGCCACATTATTACACTACTTCTAGCCATGAAATACCTTAAGCACAGTTAAAACTGTAGTTATGATTCTTACTGTATCTTGAAAACTACTGTATATAGATAAGTAAATAAGAGATGCATTGATACGTTATTGTTATGAATTTTCTTACATCTTTCATAGAAAAGTGTGAGGAGCGAGTGAATAGAGAGATTTGGGTGGCTCTTAACATTGAGGTCTTGAGAGCCGATAAGGGTGAAGCGAATAATATCTCATTTTTTTGTCATATTTACTGTGTTGTTGTCATTCGCGAAAGAATAATTGATATCTTAACAAGTTTTATGTACAAGGTGACACTAGCAAACATAATTACAGCTATGACTGCCATGGTCATATAGTCATAGTGCTCTGGCTCCAATACAGAAAACAGTTTGTTTTCCTTAAAATAAACATGCAATGGATAGAGGTCAATAGTTGGCAGTACTGGCAGCTCACTATGATTCATCTGCAAATTCGTATCAATGGCAGTGGTGATGTTATAAAAATGTATACTAGCATTCACTTGCAATAGAGATAAATCAAATTATTTCTGGTTAAGCCAATGGATAGGTAGGACAGTCTGTTGTAATTGTATTGTAGGCGCATGTGCATCACACAGATGCGTGGCCTCAACAATGATTTGATCTCGTGTAGTAATGTGACATCCACATGGCACAAATAATTCCATACTGCCTAAATTGTGGTTGGTTAGATTATCGTTTAGGGACTTATTTATACACTGCAAAAGTGTACCATCAGGAGGATTGGATAACGTGTATTATTGTGATAAAATGCGGTGGATTGAAAATGACGAGTCGTGAGAGCAATGAAATTTGCACACGGAAAACAATACATTGGCATCTGGTAGGAGGATAGCTTCTTTTACGCATTTGGAAACATCACTTGTGAGTGATCCTTTGGGGATGAGTATAACATCTGCTGGCATGCCCAGTGAGGGTGAAACAGCTTTAACCGTGCCCTTGGGCGTGTCTATGGCAATTGTTGAGTGAGGTATCCTAATCGTACATGATTGGTGTGCGAAGCGGTATGGCACAGGGATTAAATTGAAAACCTGCCATTTAGAATGAACTCTGGTGATGGGTATCTGCAACTTGATGACTAATTGGGTTGACATGAAGGAACATTCTGTAATTTCATAATATCAGCCATGCCAATGCTTAAAGTTAAATTAATTATGAACAGCTCTTCATTAAATGTGATGAAATCTTTACTAAGCTGCGGTTTATTAACTGCATTAAGGGGTAGTTTATTCAGTTGACAAGCGTGGATGTAACTGCGAACCAGATCTTTAAGAATGATATTGATATGTGCAAAATGCTAGTGGAGTGTAATTGAAATTGGGCCTCAATGTTACCCACTTTACTGACGGCTGAGTTGTGTTGTTTTAAAACTTGAGAGATGCCATTAATTGTGTCTGCCAAGGAATTAATTTTACCTTCAACCTGGTGTTGTATGTCATTAAGGTCACATTAAGAGCATTGTTCCTTGTTTGAATGTTACCTGAAAGCGTGTTTATCTGAGCGTCAATTTGTGCATCATTATCAAGTAAGGCACGCATCAACGGCATCTGGCTTTGGAAGCAGCACGTGGGTACTGCAGTAGTGGTGCAGCACTTGTTCTGAGGTTGGCGGCCATGGAACTCCATCTCCGAACCTCCGGTCGCTCAGCAGTCGCCCAGCGGTGCGACGACAGGCAGGGAGACTAGGCAGTTGCCTGGCGCTGCCGGATCCCTGCTGTGGCAAACATGTGCTATGGGCAGAACATGGTCATCGTGTAGCAGATGCGGCGCATGCAGGCTGCAAGGGCATCGCACCAAACGGCTTCCCCAGTGGCTCGCGTTATGATTGCCCATCTCATTTTGACACATTCATAAACTGTAACACATTTTAAAGAATATATAAATCACTGTTCTGATACATATTTATAATTGAAAGACTTTATAAGGGAGTCTGAATTAGTGAACGTAAGTGGGCTTTGGCTGACGAGTACAAACAGTGTCGAACTTAAATGTGCCCATCTTGTTGACCTGTATGTGTATCGTTGAGTTATCCAGGACGTCTTCTACCCTGAAGGGGCCTTGGAAACAATGCAAAAGGGCTTTTTGTCGGCCTTGTTTTTGAACCCACACTTAATCGTTTATGCGTAGTGTACATGGCTTGTGGGTTCTATCGAATTAGGCTTTCTGATGTTATTGGGCATGTAACAGATTTACCTTAGTGTTCTCGTGGTCTTGCAATAATTTATTACAACAGTCATTCGCACTGTCCGAATACTGTGTAGTTATCACCTGGGCTGGGAGTGCCGCCTCGACACTGTGTAGAAGATAAAAAGACGTATACTTGGTAGTGGTGTTGACGCTTATATTGTAATTGGATATAATGAATTTTACATAAAGATCCCAATTGGCTTGGTCAGTATTAGCACGAGTGGTGAGCTGCTCAACTACTTTACGATTGGTGGCTTCGACAAGGCCGTTACATCCGGGGTTATAGGCAGTTGTGGTTAACTTCTTAATTCGTAATCAATTGAGTAAATTACTTACTAACTCGTTCTGGAAGCTAGTACCCTGATTTGTAAAGCTTTGTTCTGGGCAGCCAAACTGTAAAATTACCTGCTTAATTAAAATTGTGCACGTTGCCACGTCTATTGATTTGACTGCCTTGGCAACAACACAGTTACTTAGATATTCTGTGATAACCAAATGTATTGACTGCCATCGATAGTAACAGAGAGGGGACATGGAGCATCAAGAGCCCAAGTTTTTAAAAGGGGTTGAGGCGGAGTAGATGTAATTTGTCCTGCAGGCTTTGACGCCTTCGGGTGAGACACGAGATGAACGATGACACAAATACTTACTGGTAATTTGGGAACTCACCGCACTATTGAGACACTGGGTTCTCAGGGATGTTGTGGGTTCTGTGTGTCTGTCTCATCCGTGCGTGCTTACAAACACATTGACAATAATAAACTCTTAATTAAATCACTTAAATAAACAATATATAACATATATGTGGCTAGGACACTGTCACTACTGAATAACAAATTGAGTTCATGATAGACTTGTTTTTATTTATATTGTTTATACACATCAACATACCAATGAAATGGTTATCTCAATCATGACTAGCCAATTCCGCTTGGGTGCTCCCCAACCTGTAATTAATCTAGTGCATGCCTAAATGGATGATCTCCCCGAGGTGCGTGAAACCACAGCCCTCTTTACGATTAGCGTTGTTACAGGTTTGTAACATGCCCGATGGCGGTAAAATCAAACATTACTGTGACAGTTTCGTCAAGTACAAAACGCATCAACATACGTGAAAAATTCATTAAACCCTGAATGAAAAATGCATAGAACACTGAAATAAATGATTTCATGTACAATGTTATATAAATAAGCTCTTAAAATGCAGTGATGGCATATACAATGACTTGGCTTCAGTCGGCCACACGGTTATACGTCATGTTTCCATAAAATATTCAAACACGAAAATTACCCTTAAATACATACAGAAAAATAAATCTCTTAAAATTGCATGTAGCAATTATTCAGACGTTACAATGAAATGCCATAAACTTAAGCAGATGTCGCCTGATTCAAATGCGCGGGTCGCGTGACCTCTCGGTCATCTTTCTCCTCCTCCTCGATTAAGTTAAAAATGCGACAAGGGCGTAAGAAATTAGTAAAGCGGGAGCATAATGCTGGGGAAAATGTCTGGCAAAAACGTACGCAAGCAAAGATTAACCGCTAAACTACATGGACTATGGAACGCTACATCAGTGAACAAAAGTTGTAGTGCGTAGGTGACAGTGTCTTATCTCGCCAGCTCTCGTGGACAGACTGTCCAGATACAAGCGTCGCACAGACCTATCATGTCCGCCTACGGGGTTCACATAAGAGGAAGTGCTATGCATGCTGATTGAAATATTTTATAGTGAAATTAAAATGGCACAAATTAAATTAGACATTGTTTTACATTTCTATAATTTTGTTATGAATTTCAATATTATTTTAATGTCTATTTGTGATGGCGTTCATGCCAGAGCATTAAGTTTTTTTTAAATCTCGGCGCCACAGGCACTTTAAATACTCATAACCAAACAATAAAAATTAGTACAAGCACTTAAAAACATTTTGAGACATATTAAACACTGTAAAGACAATATAACACATTCTACACTGAAATTAACGTTTATAGGAAAGTTCAAAATTGTTGGCCTCTTCACGCATGTGTGGTACACCTGACACGTGAGCACCGTCATTGGCTCTAGCGCCGCTGGCTGTTAGCCGGCGTCAGCTTTGTATTAGGGGTTTTGGTTTTTTGACATACTGGGCAAGCGCGGACATAGTTTTCACAACAGCGTATGTAGTGTAGCAATAATAAGCTTGTTTAATTTCCAGTAGCGTTTTAAATGCACCAAAATGTCCACCTCCAAATATGGCATCATGATGGGTTTGTTTGATTTTGGGTACATATGCCTGTGGTACTAGAGTAAGTTTACTGGTTCCTTTTGGTGTATTTATCTTAAGGTAAATCTCACAGTTTGTGACAATGCCATAGCTGCAACTAAGGCGACGGTATTTAGTGTCTGCATCCTGTGGGTTTCTAGCGCATGCTTTGTGTTGAATGTGAGTTTCACATTCATATTCACTGGCAAAAGGAGTGGAGCTAACGTCAGTAGGACACAGATGCAGTATAGAATCATCGCCAATCTTGATATACTCCTGCTCATGAGTGTAGGTAGGTAGGAAGTGTGGCATGCCATTTATGTTCAAAATAATAATGGTGCAATTTAAAAGTGGGTTGATACAATGAATTTCGATTTTATTAGGGCAGTTTTCCATAATGACTTTGAATTTGACCTGACATAAAGCAGTGATAATTTTACAAATGGCAGGAATAGGAAAAATTTGTTCATCAGCAATGGCTTTAGCGACCTTGGTCTTATCCTGTGACTGAAATTCGTGTTTGAAAAAGTGTTTAATGTCAGCCCAGTTGTTAATTGTGTACTTTACGATACTTGTCTTATTCTCATTGTGCTTATCAGTGTTTTACAAGAGACATTCAGCTACGACTATGTATAGTGATGTGCACTTGACATTTGTTGCTAAACCTCGTATTTAATTTTCGTAACTAGGTTTCTTCTTTATGGGCCCCTGTATTCGTGGTAATACTGCTTAAGGCACCCGGGAGTGTGTTTAACTTGCCGTTGACAATAAGCTGTTCAAAATCATACTTGCTAAGAGCAATGGCCATTTTCTGAATCTGGATGTTGTGTTCTGCCATTGACTGCAGGTATCGGAGATTGGAGTGGTCTCTCTCAATTTCGATGTTTCGGTCATATAAGTATTGACGAAAATAGTTACACAGATAACGTATGGCACAAAACTCTCGTTCTGTCGCATTCCATCTCGATTCTTTCAATTATAGCTTTTTGGAGGCAAATGTGATAATTCTACGTTGCTTTGATTGGGGATTCTCCTGCATTAGTATCCCACCTACCACATCGTTACTGACATCGCAGACTAATATAATTGGCTTTTTCTCAACAAATTTCTGCAGTACAGGTGCCGCTAATATAGCTTTCTTGAGATTAACAAATGCCTGCTGGTGGGGCTCTTCCTATTTGTAAATGCTATTCTGCTTTGTTAATTCAATGAGCGGTTATCGTAGTGTAATTCATAATGTATCTCTGAAGATACAAAATCATTCCTAAAAATGTCCGTAATTGTTTAATGTTCGTTGGTGTAGCCATGTGTTCAATGAAGTTAACTTTTTCAGGATTGGTAGAGATGCCTTGCGGGGTAATGATGTGACCAATAACTTTTAATGTCTGCTCTGTGAACGTACATTTTTTTTAGTATTTACCTTAACATTAAACATACGGAGGTTCTGGAAAACCTTCTCTATATTAGTTAAATGTTCTTCAAAGAGTTATCTAAAATAAAGATGTCATTGATATAAGCAATGGCTGTGGTCCATCGCAGAGGCCCTATTAAGGAATTTATAAACATCTGAAAGTACTGAGGGGAGGTACTTAACCCCATAAGCATTGTTTTATATTGGGATAACCACACTCTATTATTCCTAAATGCAAATTTGTAATGGTCTTGTTGTCTAACAGGAATACTGTAAATGCCCGAGAAGAAATCTAAACTTGTAATATAGGGAGTTCTGTAGAGCATTCAAAATGTCTTCCATGTGGTTAATGGTATTGCACTCTGGCCAGATATTGGTACAGTTTCCTAAAGTCAGTTAAAAATCTTAACCCGCCATTTTTCTTTGAAACTACTAAACTTGGTGCCGAATGAGGTGAGTCAGCCACCTTGATAATTCTCACCTGAATTATATTGCTAATTTTGCACTAAAAGCTCATCACAAATTTTGGGACTAATGCAGTAAGGTCTGGTGGCTACTGGCTTGTCTGTTGTCAAGTCTAACTTCATTTCAAAGTTCTTTGCCTCAGTTAATTCTAGGATATTATTGGTGAACCTGTCTTAATATTCGTCAATAATACTGGCAATTGCCTGTGCTTGTTTGATAGTTAACTTTTTATTAATATGGGGCAGCTGTGTATGTCTAGATTCAAAACTGTCAAATGCATGGCAACACTGCTCTATAGAGTTAGTATCCTTGTGATCTGACCTGCCTGAGTATAGCTGTATTTGCACAATTTTCTTAGCATCATGAGAATGGACAAAAAAAGTATTATAGTTCAATATCGGAATGACATCATACATCCTAATGAAGTCTGCTTCTAATATCAAATCCTGCTTTAAGTTACCAATAACTAAAAAGTCATGAGAGTAAGTGGGACCTGCTATGCTTAAGTGAATTGTGGTTTTGGATTTTGGTGAAGCCAAAACAGATGTAGCCCCAACTAGAGTTATTTCCTCATTTAACTGTTGAAGGTTCTGAGTAGTAATAAAAGTACTTGCCATGCTACTGCGAGAGCCTGTGTGCGAAGCAATGCATAATATTTCCTTCCCTTAATTGTAACAAGGATGTATGTTGTCGCAGTATGAAGTCCGATGTGCTAACAGTCCACTTCTGGTGCGAGGCATGTGTGTTTACCTGAACTAGATTGAAGCACAGGCCTGCTCAGAATGTTGATAAACATTGACTCATTATCACAGTTCTTGCTCCTAGTATTTTCAAAACAATTCCTAGTGGCAACAGCACTGTTTGTGGGCATACATTCTAGAAAGACAGTTCTCTGTGTCAGCCTGAATTTGATTTTGAACTGCTTAAACCTGTCGCCTATTTGTATCGCGAACTCAAAATTTTGTTTGGGAAATAAGCTGCACTGACGCACTTTATTACCCGCATAAAAGCAAAGTGCACATGTGTCCTGGGGGAGACTATGCAGACTGACAATTATTTGTTTATGCACGGCAGTTCATGGTGACTTGGCAACATCGTGATGTGGGTCATATGGCTGCAGCTGTTTGGCAATGCTGGCCTGGATCGCGTGGGAGGGAGAAGTGGCACACTTGCATTTCTCACTGTCTGCCGGCAGCGCATGCACACTTCGCTGAGGCGAAACTTTACTTGTCCTAGGTGCAGTAGCTTCTTGCACCTGCTGCATTAAATGTATTGCAGACTGAGAGTGTTTCAATTTATTTTTTGTAGTTGTTGAGCCTACATTAGATGTAAATAGTTGTGGTTTAGTTGATAATGTGTTGGTACTATAGGCATTGTATTTGGTAATGTCGGTGTATGTTCTCGTGGGTACCACCTTATTAAATATCACCCTGCATGCATCATGAACCTGAATGTTCTTTTCCTGGGTGGGGGGAGACATTTTCCCCTGTAATTTCCTTTATGATCTTCCCCTTGTACATATCTGTAATATATCGGTTGTGCCCTGAAGGGGCCTGCCTGGTTGTGTACGTGGTATTAATTGGGGTGGTGGTGTGATGGTGGTCTGTAGTGTTCCCTACCCTGTCCCCATTCAATTAAAGTGGGCCTATTGAAATGTTTCTCTCTATGGGCGGGGGATGGGGGTGGTAAAGTAGGGGTTGAACGTAGCTCACTGGGCGTGGGTATGGTGCCGTGTATTTGTGTGTGTTTTTCAGTGTGTCTAATTGTTCTTTTAAAATAATGATCTCCTCTTGGAGTTTATGTGTTGTGGGCTTGGTGAGGGCTGTTCAGTGTTCTGTGTGTATCTGTATATACCAAGATCAATGTTTTTGATGTTGTGTACTAGCTGGTTCAGTGTGGAGTTTTCTAATGACACAAGTTTGTCAGCAATGGCTGGTGACAGAGAGTTCCAAATTACTTTAATAAATTTTGATTCTGGCAACTATGGTTCACACATATTCCTGTAAATAGTTAAATTTTCAATGTGTGCCTGACAATGCTTGTCTGGGTGTTATTTTGTTAAACATAGGAGCTGTCTGTAATGGTCTGTTGTGTCAAGCTTTGTGAAGGTGTCTAATAGTTTGCATTTAATGTGTTCCCAAGAAATATGTTCTGTGTTGACATAATAAACATTCTTGTAAGCCCTCATTGCAGTTCCTTGAAAGTAAAACCTTAGGCGGGATCGTTTATCAAGTTCAGACCAAACCATTTAGTTTACTGACGACGTTAAAGGCATCTAAAAACTCCACATTTTCATTACTCTCGCTAGTGAATGTAGGTATATGTTGTGGGGCTGGTACTACAATGTGTACTGGCTGTGTGGTGTGTATTGGTGAAGATGCAGAGTTTTGTTATTCAGCCATGTTATTAGTGTGTTCTGTGACGTCAGTATCGGTGCTAGGAATGGAAATTAAAATTGGAGGTGTTGTTTAAAGTGTGTGTAGTGGGTGTGGCCGGAGATATCTGCTTGTGCCAGCCTCAGTAAATGTTGATTGGTGTGGTTGAAAGCTTTGTTGAAGTAGTGAAATCTGTTCTGTAGTTGAGGTGTGTAGTACGGCAAGTGATTCTATGTTGTCACTGCGATGCCGGTGGGATGGGCATGACATCAAACTGCTGGGCTGGCAGGCCTGCTGCACAAACTGCTGACTTGCGCATGTGGAGAACTAACCTTCCTCACTATTGCTTACTGTGCGCACCCTGGCCATGTGGGAGGGAACAGCTGATACTAATGCTGGTGCTAATACAGTAATTTTTACAATAAAGTGACTATTGGAAACCATAAAAACTATATACAGGAACCTATTGTTACTAAGAATCTTATTGTACATGAACACACTGGAATAAGAAGGCAATGAAAGTACACAATAACTAACACCTTCACGTGTGTGGTTTACGTGAAGCACAGCCACGTTTAACTCTCCTAACAGCATGAAGCACAAGCTATTTGACGAATTCCTAGTTAAAGTGTCTCGCATAAGCACGAGGTAGGACGTGAGGCATCTCCACAAGTGTAGCACTCCCCTTCCTGCTGTCTCTCATAACTAGTTTTACTCTTAAGCCAGTTCTTCCCTTGAGGGATAATTATCTATATATTCTACATTAATGCAATGTGAAGGGGAGGAGCTCAGGGGGTGCGTTGCCAGATGGGCTTGATTCAATCAAACGGGGAAATCTCTTAACACAAACACTTTTATTACAGCAATTAAATTTTATATGTATATATATAACGGAATTAATTACACTGATGCTAACGTAATATTGTGGCAGGCCTCTACCTCGAAGCATTAATAAAAGCGAAGCTCTGCCATGAGGTACCTGTCATTGGCAGCAAGTAATTATGATCTGGGTGAAGCTAATTAACAAGGTCTCCATAGTGACTTGTGCCGCTTATACAACTAATCTAATACGATTACGACTCATCGCCTAGGGTACCACTTCCACTACTACAGACGTGAGCAACTCGCTACCTACCCTACAGGCAGCAGGAACTATGAGCGATTCCTTCTCACCTGGAGGATACACAACTTGGCACCACCCCCCCCCCCCCCCCAATAACTAGCTCACAGCATACGAGCTGCCCAGACCTCGGGCAAGGCCGAGCGCCTCCGACGAGCCACGAAGCAGAATCACAGGCCAGGGTATTCCCACGCCAACAAGGGCCGCAGGATGTTACGTCTCCCCCGCACCCCGCGCCAACAGCCACCAAGCTTCCTCTATATAAGTCCGGACACTGCCGGGCACGAGCAGTCATTATTGTTCCATCTCTTGCATTATCCCACAACACTGCTGAGATCTTAGAAGCATTGAGTACGCCCCCTGTGGCTACTTCAACTCCGACGTCCAGTCAACCCGACAACCAGCGAACATGCTTACCAACATGTTAAATTCACTTTGTCTCCTCAAGACATCTTTTTAAGATAGTTTAGTAATATTATATATTTTCTTGTTAAGCTCTTTCTTTTCCATTCTCCAATAGAGCCAGGTTGCCTACACCTGGCCAGCATAGTAACCTTCAGCACTCAATTGCCAGGTAGGAGGTAGCATGCGTCGCATGTTTATTGCGACTTCAAGAAACATAATGTTGTTTCCTACTTCTATGCTGTTCTTTATTAGTTTGTCTGTCTGTTTACCCGCTAGATACATGTTACTATGAACACCTTTGACGAGGACCGGGGAATTTATAACTACTGAATTAACTTCAGCCATGGGTGCCCTTCAGGGGACCATCATATTTTCACACACTCACTAGATGGCCATCTGTTGCACTGTGGCATCCTCACCGGCACTGTTGCTATTCCCAAACTACCACAGCATTGCTTCCAGTGCCGGTGAGGAGGAACAGAGGAGCCACGACCACTAGCAACACCTTCACTCAGAGAGAGGCGACAGTCTCAAGTTAGGGCCATTTTCACCATGCGAGATAATGATAGTTTATTGAGATTAACTGACAAAATTTCGATTATCTCAATTTTGCATTTCACCACTTACATTAATATCGATTTTCTCTGAATATCTTGATAAAATATTAACCCGCCAATTTTTGTGGTTTTAGTCATATTATCGGGATTAAACTGTAAAACATATACAAATATTTTGGGAAGGTGACGGGAGGGCAAAGTTATTTCATCGAGTATAAAGAGAAAATGGCTTAGGTACAATTTAATTTTTGAAAAGGAAAGTGATGACTAGGATTTTATTGTTTGTTGTCCGCAATGTTTACATGAAAGAATCAATTATTTTGAAATAGGTATATGATGTAGAGGTTAAAGAACACTTTTGCCTTATGTCAAACACACAATTTTCAAACAGACTATATAGTTTCATTATTTTCCTTTACAGCTATTCTGCATTAACATTATAGGCATAAATGTGAAATAAAAAAGTTAATTACTTTTGTAGGCCTAATTCTAATCAAGAATGTGACAAACGCCAATAGTGTTTTCAATTGAAAATGTCTGTGAATTTACTCAAAAACAGATGTTGTGAACTAAACCACAACACATAACATATTAGTTACTTAGTTCTGTCTTTAGTTTTAGGATCTGCAAAGTTAAGAGATCTGATTCAAGCTTCTCCTGTTTATTTCTTTATTCTTCCTGTTGTAACTTTAGTTGAATCTTTTTCATTGCCTTGTTTTCTTTAATTACAAACTTTTTGCTTACTCAATTTTTTCTATATGCTAGGCATTTACTTCAGCTTTTTTTTTGTTTGAGTGCATTGCTGGTCATCGTTTACTAGTCCAGGAAGATGTTGCCATACGGTTTATCACATGGCTGGCAGAGACTGTCCTCCAACCATCGGACACAATCGAGGCATAGTTATCTGAAGCAGTTGCAGGGTTACTCATCTAAGCTGTGTTTATGACAACTGAGTCTCTACTGGAATGACATACTGCTGGCTTTACTAGTGGCAGTATACAATGATCTTGGGTGGGTATTTTGAAGGCAGAACACATTGGACCTCTTAGCATGGGCACGTTCGTCCACATAGGTTTTTCGCGTATGGTTTTATAGATTATCCCACACTGCCTTCAAGTTGTCTGCTATCCTGTAGTGATCACAATATGTACAATTGAAACTATTCGCAATCGTTCGCCAATGTTTTGCTTTATTTTGTTGTGTCACGGCATCAGTTCATTTATTTTCAATGTTATTGAAATTACCTGTAATTAATTCTAACAAACTGTGTTTTTCATGGGATGAAAAAGTTCGGTTTCGTAGTATCCTTACGACCACAATGCCTGCCCTACTTGCCATACTTTCTCAAAATAATTTCTCTGTACCAGCTCAAAACAAAAACTTTAATGTTTACAAAGAGAAAATGCGATAAAGTCAGAATATCGAGATAATTCTTTACTGAGATTAAACGTAGTGAAACACGCTGAACATTATCGAGATTAAAATTGAAGTTAAACCTCTCATCTGGATAAAATTATTTCGATATTCTGAAAAGTTAATCTTCGTTGGTGAAACCGGCCCTTATTGCCTTATCCCATAGCACTGCTTCCAGTGCCGGAATATACCATGGCTTGAGATCTGCCGTCCATTCTTGTGTGGATGCACATCCAGTGGCGGCATTGGAGACACAAACAGCTCCACATCTCTAGCATACAGTGTAGCCATACCGACTGCCATGGCACACTAAAGATAGAATGCACCTACTGCAATAAACTCTTTCATTATGCCTGCATAGGCTGGTCTGAAGGGACCCGAGCGACAGATGGTTTAGGCTTGCCGGCAACAGCAAACAAGTTTATGTAACGAAATAACATGCCCCGGGTGAGGCATAAACCGCAGAAGGTGTACAACGTGCAGTGAACCTTATCACCACCTATGCATAGGGTGGCCCGACAAACGAGTATCCATACCCGGGATGGTCTACCAATGCGAGAGGTGCAGAAGGAAACACATCTCTCATTCCCACAGATCTAAGGCTTCCCAGATGTATGTCCAACCTGGAATGGCATCTGGTCATCCAGCTACCGGTAGGGATCATGATATACAAATAACTGACTTTGCAGGTCCACACGATGACCCAGACTCATTTAGGCAGGAATGTGAAAAACAGTTCGAAGAAACGGACCTGCCACCGAAACAATGTGTTGACTAGGCCCAATTACATCTGAACGGTCTCGCCCTCGCATGGTGGGAAAGATACTGATAAATTTTAACAGACTGGAAACAATTCAGTAACCGGATAGTAGTTGAATTCATGGGCGAAGAGGTGTTGACTAGGATAACGACACAATTTTTGTAGCCGGACCCAGGTACTCGACGAAGAAGCCGAAATCTTCATACGAAGAAAAGAACAAATGTTTCGACGCGTGTTCCCCGGGATCGATGAGGCTACTGCCATTTGTTCCATCGGTCGAATATTACTACCAAATCTCCAGAATGTACTCTCGACAGCAAGATCCACGACCTTAGATGACTTAGTTAACTGAGCTCGAGAAGCTTACCAAAACTTTGCAGCACAGGCAAGTCTCGAAAAACCAGTATTCACAAAAGCCCCAGAGGTACGAGCACATACTGTTGTATCTCTTAAAGGCATACCAACCGCAACCCCTAGCACAGCATTTGTACCCAAATGTTGGTTATTTCCATAAAACCACTAGAACAAGGACTGCCCTCGGAAACCAGAACTTGACCAGCTGGAAATCCAACCCCCGGAACCAAGCTGGGAAACGCCAATGCCGAGGTATGAAGCGAGCCACCACCACCGATGTACAAGGGCCTATCCTCCAGGGATTAAGTGAGGAATTACCGATTCCCATAGCCCCCCCCCCCCATCATAGAGGTGGAGGTAAATAATAATAGGGTACTCTCCCTACTTGACTCGGCCACCACCGGAAATGTTATCAGAAAGAATTTGTTAACATCAGACCAGTTCGCTGAACTAAGACCACGAACTAAAATAGTAAGAATGGCGCAACCTGAATCCACCCTGGATGTAACAGGCTGCATTACTCTGAACATAAACATTCAAATTATTGCAACACCGACAGAATTCATTGTGTCACCAACCATGTCCGAATAGATGATACTAGGGTGCCCATGGCTCATCCACAATCAATGTATTTTAGATCACGGACAGCGAAGAGTCTATCTGGCAGAAACCCACCGAATTACTGTATACTCGGATCAAAACCCAGACGACATACTGCCAATACCCATCGACCCGATGAACAATTACCACGAACTCGATGAACCAAAATTTTCCCAATTAAAGGCCATACTAGATGAGCACGCCCGGGCATTCGTACAAGGAGGATTGCTACGACAGACACGTTCCATAGAGCATGAAATATGGCCTACCACTGACATACCAGTCTACAACCGTATATATCGAATGTCAGCCCGTCACCATAACCTCATCATGGAGCAAGTCAATGATATGAAGGACCAGAGAATCGTAGAGTCATCTAATTCCCCATATAACTCACGCATGGTCCTTGTGCCCAAAAAAGGTGGGAAATTGCGATTTTGCATAAACTACAAGTCGTTGAATGAAGTTACCCATCCGATTGCTCCTCCAGCTGTAGACTTGTCTCATACACTACGAGACATTGGCAAGGCCAAATTATTCAGCACTATCGAAATTGAGTCTGGCTATTGGCAGATTGTGGTCCACCCCGACTGTCGCAAATATACAATCTTTACAACATCAGAAGGCGAAACCCTCCAAATTCAAGTCATGCCTTTCGGCTTGAAAAATTCCGCAGAAACATTTCAACGATTATTGTCGGCTGAATATTAACCAGTTACAACGGCGAGTTCAGTTTCGCTTATCTCGACGATGAAATAATATATTCCAACAGCTAGGAGGAACACCTAGGCCATCTGCAACGAGTATTGGAAAGACTCGAATTACACGGAATGACTTACAAGCTGTCGAAAATCTTTTTCGGTAGAGCTTCAATAGATTATCTGGGACATGTAATTTCACCTGAGGGAAACTTCCCCCAACACAGTTTGATACAAGCAATTGAAGAAGTGGAAGAACCTTCAAATAAGCTACAACTGCGATGGTACCTGGGTCTGCATAATTGGCTAATGGCTTGACCGCAGTACTCTACGAGCAAGACATAGAAGGTCATCCACATGTGATAGCATATACATTTAAGCACTTAAACGAAATAGAGAAGCACTACCACATAAATGAACAAGAGTGTCTGGCCATTATCTGGGCCGTGAAGAAATACAGGTATTATCTGGAAGGTCAACACTTTATTCTACAGACTGATTCCAAAGTCCTCCAATGGTTACACGAGCCCCGGAATTCGAAGGCCAAGCTTGGTCGGTGGGACATGTTCCTTACTGAGTTCGACTTTGAGGTACAGCATTGCCCAGGAAAGGAGAACGACCTGCCAGATGCTCTGTTGTGTTTCCCAACAACCGAAGAGAAAGCTGAGGAGGAAGATGAGGAGAAAATGTATCTCCCCCTCAAGGCGAAAGAAGTCCGGAGGAACAAATCCGTCTTCTTCAACTGCAAATAACCGTAAGCCAGCAGGACGACCCCGACATCCGACGCCTACTACAGGAATAGCCCCAGCGATTCGAACTACGGAATGATGTCGTGTAGAAAAGTAGCAGACAACCCAATACGCCTTGGAAAATCAGGGTTCCACCACACCTACAAGTCGATATATGCTGGCACCACCACGACCATCCCTAAGCTAGTAACCCGGGCACTAGGGAAACCCTGCTGGACATTAAAACCCATTATAATCGGGACGGGATAAGCCGCGATGTCCGGCCGTACATTAGCAACTGTGTCACGTACTGCCACGGCAATGCCTACCCGGTTACCCCTCCCACCACAAAACCACAGAGACCCAAGATGGCCTGGAACCATATCGCTGCCAATCTGATGGGCCCGTATCCACAGAGCACTAAAGGGAACCTCCCCAATCATGCAGAAAATGGAGACTGAGATTTTCTCACGATGAGGATATCCAAAAGCCATACTGACAGACAATGGCAGACAGTTTACGAGCCAACGATGACAAATTGCCTGTCAGGAGTGGGGGTAGAAACCTGGACTACTCCCCCTACCATCCCCAAGCCAACCCCACTGAATAGAGGAACCAGGAGATGAAGAAGTGCCTCTGTATCAGTGTAGGTAACGATCACAAACATTGGAATGAACACATCCCCAACATACTGCTTGCCCTTCGACGCTGCTCTAATAAAGCCGTCGATACTAGTCCGAGCGTCCTACTCCTGAGATAAACACTACGCCGACCAAGCAACTGGCAGTGGGAAAGCGAGCCAACAGGCATGCCTCAACCTGAGGACATCCGGCTATCCGAGGCCAGATACGACCCTACCCAGGGAACTTGCGCACACTTGGGGACGAAGACGCCGAAGGAGATTCTCTTGGTCAGTCCAAAGATGAAGACGAACCCCCACCCAAGAGGGTTGCTCGCGATACCGAACTGGAGCCCATGCCAAGACCTGAGCCGACTCAGCTCATCGTTAACAGGGCTCCCAGTTAATCACCCCATGGAAGCCCGAGGAAGAACAACATCAACATGCATTTTCCGTCAGATCAATACCCTCGACACCACGCAGCTTTGCTGAGAAAATCGCAGCCAAACGTATTACAGCACCTTCTGGCTGCTCCGAAGTGTCATGGCGGAGTCCACATGACCAAAAACCCCGTCAGACACCCCGCCGATCAAGCCGAATTAGTGAACGATCAAAGCCTCCTTCGGCAATAGGGGTAGGAATTGTACCAGTGCCTACGTCACCACCTAGTACAACTCTGAAGTCAGAAGTCAAGCCCGTATCTGCTTCAACAAAGTCGACCTCTGGCTCCGACGAGAAAGAACCTGCCATGCAGGAACATCCACCTATCGGGACAACGAGCTGCCACACTGGAAGTGCTCCGCCTCAAGTACCTTCAATGCAGGAACTCCCGCCATCCTGGACGTCGAGCTCGGACGAGAGTGCTCCGTCCCAGGAACAACCCGCCACGCAGGAAGACCCGCTCATCGGGACGTCGAGCTGCCAAGCCGGAAGTGCTCCACCTCAAGAACCTGCCACGCAGGAACTCCCGCCAGCTTGGACGTCGAGCTCGGAAAAGAATGCTCCATCCCAGCCTTCTGTTACACATGAAACTCTGCTACCCGGGGCGTCGAGCTGCAACAGACATGCTCCGTCCCCAGGTCCTGCGATACAAGAATACCCGCAGACCCGGACGTCGAGCTGCCACATTGGAAGTGCTCCGCCCCCGCCATCTTGCTACCTGCCCACCAAGACTCTCGATGCCACCCACGACCTGGTACCACAACGAGCTGTGCTGCCCGCAGTCGGAGTGGAGATCTTTCTCCCCTGCTCTGTCCCGTCAGAGGAACATCCTGCCCTGCGAGTAGGAACCCATAGAGTCGGGGTGGAAGGCACCGCACTGCCTCAACATCCCTTGAACAAGTGCCCCCCCCCCCCCACTTTGTTGCGATGCCTGATGACCACCAAGGCCGCCCACATGCCTGGCCGTTACCGGGAATCGCCATGGAGACCCACAACAAGGTATATGTGCTTTTGTTTGCAATATCTTGTGCACCCATCCAGTATCAACCAAAGACTCTGAGCATTAAAGCTCCCCAAATCTGGTGCAAGATATCTTTAACTTAAAATTTCGAGTGTTTATGTGTTTTGTATTCTGTGACCAACGTGCGCACAATTTGCCGCGATAGTCATGCATGTAGTGTACTTGCTATGTATTCGTTTAGCCGGTCAAGGGCCTGTGGTTGGCCACCTCGCAATCTATCACATGTAACTATTTAACTTGCTGACAGACACAAAGGTTCCCTGGAAGGATTTTCCTTTTTCGTTCTTAACTCACTGCAGCAATCTCCAGGATATTAGTGGAGTTTCCCCACCTTCCCCGGGTAAGGCTTGTACATATTATAATTATTCTTACTTTAATCCCCTCGTTTTGACGTGCCATTATTTTTAATAATTTTTCTTTCAGGTTTTATGTACGATTCCCTTGTAATATCCACCAACACTATGCTGGTTTTTGTCAATGGCACGCATATGAACTGTAGGTCGGTCGGACACCCGACACGCGCGGCTTCCTAACCCAGTAATCTTTGCACACAGGGGAATACACACACTCGCCGTATTAGCAAAGCCCGACAACAAGAACGAGGGGCAGAGGAAGACGCCTGCCCGCAAGAGAGAGAAAGAATCAAGATCGCCGGCCGGCCGGCCTTCACCACTCCATGTCTCACGCGTTTAGCTTCACCGGTCGGCAGCCCAGAAGCGCACAGAACACACGCTGCTACAGCGGTCAAGCAGCCCAACATTAAGGGTTCCGCCTACGTGCCTACGAAAAAAAAATTCTGTGCTACGTGACTCAGCGCGTCTACCAATGTCTACTCAGACCTTCTAGACCTTCCAGAGAGGGGGCTTACGCCATTCTCAAACACATTTTCCACAATGAGTTTTCATCACAATGGGGGGGGGGGGGGGAGAATCGACACGTGCCGCTTATACAATTAATCTAATACTATTACGACTCATCGCCTAGAGTACCTCTTCCAACACTACAGACGTGAGTAACACGCTGCCTACTCTACAGGCAAACTATTAGCAATTCCTTCTCACCTTGAGGATACACAACCCGGCAGGCATGCCACCCCCCGCCCTGCCAAGCGCTCGGAGCCAGCAAGCTGCCCAGACCTCGGGAAAGGCCGAGCGTCTCCGACGAGGCACGAAGGAGAATCGCTGACCAGAGTATTCCCACTGCAACCAGGACAGGAGGGCACCACGTATCACCCACACCCCGCGCCGGCAGCCCACAAGCTTCCACTATATATGTCCGAATGCTGCCGGGCGCAGGTAGTCATTCTTGTTCCATCTCTTGTGTTATCCCACAGCACTGCTGCCAGTGCTGGGACAGCTTGAGATCTTCGAAGCACTGAGTACGCACCCTGTGGCTACTTCACCGTCGACTACCAGCCAACCTGACAACCAGCGAACACGCTTACCAACACATTACATTAATTTTGTCTCCTCAAGACATCTTCTTTAGACAGTTTAGTAGTATTATATATTTTCTCATTAAGCTCCTGACCAGCGTAGTAACCTTCAGCACTCAATTGCCTGGTAGGAGGTAGCATGTGTCGCTAGATATATGTTGCTACGTACACCTTTGACGAGGACCGGGGAATTTATAACTACTGAATTAACTTCAGCCACGGGTGCCCTTCAGGGGTCCGTCATATTTTCACGCACCTATTAGGCGGCCATCTGTTGCTTCCCAAACTACCACAGCACTGCTTTCAGTGCCAGTGGGGAGGGACAGAGGAGCCACGACCACTACTTCACTCAGAGAGGGGCGACAGTCTCAAGTTATTGCCTTATTCCACAGCACTGCTTCCAGTGCTGGGATATACAATGGCTTGGGATCTGCCGTCCATTCCTTTATGGACGCACATCCAGTGGTGGAATTGGAGACCCAAACAGCTCCACGTCTCTGATCAGCCCGCATAGCATGGGGGATCAGTGGAGACTTTACAGAGCCTGGTCAGCAAACCAAAACCGGACTTACACTATTACTTGTGTTCAGTATTCGAGTCAAGGTGTACTCAGTAACCTGTGAGTGGGGACTTAATTCCTTTCAGCCAAAGGCACATCCGCAGGTGTAGGGAGCGACACACAGCACTTCTTGCCGCCAGACAGTTGAGTACTCTTCATCAGCCTACACTGGAAAGGCAGGCAGAATGGAACAGCGTAGACCAATTCAGGCACAAGTCAGTATCGACTGCTCCAGTTGTGGTATTATTAGTTTCTCTGTGCATACGCACTCACCCGTCATGCCATCCTGTGGTACGAGGATTGTTGACTGGTATGGAAGTGTCGTTCGTTTGGGAAACATCCACTTCTGGACAAACGAATCTCACCTGTGGAACCACAGCAACGGAGTGGGCCAGGCTCATTACGACTGGACCATTATACCACCAACACGGTACCCAAGAAGTAGGAATAAGTGAGTACTAGCCAACACTCCTCGCCTCTCGTCCCATAGCTATCTCAATCACACCACTTTTGGTCTAGCGGGCAGAATCCTCTACTGTCGTGACTATTAACCTAGTAGGTCACGCGTCAATAGGTAGCCTCGCGCATAACTGCCAATTCGGATTATGCTCACCTTGTAAAAAATGCCTGTAGATGACCAAGTGCTACTCTAGGCCTGGATAGTAGAGTTGCTCTCGTCTTCAGGTTCGTTGATACCTCACATTGTCGGCTCCGACAACTATACATAATGCAGCACTGGTCTTTCTGGTACATCTTGGGGGGGGGGAGGTAGAATGAGCGTAACTTATGTATTCCGTGGCAGTGTGTCACAAGGATTTGTTGATAAAATAACATTAGCGCCTCGCTCTCATCGCTATATCCCGTCGTAGCTTAGGTTAAATGTGTGTGGTCACAATGATGGCCGCTACAACATTATCCCCCCATGACTCGGGCCATATGAGCACATCATCGAGATACACTATTGTGAACTCACACACATAACCATACAAGATTGGGCCATCTCTTAGAACAAAAACCGTACACCCAATATTTGACAGAACTAACATCATTGATCTTTATTACACATAATATAGAAGAAGAAACACAGACAAAATGTCACTAAAAAGATAGCAATGGTGCGAATGTACACAATAAAAACATTTTATCAAGAAACAAAGTTTCACGAACAAGTCACGATATGCAGAATTGCAGTTGATTACCATTTCCAACATTACCCTATATTATAGGCAATTTACATCTTATTTACAAGAGACAAGCTTTCCAAACAAAATTTATGCCAAGACAACTTAATCATTTTGTGAGAATATCAGCAACCATGCTTGCAGTTATGTACCTGAGTGAAATCTCTTTTATTTCAAGTGTTCCTGTAAACAGTGGTGCTGGATATCAACATTTTTGGTACGACTGCTAAACATGTGCAGACTGACTGTCACTATATAACAAAGGATTATACTCCTTCTTAGAAAACATATACAATACATTTCTAAGATAGATTACCCTCCCTAGTACCTTGAGCGAGAGTAATATACTCTGTCTTAGTACTGGATAATGCCACAGTTCTCCATTTCCTACTTTTCCATGAGATAACAAAACTTCCAAATTTGAAAACATACCCAGTGTATGATCTGTCATTGACATAATTTCCCCATTCAGAATCAACATAACCTGTCAATCCTTCGTCACTTTCCTTATAAAATAATGACAAATTCATTAAACCTTTTAGTTATCTCAGAACTCATTTAGTACACTTCCAATGTTCCTCATAATATGTGTTAAAAATGACTAAGAACAGTAATGACATGAGCTATATCTGGTCTAGTTGTTACAGCTAAATACATGAGGCTCCCTATTAATGCCTGATAGGGTATCTGAGTACATTCGTCACCCTCACGTACCTTTCCTTTCAATAACTTCCTTCCAACTTCTATGAGAGTAAGCACAAGTTTACAATCAACCATCGCAAACATTTTTAAAATCTGTTGAATATACATTTCTAGATTTACAAAAATTGCACCATTACTGTACCTGATTCTCATTCCTGAAACAGGCTGAGCTCTACCAAGACCATTCATTTAAAATTTAGACATAAGCATTTGCTTAACCTTGGATTTTTCATATGGAGTGTCGCGTAACAACAAAATGTAATCTACATAAAGAGCAATGATAACAGTACAATGATCCATAATTTTGAAATACATACAGGCTTCACACTCTGAACCATCAAAACCAATACGGTGTGCATCTTATCATACCAAGCTTTTGATGACTTCTTTGAACCGTATATTGCCTTCTCTAAACTTTAAAATTCAAACTTTACTTTCTTTACTCTTGATAACAAAACCATCTGGCTGTTGCATGTACACTTCCTCGACAAGTTCTCTATTAAGGAAAGCTGTTGTAACATCCATATTATCAATTTCAAAGTTCCAGTGCACTGCAATCACAAGCAACAACCTAATTGTAGAACTACGAACAACAGGGGCAGAGGTCTCACTATAATCTACCCCTTATTTCTGAGAAAAATCTTTTGCCACAAGACTTGCTTTAAATCTACTTACATTTCCATCAACATCCTGTTTCACCTTGAAAACCTATTTACTTTGCATTGCTGTTCTGCCCTCAGGCAAATCCACAACAACCCTTGCATTGTTTTCTATAAGTGATGAATACTCTTTCATTGCTTGCGTCTACATACCACTACTCTTAATAAGAATTACACTGTTGTCCCTGTGGTATCTATATCTTATAACAATAATAAAAGGTCAATTATACATAAATAAATGTATATAGAAATAAAGAGTTAAATATATCTCCATGTCACCCCAACAAAAAATGAAAATGTATAAAAAATAAATGAACTTTAAAATATAAAAATTAAAACAAGTAACCATCTATAGGGTCTTCTAGTCCTATAAAAAATTTAAGCATTTTAACACAAATTTTTAACTCAATTTAATTAATACCGTTTTCACACACTGCATTGTAGGATACAAAATCAGGATATTCCTTAGGGTGTCTGCCCCTCGTTAGGTATCTTGGTTTTTACTGTGTGTCTGCTGTCTCTTCTCTCGCATACTGCTCCACAGTGGCATTAATTTGATCAAAACCATGAAACGATTCTGCCTCACTCTCCACCTCAGATAATTGTTCCACACCTTCATTTGGCATTGCATTAGTATTTCACCATATGACAAAGGCATTGCCACTGCTTCAGTTTCCTTACTGAGAGTGTCTTAATTTTTTTGATAACTGAATTGGTTTTCCAAGATGATCACATCTCTGACTTTAGTTATCTTTCCATGGCATTCAGGTTCAATTAAGCTACAACCTTTGGTTGTTGTGCAGTAACTTACAAATGTCATTTTCTTGTTTTTTTTATTTATTTTTTTTAGTCCTATTTCTTTCGGTTTTCTTTGTAAATATGAACAAGACAGTGCATCCAAAAAACCCAAGGTGAATCAGATCAACCGCTTTTCTAGTCCATTTTCTTCAGGAAAAGTTACTTTCACTACTTTAGTTGCAGTACAATTTTTAAGGCAGATAACAGTATTTACAGCCTCTGCCAATCCTCACACAGGAGCATTGTCCGTGCTTTCTCCACAATTATCCTATTTGCTCTTTCAGCAACACCATTTTGATCTGGTGTAGAAGGCACTGTTCTCTGTGTTCACATATTCAGTCCTATTGTCTGTTCCGATGCACTTAATCTGTTCACCTGTCTGATTTTCCACAAGGGTCTTGAATTCAGCAAATTTGGATATTACTTCTGCCTTTGATTTCAGAAAGTATCCAAATGCTGTTCTAGTAAAATCATCAATGAGAGTAAACAAATATTTTGCTCCTCCATATGATACTTTACTCATAGGTCCACAAAAACCAGAATGCAACAGTTCAAGGTTCTTGGTTTCTCTTGATGCTTTATGTCCTTTAAATTGTGTCCTACAATATTTTCCTTCAATGTATAGGTTGCAGGATATATGATGCTTATGATTCTTAAAATTCACACCACTTGCCATTCCTTGCTTTATCGAATTCACGCTTACACTGTTTATTTGGCCAAGTCTTTTATGCATGCACCGTTGATGAGATAGTGTTGTCATGTTTACTACATGATCTGTGAAGTAAACTCCAGTCTTATCACATCTTGGTACAACAACTGCAATTTATTCGTGCACACCTTGTTTCAAGCACACAGCAGATTCTATATCAAGTTTGTAAATACCACTACTGTTATTGGCAGTGCTTTTAACTTTTCCTTTGATATTATAATCTTCCTTCAAAATGATTTGACATCCCTGAGATGAAAATGTAACAAGACCTTTTCAACCATCGTACTGACAAAATATTTGTTGACAAACCTGGCATATAAACAACATTAGAAATATACCTCATTCCACCCTGATATTTCACGCATGACACATTCCTGCACAGTTGGCATGCACACTCTACTTGCGACTTCCCCCATCATCGAGCACCAGCGCTTATTTGGTCAAGTCCTATTTGCATTAGTGCAATAAATAACGTGCCTACAGGGTGACTACAGACACGTTGTTAGGAAATGGTACTACCTACGCAAAAGCCGTCACGCGGTTGCCCTAACCCCGGCGCGGGAATTTTGCTGTTCGATGATTCATCGACACACTTTCCCGAAGATTAGCAAGGTTCCAAGATTTCCTGCAAGAGCACAGCACCCAGTCCACTGGAGCAGCACAGCCTCCAGGGCCTCGTGCCAAGGCAATAAGATATATCAACACCGCCCTCACAGGAGATAAGAAAAGGGTGACGCTGGCTTCAGAACGAATGAACAACCCCTGCAGAGAGAGGCTAACCATCCCTGCACACTTCTGGAAGCCTACAAGCTGAGAAATTTGTATAAATAGACGGTGTTATCCCAGGCTCGGCGCAGAGGCTGTACCTTCAGTCTGCATAAGACCGAGGAAACAGTAGGGGTAAGTGACCGCCCAACCTCTCTTCCAGTCTGCGAAGGCCGAAGAATATCTGAAGGTTAAGCACTGACCACTGGACCACGCTTGAAGTGCACATTGCGAAGATGTCACGAGAAGCCAAATGCCGCACATTGGACTGGATTCTCTAATTATGGTGCAAAAAATGAAAAAAAAAAAAATGAAACATTTTCCCCAGTCCTAAAATTTATCCTATGTTATTCTACATAATGTTATCTACATGTGTGCAAAATATATTACAATTCGAATGTCTTCTATCCCCAGGGTGACCGAATATGCTAGTTGTGGCTGTACCCGAAGTAGCCGCAATTCTATCTCATGCATATGGCATTACTGTGATGACTTTTTTTCCTGTACTCGAGATTTGTTTACATATTTATAAACCACATTAGGGGCACTGCTAAAGTTCCTTACTTGAACGTCATACATTAATATGTAAGGATATTTGAGACTCGTAAACCTGGAACTATTGTAAGTGATAATTGAAAGTTGAAATAGGTTTATATGACAGAGGTCACAAAAGGCCACGACAAATTCTATGCCAGACTGTAGTCTACATATGCTGTAACATGGTTCACTACATTTCCCTGCCCCCGCCTGCCCTGCGAGGATACAGAGCACGAAGCATGTTCAAACCAGCCAGAGCAGACGGTCACTGCGCTCGTCCTTGCAAACCTAACTCAAAAACGTTCCTACGACTAGTGTGACAATGTCACATTGCAGTATTAATGGAAGTGTACAGAGCTAGTTGAGGACAATGTTGTACTTGCGGTGAGTGAAAATTGTCAAACTGTTTAGTTTGTTTTACATTGCACATGTAAGGCTAGGTAACCTGGCTAGGTTGCCATGCGCTGTAAGGAGCTTCAGGAGAAACAGATTTATCCAAAAACCTCTCCAGTAGTCACATGGTGTATGTTTACAAATAGCTTTTAACAATCGTTATACGCCAGACAAAAAGTTATAAGTTTCCATTTCCAGTACTTATGTGTATTCTGGGAGAGTGACAATGGCTAAAATTAGTATTTTTAAAGTTGGTTTTTGCTGTTATCCCAGAGTTTTAAATGAGTATAACTTGTCGGTACGAGACCAGTTGATGAAGAGTTCTATATAACTTTTCAAAAAGTATGTTAAAAGGTGGAAAAACTGCTATTGGGATAGAAAGATGTTTGAGTGGGCATACTCGTCATGGCTGGACAATAGGTAATATTTCCCATATGAGAAGTTACCAGTCCACAGGTTAGTGGAGTGGATGAAACTCCAACCCACTTAACAAAATGTGGTCGCCCAAAGAAATTGTTTAACAAAGCATGTAAATGTACCGATGAAAGAAGTATGAGGAGTGCAGCTGTCAGTGTTTAATCTACACGTTTGAGAAGGGAGGGAAACAGAGCAGGATCAGCATGTGTGAAGATTACTAGCAGCAGTGGCCCAGGGACTCCACAAAAAATGCACCAGTGTATGACGAAACGAGGCAAATGCATCATTCCATTCCCTCTAAACGTAGCTCTATCCCATCTAATAGGAGCTAAAATATCAAAACAATCCTATAATTTACTACTATTATCGGAGATAGAATAACAAGCCAACATATATCCCAGGTATGGAATGTTAGTGCATCCATAAAAAACAGACGTCCAATGAACATTCAGTGCTCTGAAGATCTCTGCGAAGTTCCTTTACAAATAGAGTTGTTCCGATACTGATACTAAGTATCGTTATTGACAGATACTTAAATTTTTTTCAATGTATCTGTATCGGCTATGGTATAGCGCCGATACATTAGTATGTAACAATGAAGTCAGGTTATTACTTTCTTTAGACACAAAAATTGCCGTCTTTCGGTGTGTATACGCCGCACATTAAAGAAAAAAAAGTAAAATAAGAACAAATAAATTGCATCCACCAACAATTTTTTGCGGTCCCGGCAAAATTCCTATTTAAATAATAACATAACCTTTTATTGTTTATCGTATGTTGGGCTGATCAAAGTATTTTTTGGATCCTGTAACCTAAGATTTCCTGCAACTATGTTTTTAAGCTGGTTGTTTATGAAACAGCTAGTAACTAGATGTGAAATATACCATGTGCACCGCCATTTATAACTGCTCTGCGTCGCTTTGTCTAGTCTTCCCAACATGTCTGTGGATGCTGTTGCTTGGTGCGGCGTGCAAGACTGGCTTGCTACTTCCCCTTGCATGCCTTACAGCTGGCGATCTAGTGTCCTCTCTGTCACCAGTCTTTCTGTCTCCCTCAGCCGCGCACAATCCTTCCTCCTCCCCATCAAATGCTATATGCGGTTCAGAGAGGAGAAGCAGGTGTCTAGCAAAAGGAAAAAACAAGTCTGTCGGTTGCGCATGCTTGCCTTCACACGCCTGCCACCGAGCAAATGTGCGCCTGGCGGAAGTAGAAATTTTATCAAGATTATGCGTCGCTCAAAATAGTTGTGCCTATCATCACTTATATTTCAAAGCAAATGGTTTTGTCTGAAAATGTTACGCGAAACATTTTAGCGAAAAAATTGTTATTTGGAAAAATATTTTCTTTTGTGATTAGAGTTCGTTTTTTCCTGTAAGGTTGGTGTGTCATTGAATCTGGCGTACAATTAACATGACTTTAAAACGTAATATTTATTAATCTCAAAAGGCAGCATCTTGGCTATTAAAATTATATGCCTAAAATTATATACTCTACCACTTGTCACCAAAAATAGTTTGAACATTGAGCTACTTGTATAATAAGTGTAAAGTTCATTTTCAGTAACTTATTGCGGGAAAATCGGATGATTTATATTAATTAATTTCAATAGACACGCATCTTTGAATAAACAGATAAAATTTAAGGGCCTATTCGACACCTTTTGCCTTCTAATAATGGGAAGGTAAGCACCGAGCTGAGTGCAGTGTCAGCTTCTTAACAGGAAAAATTAGAGGACGTGGTTTTGAATGATTAATTATCAAAGACAGTGAATAAATCTAACATAAACGCCTTATTTAGTCATTTCTGTCCCAAAATTACAAGTTTCCTTTGCAGGAAAATATAATTGATTACTTAAAAACACAGACATTTGCCACAGGCACAAGGCGATGTAGGCAACATGTAGCGTTTTACAAGGATAATCCTCCTGCTGCCACCCTTCCTCCTTCCAGCAGCATGCATTAACACCCGGCCAGATCTATAACTTCTCTGTGCGCTCTTGCTGTAAGAGTGGACGCAGGACATTCGAAATTTGACTTGTATTTGGTGTCGTATTATTTTATTTTCAGAGGGCCCGAAAGTCTTAGGTCAGCTTGCATTTTGTGTCAGATTACAATAAATTATATACAGTATTCCGAGATGTTATTTCCTTTATTTAAACAAATTTTGGAGAAATATTTTATTGTATTATTTACAGTAATACTTTTTTTTTAAATTCAGTGCGAAGGACATTGGTATCGGCATTGGTATTGGCATTGATATCGGGGCACCAGTATCGGTATCGGAAAACATGGTATCGGAACAACTCTATTTAAAAGTTTTGGTGGACCACACCCAGCCACAAGAATATTAGATACTATTGAAGAACATCTTGAAAGCTAGTTTCATTTGGTCTGCAAGTGGGGCTTTGATGACTCATCCGAACAAATCACTGTATAAGCAGGGTTGGGAACATGAATCATGTAGTGATGAAAGTGTTTTTGTTACACCACTTGTTTCTTTAAAACTAATGTTTAAAGACAGTGAAACCTGGAAAATCCTCGTCCAAGTTCGATGCATTTCTGGCGACCCATACGACTTCAATTTATCAAGGAAATTACAGATGATGTTAAAATGAAGGAGCAGTGAATTCAAAGCCAAATTGAATATATTCAAGGATGAGGCTACGGAAATACATTTTTTTGCAGCAGGTGACAATGATCGATGGCAAAGTTTTGTGTGCCCTGACAAACACAAGTACCCAGCAGTGCCCCATTTGAAAGCAGATGGCAAGAGGTTCATCCTCATGACTAAGTCAAAGCAGGCAGAAAAAGCTGCTTTTAAGGTTGTCATTCCACCGCTCCACACCTACATTCGATTCTTGGAATTAGCCTGGATATTTCTTATCACCTGAGTATGTATAATGTTTGTTTATTATATTACATATTTCTGTACTATTAGTAAGTATAATAATTTGCCAGGTTTCTTACTTTTATAGGCAATGAAACATAACATGGGGATATGGTAATGATCTTTATGTTCGGCATCAAAAAGAAAAAGTAGTTCAGATCACCCAAATAAAGATTTTGGCTCGCTCCACAACAGATGGAAACACAGCTAGGATATTTTTTGGTGACCCAACCATAGCATCGAAAGTTACAGGTATCAACTAAGAACTAATAAGAAGGTTTTTGTTACACTGTTTGCTTTATCTAGTGGACATGACATTAATATTGGCAAGTTTGAGACATACTGTAAGGTAACAAAATCTCTGTACAAAGAACTTTACAGCTGGTACAAAATGACTTTAGCTGTTCACAAGGTGTTATAACATGGTTCCTTAATACACAGTGCTGTCACACCAACTAGGCAGCTGTCTGAGGAGGCACAGGAATCGCGAAATAAAGAACCAGGCAATTGTTTACCCTAAATCCAACAGAAGACTGCATACAAATAATTTATTTTGTAGGCTGCTACTTTAATCAGCTCCCATGATATTTTTCGTTCAGAAGCTACCAAGAAAAAGTGTACAAAATTTTCCAGAAGAAATATGAAATGACTTGAATTTAAAGATTTTCTTTGAACAGTTTGAAGGCGATAATGGAGCTGAAAGCTGTCGAGACGACACATTTTATGAATTGGATATTTAAAATATGACTTGTTCTTATAGTTGCTCAGCTGACCATGTCTATATTGAAACTGACATGTTTACCGAAACATAATTCTGGATGCTACACATGTTGTTATTTATGTTTCCGTAAATTTTGAATATTTCTTATTTAGGCCTAGCCTTATTACTTAGATATAAATTGCATCATGTATATAGTACATCTACTTACAGTATTTAAATTGACAAGTGTTTCAGAATATGTCAAACACCCTCTATGTTGTTAAAAAACTTTGCCTGCAACAAATATACAAAGTAACTATCATATCTGTTAAATTTGTTGGTAAAATTATTGAAGTAAGAACTGCTGCTGTGTTGATGAAAATAGTTTTCCATGTCTAGAGTCACACCAGTGTTGGGTCCTTAAAATGTACTGTTTCTGAAGATTGACAAGTGTATATACATTATCTTTGTTTTTGTTGTTCATCCACACCCCAATTTGAACAATATAATTAACCAAACTCATGCTTTTACTCGTTTTGATGTACCTACCCTCCAGAAAGATCACTGTGCTAAACATCGGTCCAATATCACAACAAAACCAGTGTCTGGGGGTTTTTTGCACCATAATTAGAGAATCCAGCCTTCTGTGCGCCATCGGTAACCCCGAAGACTCTGCCACCATCTGGCAACTATGCCTTCTAGGCGCTACAGAAGATCCTATCACCCACCCTCTGGTATTACCGCCAAGTTTTCCAATTGGTAGCAGGTCCCAATTTACACTTTACACAACTTAGGTTTCCTTAAGAACACACCTTGTAAAGTTAGGTAATAGCTACCTTGCTTAAAAAGTAATTTTGAATTTCGCATTCACCTTCGACAGGAGCTAGTATGGACTCACTCTTTTTCTCAATAGGTTAGTAAAAACATATGTTTAAATCTATTTGGAGACTATTTATTTCATTTTACGTTGACCCAGTATTTTTCTCAGAAATTAATATCAGTTGCTAAAGAATCAAAGTAAAGCAAGTAACGCATATCAATACCTCGAAAGATAAATTACCCACACTTCTTAGAACGGCAAACCGAGGCCTTCCTTTGGGTAGATAATAATAGGTACACTATAGGTACACTATAGGCCTCACTTTAGGTACACTAATCTACACTGCAGTTTGTCAAACCATGTGTGCTACTTCTCTTTCCCAGTCTGCAAAGGCTGGAAGGAAAACTGAATGCCTCTACCATTGACTTGACTCCGTATGGGTGCCACACCCAGGTTTCAGGCACACCTACATCTTTCTCAGTCAGTCCCAGTCTGTAAGTTCAACTGAATCTGAGAGCAGTAATTCTCAAACCAGTCATACACCTTAATTACCAGTCCCACTGTTTGGACCTTTAATTAAATTACCAGGAAAGACCCATCGGGTCATAGCATCTATATTACAAGAAGGTGATGCCCTTTTAGGAATTTATCGCCCCAACCCCACACAAACCCATTTTAACCTCTCGACCAGAACCACTGCCCTACACCACCACAACCGATGTAGGCCGCTGTTTCAGAGCCCACTCATTGGGTGAGCCAACCACCAAAGTGAAGTGCATCTCCTCTCTCATCTGACCAGGTACAGTGTCCGATGAAGCGTCGTATAGTGAGTGTCGTGGAAAACTTCGTCCCCAGTAGATGGCCTACACAGCCAACTATGTACAACGGTTGGACCCCGAAGAGAGAGTAATACCTAGCCGGATAACTAGGAAACTACAGCATATGGCCCCAAGTGAATCTGACCCCACAAATATTATTGAAGTATCTAAGAGTGTATAGATTAAAGGCTTCCTGTGTGGAAAAACAGTTGAGTCCATTTCACTCTAGGGTTTACTCCCCTTTCCCCTTGGTCTTGGAATAAATTAAAGAAAATTAAATCTCAACAAACTCTTTAATGCAGAGAACCTCCGACCTAGCCTGCAACCCAACCACGTACCTCTCATATGTAACCCTTTGAATCTGAACTTACTGAGAAACCAGGGAAGTAGAGAAGGATGAGGTCCGACTTTTGTTGTTGGATTCCATTTCGACTACCATGACAGGAACTGAACCCTTTATTTAATCTCGTGGCATCCGTCTTAGTTGGAACTCTATATACATGTGTAGAATTATGCATGCTTGTATCACTTCATGTTAACCATTGCATCATTGCATCGCCACTACCTACCACCTCTCTTTACTATTGAGTTATTTGCCACAGTTGTGTCACACCTTCTTAATTTTTCATTGTAATTAGTTACCCAGTCTTTACGCATAGTCATATGGGTGGACAAAAACCCCCACCCCTCCCGAGTCAATGCACCACAGATCAGAATCACACATTGCACCCTAAACAGTCAAAAAGCACCAATTTTCATCAGACTTAATAAGTTTATTGTAAATGTTTATTTTTTGACCCAACTGCTTTTGTGACTGTTCCATGCACACATTTCTCTTAAGACAATCATACAATTTGTGCCCTAGTTCATTGCACTCAAAACACCTAAACATAATACGCTTCTGTTTCCTTAATGTACCAGATTCTTTTCTTTGATTGGAAAGGAGTACTACATCAGACGGGTCTTGCAGTCCACACTTAAAATCTTCTTGCAATAACTTGGTTTTCACAAGATCACTTGTAATTTTGGTACCGTTATTCTCAAGTGCCATTACCATTGGATTGCAATCGTTTGATAAGCCACTTAATGTTATAGCTGCAAGAAATTCATCGTCAATTGGGTCACCTATGTCTGACAACTTTTGTGATACACGCACAACCTTAGTAACATAGGCTTTCATAGAATTGAAATTACTTAGTTTTAGCTCAAACAGTATTATGATCAATCCAAGCTGCCTTGTTAAATTTTTATTTTCATAAGCCGTTCATAAATTGTGCTAAGCCCCACTAGCTGATTTTGCATTTCTTACATGATTTAATCATTGGACATATCTTGTCCCTTGCTTTCCTATCATTTATTTAATTGATGATGCCATTAGTCTCGGGTTCAATGCACTCCCACAAATCTTAATGAATTAAATATATTTATATTGAAAACTTCCAGTTATTATAGTTCTCCATACCTTCAAGTTTTTAAATCCCTGGGAGGACAGAATTATTCACTAATCTTCCATATTACTCACAAGTTTATTTTTACCACCTTTCACCATTATGAATAACTTGCTCTTATCACTTGCTTAAACAGTAGCGGGACTTTCATTTATACGAACACTCCACACTCCTGGAAAGCATATGAATATGTTTTATAGTTCTGGGCCCATAACCTGTTTTAAAAAAATCGTACACCCAACATTCAACAGAACAAATATCACTGATCTTTATTAAACACAACCTTGGTAGCAAGACATAACGAAGAAGAAACATCTTAGACAAATGTTCACTAAATATATATATAGTAATGGTGCCAATTTACACAATAAAAAATTTTTATCAAGAAAGAAAGTTTCAGGAATAAGTTACAATATGTAAAATTGCAGTTTATTACCATTTCCAACACCACCATTGACTGGAATGTTGCTGGTGCACACTGGCATTTCCCAAAACTGGAAATGGCATGTCTGGCATGGTGGACGTTTTTGGGTGGTCTTCTTCCTTCAGTGGAATCTGCCACTATCAGCTGCATAGGTCAGGTGACATAACCTTGGTGTTGCCAAGGCTGTTCAGCAGGTCCTCCTTGCCTTTGATGAATGAAGATGGAAAATTTTGAGTGATGAGGCTTAAGTACTGAAAATCTATGCAGGATCTCCAAGAGCTGTCTTTATTTGAAGCTAGTACTGTTACAGAGTTTTATAAACTGTTGATTGGCTCGATCACACCTTTGTCCAACATTTCTTGAACCTGTTCTGTAACAATGCAGCACTGATGTGTTTGATAATAGAGAGGACCTGTATACCCAGTTTTTTGTGAATAAGTGGTATGAATTTTACTGTCATATTGGTATGTTATAATGGATCATTATCTGCGAAAACACTACAGTGCTCTTTGAACAGGCAGTGGATAACGTCATGGTACTCGGGTGGTATAGTGTGGCCAAGGTCATCCCAATTGTACTTCTGGTATGCAACGAGTGGTTTGCAGATCTACGTTGTAGACCATATGGCACTCTTTCTGGCCAAAGTGGCTCTGTCACGCAGCTGGTTCCACCACAGTGTGTTGTTCTGTTAATCATAGTATGTCCATTATAGCATCCTGTCGCCCAGATAACACAAAACAAAAGCGGTAGTGACAGTTTCAATGTCATGGATACAAACTATAATTTGCACTTTGCCCATTGTTTAACCAGTATTTGCAGTTGTGGATAATTGTACTCTTTGATTAACAGGTTTAATTTTGCACAAGTCTATAAGGTACATGCAGGCAAAGTTATTCAAAGTAGCAATATCTGTGAGAGTACGGCACTATTATTAATCTGTAAAAGCAGGATTTGTTGTGGAGTCTCTTTGGGAACATCACCCTACCTTACAAGGCAATTTCCCAGAGGCAGTTTACTTTCACATTATTTTCCAGTTTTTTTTTTGTTGTGGCTGTTGTCCGTTTCAGTTACGGCAGATATATGGCGGTACTCCACATCCAGAATGTTTTTGTACTAAGTCACATGAACAATTTTTTTCTGGGAGCACTATTGTATCTGCACTGCATGACTTTTGGAAAATTGTGAATCTTTGTTCAAATTGTTAGGATTATAAAATTTTGTAACCAAATTGCCCTTGGTGAACTTGCTGTCTTTGTACTGGTGTTGATGCATGGGATTGTTATCGCTGCACAGCTGTTTGCATGTCGTTCGATTCTGTTCTAGTATGACTAAGGAACACACAGAGTCATTTATTGGGTAGTGGATGAGAAGAGCTAACACACCACCTAACTCAGGTTGCACCATCCCGGCCACAACATCAAACACTTCCTCTGTTGACATACGGGGGTGGTAAGTTAGCATTAAATTGATTTTCTGAATGGAAAATGTAGAGAGATTTTCCCAGTTTCTGTTGCTCTAAAATCTCTCTGCTCCATACTTGCAATGATGAAAAAGTGCTGGCAAAACAGCATTTAAAAGACTGTCGGAACTCTGCTCGGGTGATGTCATAGAAAAAAATTCCATGCCATCGTTGTTTGGCATTGGCACTTAGTTGGTCATCAACAGAGTTAGCCTAGCCTTTGTCCTCTACTCCATACCACTGCAGATGGCTGATACAGTTATGAAGAAATGCAACAGGATCATATTTTGATAGGCCCGAAAAAATCGGTAGTTATTGACAGAAAGCTGGAGTGGATGTGGGCACTGCTTTGGACAAAGCACATGGCTGGGCTTCTGCTGATATTGCCAGTGAGGTGCCATGCTGTCTCTGTGCCACGTGGAGAAGCGTAGTGGAGTGGGTGGGAGAAAGGGTGGGCGGTGAGGCTAGACTATGCATGCCTGCGAATGTGTATGGCAGCTGCAGCAAGCTGAGTCGTGGCGTACACTGGCAGGACATAAAGCATTCCCTCCTGGCATCATTCCACTTGCCTGTAGTGACATACTGGCGGACACACTAGTTGTGAGCTCATAGACCACAGCTGTTGCAACATGTGAGCTCAGAGTTTCTCTCTCAGCAGACATTTTGTTGACATAGTTCTGGCTGACAGGATTGAAGCTGGAAGGATTGGCAGTGGCAGAGAATATTATGTGCAGGTGAGTCTTCACTTGCTAGCACCGCATAGAGAGAAATAATTTTTTAGAATTTACAGTAGCAAGTTCCTTTGTGACACACACTTGTCGTGGTACACTAAAAAGAACTGAGCACACGCGGATGGCGCCTGACCAATTCCGTCACTCCAACTGAGAATGTTGCATTTCTAAGTTTTCTCCAAAAATGTGTTGGTTTTGGTTCAGGGTTAAAATCCACAAGGCCGTTACATACTGATGCACTGTTACACAGTCGACGTCACCATGGGACCCTGTAGGTCTCGCGCAGTGGCACTATCACACTACTTCAAGATTAACATTGTCAAGTTTCTCGGGCATACAATAAGCTTTTATGAAGTTATACTTAGAGATATTTGTCTGAAGTTGTACAAATATAAAAGGATATGGGTTTGGTAGTGAGTGCACACACTTCAGGCACAATCAGTCCACAATTCTCGCTACATGGAAGACACAGAGAAGCCATTGTGGTCAATCAGCGGTTTTTACTAGAGTCAACGGACCTTGTCAGACGCAGTAGAACCTACCTGCCCTGTGCAGGAGGGGGTGAACTGTCAGAGAAGGTGGATAGATTTACGTGCACCATGCACACACACACACACACGCACGCGCACACTACCATGTGCTGTCGCTCACATCTGCTGGGAGTGCTTTGTAGGGGCTGGCAGTGATGTATGAAGCGTGAACTCGTACACAAAATAGCAGAGATCCATTCTCTGTTGGCAACGCAGTAACAAGGTTAATGAATTGGTGACATCATAGGGTGCCAGTGTATTGTTGTCCCATTGATCCTATGTCAATGTAGAATTTTCCAGGGCTGATGAGCACTCTTCCTTTTGTAAAGGAAAAATTATGCTTGGCATAAGCAGGAAAATGACAGAAAAAATTACTGTTTTATGAGGTTGGCCAAAAAGGGTGTAAATTTGTCAGAATAAAATGTAGAAAACAATGCACAGTCGACTCTCAATCTATTGTTATTCAGGGGACTGCCAAAAATTACCATAAATGCGGGATTTAAGTAGATGAGGGTTGTAGCATGTACCTCAATAAACTACAACTTTAAACCTTATAAAACTTTATGTTGAGTATAGTAAGAACTGTACATTATCTGTAAACACAGATGAACTAATACTCACAATAAAATTGTAATTTTATAAAAAAAATAATATTGTAAATAATACATAAAAAAAATTTCACCTAAACTCATTTTAATAAAGAAAATAACGTCTCAAAATGCAGTATATAATTTATTGTAATCCGACGCCAAATGCAAACTGACCGAAAACTTTCAAACCCTCTAAAAATGAAAATGATATGACACTGAAGGAAAGTCAAATTTTGAATGTTCGGCATGGGCTCTATCAGCTGAGACCGCGCAGAAAAGTTATCGATCGAGCAGTGTTTGCGGCGGGTTTGTGGAGGGTGACGAAGGGATTACCACTCCATGCCGCTACATGTTGCCGACAACTTGCGCACATGGCAAATGTCTGTCTTTTAAAGTAATTAATTATATTTTACTGTAATGAAAACTTGCAATTTTGAGACAAAAAATAAATAAGGCAATTATAATTGATTTATTCACCGTCTGATAATTAATAATTCAAGACCACGTCCTCTGATTTTCCCTGTCATAAGTTACACTGCACTTGGCTCAGTGCTTACCTACCCATTATTAGACGGCAAAAGGTGTCTTAATAGTTCTTTACATGTTATTAGTTTATTCAAATGACGCGTGTCTTTTGAAATAAATTAATATAAATCCTCCGATTTCCCTGCAGAAGTTACTGAAAATGAATTGTACACTTATAGTACAAGTAACTCGATGTTCAAACAATTTTTGATGACAAGGAGAGTTCAAGTATATGCTTCTGGGCATATAATTTTATTCGCAAAGATACTGCCCCTTGAGTTAAATAAATATTACTTTTTTAAAAATCATGTTAATTTTACGCCAGATACAATAAAACACTGACCATACGGGAAAAAACCACCTTTAATCACAAAAGAAAACATTTTTCAAATAACAATTCCTCCTTAAAATGTGTTCTATGACATTTTCAGGTGAAACCATTTGCTTTAAAATACAAGTGATAGGCACAACAATTTGGAGCGACTCATTATCCCGATAAAATTACATTGACCGAGCCCAGTTTATTTGCTCTGTTGCCAGCAGGTGGGGTGTGGCATGCAAGCGAAGCGGACATGGCGGAGAGAGAGAGAGGATGTGTTTTATCTTTTGCTAGACAACTTCCCCTCTTGTTGGCGTGTATGGCTTGTGAGGGGAGGAAGGAAGGCACTAGGCTCAGCGAGACAGAAAGAAGGGAGAAAGGGAGGATGCTAGGTCGCCACACTCGTTGGTATGGGTAACCGCTTACCCTCTCGTCAGGGGAAGTATCAAACCAGACTCGCGCCAAGTCGCACGGCCGCAGTGTCTACAGTCGTGTTGGGAAGACACGACATTAGACAGCGTACCATAGAGCAGTTATAAACGTCGGTGTGTGTGCCATATTACACATCCAGTTACTAGACGTTTGCATTGACACGTAGTCGATGATGACCAACGTGGGTGTCTACACGAGAGGGGGGAGGAGGTGACTGGCTCGGTTCAGCTCCCAAGGCTGAACTATATTGTGCTTTGGCCCCACCTTAGGCGCCAAATTGACACATGCCCTACCTCGTGAGGTAGTGGTTAGGCCCATGACCACCCTCTTGGAACGTCAAGTAAGCATACCACAGCATATATTGCAACATTCTGGACCCGACGGGCAGTGGAAGGGTTAGTTATCTGAGTGGGCCACTTGGTGGTAGGGAACCATTGGGTTCGAGGGGAGCAAGTGTGAGGTGGATGGAGGTGGATTACCTCCCAGGGAGTTCCACCCTCCACACTATAAGGGTCGCCAATTAGCGGGATGCAAACTATCCCAGGGGTATGACGTGACAATGCAATTACGCGATCATGGGGTGGAGGTGTATGATCTTGCTGGGGAGATTTTAACAGGTCGGGTGGGTCGACGTGCGGAAACGAAATCTAACGAAGGAGGTGGCGCATGTGATTTGGGGACTGCCTTTGGCGGGAGTCGAATCCGTACTGTCTTCCCGAAAGCTAGCTTTATTACACAAAACTTTGGGAGCTCCATATCTGCTGGTTGTGTGTAACCCGGTTGAGTTTGATGAGGCTAAATGTCATAGGAGCTTGGCTAGGCACGGCGTCCCCAGGGGTGACTGCTCTACTAGGGCTATGTAATCTCCGGTAGGGTACCTGGGCCAACAGCTACCTAAATTGTGATTCAACAGGGACACGTGATGAAGGGCAACGTAGGGCGAGATGGATCGCGGGACGAGTTCATTACCCTGTAGCAGGGTTTTGACCTTTGATGTAGTACTCACAGTAACGTCATCTACTTTGGCTCTCGTTAGGGCACGATGTTCGTTACGCCGTTGCCTATTCTGTGTCCCACCTCTCCTACTATACATCAGGTCCCTTGTGAATACACTAAATCACACAGTATTTCTCCAAGGAGAGTTAAACTACCTGGTGCAATGGTTTACACAGACTTTGGGAGAATAGGTGACTAAACTAAACACTGAGGGAAACTGGAACTTCTAGCTTTGACGTAATATTTATTACGTCATAGAGAAACTGGAGAGTCCCAGCTAAAATCAGTTGACAATGAAATATATTAGCTGACTAGCTAGACACTTATAATGGCTACACAATTGCGTGAATAAAGAAATAGGTGAAGGCGAGTCTGGATAAAAATTAATGAAAAATTTCAAAAAAACTACTCTGAATAAAATCTAAGGTAATTTAGACCCACTTTGACAGTGTACTAAAATTTATCAGGAGTTTTTCAGGAGGTAAACTAAGAAGCGCAGCCTTGTTACCATGGAGTCACTGGAGTTGACTGGGGTAAAAGGTACCTGGGTCGGGGAGTAGGTTTACCTTGGTGAAGGACTGCTGTCCTCATGGTCAACAGGCATGGCTGAGGAGAGCCGTTTTCAAGCTGTAGGAGGCTGCAGTCTTCACAGTCTGCGGAATGGATGATACACTGTGTTGCAGGTCGCAGAGATGAGAGAACCCTCGCAGACTGAAGAGAGCCTTTTCCGATCAGAGGAAGTCTTGGCATACTAAGAGAGTCCTTGCAGACTAGGTAAGGAGCGTCTTTGCAGACTTAGGAGAGTCTTCGCAGACTAGTAGGGGTTCACGTCCTCTTCGGCCGGCGAGCCCGGAGTGTCTGCCGGTGCTGAACCTCTAGTTATACAAAATGTTCTCATATCAGCAGTTCTTTGGGGTGTGGGGATAGCGTAGTCTTCCAGTTCTGGAAAGTGGTTGAGTCAATCATATACCTTCGGATGGACTTCTAGGCTAGCGCCTCTTCTGTGCGCGTGCTGCCTTGAATGAGTTGTGGTTCTGGATGAGCGCCTGCTCTGTGTCTAGTGCTGCCTTGTTGAGCTTCGGGTGCCCGTATCTGGGTTGCGCGGCATCTGGTTACTATCTGCTGTGGGTCAACGGCCTTTCCTATTTCCTTCTTCGCTCTCCCTCCCTTCCCTTGGATGGCAGGATGCCGGGATTCGTGTAGACCTCTGCTTCTCAACGCTGTTTCAGTCTTCCCCTCACGTTTCCTTCTCTCGTTTTCTTACCCCGGGAGGAAGAGTTTTGTAAAGGGAGTTTGAGGGAAGAAGCGGTTTGTTTAATCGAAACTAGGTCTTCCTAGTTCGAGTGAGAGAAAAATGATACAGAGCGTGTACAATATTGGTTTGCACAAAAAAAATTATTTTTACTTTAAAGTTTTTATTTCTGCTCTCTAGAAATAAAAGTTTGGAGCTAAATGAATGCAAATTTACATGCGGGTATGGTTTACTGTGGTCCCTGCAGGACTAAGTTCACTGGATTGGTCTTTTAGCTAGTGGGGTCGCACAGTAACCGAAATGCATACAGGGATAAAAATAATTTTTATACATCCTGCTCTTCGGGGTGCTCTCCTACAGAATTAGACACTTATTATGAATAACTATTCATGAAAACATGATGATTGAAACACTCAAGTACTAATTTAGTTTCATACTAAATTCTTGAATTCTTGAAGTAGGTTATGTTCGTACTATTTGTGCATTAACACGACTTTACCATTACTTCCTTTGCTGAACATGAACACTAGGTTACAAATATTATAAGCTAGTTTATACATAATCATTGAATTCAAATTAGTTACACTTTCAAACAGTTAGGTTAACACAATTCACTTCCTTTGCTTAATCGTAATCACAGGTCTTGACACTCTTACGTACTAGGATATAAGTTTTCCCTTATAAAGTGGGATTGGAATAAGTGATTACAATAGTATGTAGAATTTCTACGCTAAAGCAAGTTACTGTTTGATATGCACGTAGATTACGAGAATCTGCTCTGGGGCAGAGGATTCATATAATGGGAAGACGTGTGCCTCCGTTTATTTTACATGAAGGTGTGCTCAGTTACGTGAGCATGGTGTAGGTTGTGGAATACTATTAGAGTTCGCCTCAATTACAATCACAACATATCAAGAGGGTTTCACAAGCGTGAGAAAATTTCTACGTATGCACAAGGGGGCGAGGATACTTCTCAAAACACAATACACAGTTACTTAAAACTAAGCCACATGCACTTATAAGAAGTATTGACTTGGAAGTCACTTGGAATTATTTGACATCTTGCAGCATTGCAGCTATATATATATATATATATATATATATATATATTTCGGAGACTTCAGTTCAAATATCTATTAAATTTAGTTTTCGTCGGTGCGAGGAGTCAATAGGGTGCCGGGAGGGAAAAGTAATGATTCTCTCTCGTCTTCGCAACTCTTAAAGTGAGAAGTTTTGTTTTATGAAGCCTACCATTGTCTTGTTTTTTTTTTGTTCGTCAGCTGCGAGTGTCAATAGTTTGTTTTGTCGAGATGACAATAATTCTCCAGTAAACATTTAACTTCTTCTATTATTTATTGGCAATCCTGGTATCAACCAACTTTCATTATCATCTAGTCAAAGTATCCAACTCACGCTGAGCTAGTTCGTTAAGGTTTACTGAGAACTACAACGAGAGAACAGGACAGAAACCTGTTAAAATCTAGGTTCACAATATTTTCCTAACCTACAAATTTCACAAAGAAAGAAATCTTAATTTCCCCTACGTGATTATAAGTGGGATTCCAAGAAAAATATTCTTACGTCCTAAGTTCTACAACGATGTACATGGGTGGGGAGGTTCTCGAGTCCTCGCACTTAATTCGCTAATTCATACATTTCTCCCTGTCCTCCTATTGAGGTTACGTTCGGTGTTTCAATACTCTTACTTTACTACTTAGGCCTACCGGTACATGGAAGTGAGATGACTTTCTACACAAATTCGTGTTTGTGCGCAATTATTATCATAATTTCTACTCATGGAGCAGTCTGATTGACTGGGGGACGAGGTTCGCTTTCTCGTAGTTCTAGTGCACGTGGTATATAACTCACACTGAGTAAATAGTTTACGCAGGCTGTAGTGAGGGCGGTACACAATACACAGGCTAGAGAGTTTGAGAGCACATCTCTGAATTAACATGATTCTCAATACATTGTAACAGGCTAACGTCTTGTTCTCTCGTTGTTCTCAGTAAAACACCAAAGGACTAGCTCAGCGTGAGTTGGAGACTTTTGACTACATAATAATGACAGTTTGTTATACGAGGACTGCCAATAAATAAAGGAAGAAGTTAATGTCTTGAGATTTATTGTCGTCTCGGGAAAACAAACATTTGACACTCACAGCTGACAAACAAAAAAAAAAAACCAAGACAGAATGGCAGTATTTACAAAACAAAACGTCTCACTTCGAGAGTAACGAAGACGAAAGAGTTTCGTACTTTTCTCTCCCGGCGCTCAAATGACTCCTCGCACCTACGGAAAATAAATTTAATAGATATTGGAATTGAAATGTCTGAAATACAAAAGAAGGTTAAAGTCGCGGGGGCTGGTCGGTGCGAGTCACGTGATCACACGTTGCAGGCTGTCCGACTGACAGCTGACAAACGATCGTGCTGCGACGAAATGTTGTGATACTCGAGAAAGATCGGGCTTCCTTACATATTGGAAGAAAGTTTCCTCATTGAAAACATATTGTTTCTGAGCAGTCGGTCACGTCAGCCAGAGGTGACCTCTGTTATTTTCCTCGTTTCACTATATTGTGCCTTGCGGTGGTGATGTTTTTAGTTTACTAACCCAGTGAAAAGGAAAAGATGCGCTATCGTCCTATGACATCTGTTGTTGACAACGTCTGTTGTTGATGTCTGTTACTGCTGATGAAATGAGGAAAGAAAAATAACAAATTTGTAAAAACAAAAATATATGAAATACAAACAAGTTGTCATTGCCACAAGCTTTCAAATATTACGTGAATTACTATCCTTGACTGAAATATAGACAATTGAAAATATAGACAATTGAATTAATTCCCGAATATGCTAATTATATATCTCGTTGCAATGCTACATTACCCCCCTCGATTTAGGGAGGATTTCGAAGAAACATGTCCCAAATCGAAATCTACATGGCTGTCGTATATCAAGGCTGGAATGCAATTCCATCTCGAATATATGACCGTTTGCATGGTTATACATTCATATACAAAGTTCAAGTCACAATAAAATACATCTCATTACATAGTAAATTAATGATAACATGATACAAAATTTTAGTCTACATAACATGTCTCTCTCCAATTAAAGAGAATAGTACATACACTTTCAGTTTTTGTTTACCTGATCATACACTTCACATAGAAAGTTTCCATCAAATTAATAAGAATTAGTTACAAACATTTAGTACACATCATATATATATATATCTTTCAAAGTCATTACAATGTTCCATTCACTTTCAGTTTTGGTTTAGGTACATGATTCCTTAGTTGCTGAATGGTTCAATACTCAATACATAGTTTACAGAAAATTCCCTAAAATTATGATCATCATATTTCAAAATATTGTTCATAGTATTTATATATTTTATTTGAAAATAATTTATCTAATTTCATTATGTTTAGTTTAAACAACGCAGTTGTTGTGGTCTCTCTCTCATCCTCTCCAACCTTATCCAGTGAGCAGATGTGGGCAGTCACCAAGTTGACCGTGGTTTCCACAGGTGTCGGCACAGACTATGGTTGGCTTTCTTCCTTATTTGGTCCGCTTACACCATGCTGCCTGGGATGAAGTAGGAATGGGTAGGGTAACATCGCGTGTGCACTAGATTCCCTATCATGATTCAACTCCGCCGTTTAGGTGGGAGGCGTGGCCAGGACCGATCCTGGAGAGAGCGGATACTCTGCCGCGTCGAGGTCGATGTCCGGTGAGGGCGCTCCTTCAGCCACAGAGAAGGAGACCGGGAAGACTAGCGCAGCACTTGCAGTCGAGGTCTCAAGAGGGTCTAGCAGGGGGGGGGGGGAGGGCGATGGGGGTTCGTGGCCTATACAGAGAACTCGTGGAGGGGAAGGAAGGGGGGTTTCCCTTCACTAAACTCATGCTCGTGGTAAGACTGTAGCGGACAAGGCGATCCACGGGATCGCACCACGAGGTCTCGGTGGAGACACAAGGTGGCATCTGATGAGGTTCAACCTGAGTACTGTGACTGGATTGGGACAAACAAGGGGTGAATGTGAGGAAACATTTCCTCAGAAATTTTATCCTGGGGTGCGGGCGATAGGACAGGGAAGGGGAGGCTATCTATTTTTCCCTCGTCCGGTGAAGGCAATCTACCACTGCAAGGTGGAAGAGGCTTCGTCCGCCTCGTGAGAGTCCGGGGTTCGATTCTCTCTGGGGGTTGCGGTTCTAACGAGTCCCTGTTCTGGACAAATTGCGACAGTAGGTGGCCTCGGGTTGGCAGTTTCCCTCGACATGGGACGCACAAAAATTTATCATAGATTTAGCGATCTCTCGTTAGCATTGGCAGGGCATAGATCAGTATTGCGAGTCCCATGAAAAGGACAGTGTGACTTTTAATTGCGCGGCTGTGCGCTTGGAGGGCAGCGAGGTGGGTCGCGTGCCTCGTGGCGTTTCCACAGTGGGCAGTCTTTATTACAGTGCCATCCCGGGCAATGCCAGCAGCCTGGTAAGGGGGTGACAGAGGCTCGCAAGGTCGTGTCTCACCATACAGCCTGTTTGGGAAAGGGAGCCAGGCCATTCACCCTGGTGCGTGCCATCTGTTCTTCCCAGAGGAGAGGAGCTCATTCACTTCCAGCTCTCTCGCCCTTTCTACTAACTCCTCGACTGGCTGTGGTCGGGAGGTAACTATCAAGTTACGAAATGAGGGGAGGAGGGTGCAGGTGATGTTTCTCTCGTGTTGGCCCTCGTTTTGTTCGGGGAACACCCATTTGTAGAGGCATTCTTTGCGCCGGATGAAAAGCTCCACTTCTTAATCCTGTTTCTGCACTCGTGAATGCAGGTCGGTGATGAACTCACTAAGGAGCTCGTCTCCCAAGAAATGGGAATTTATTTGGGCCTTGAACTGGGGCCACCTCTCTATGAACTCTATATTTTTCCCAACAAGTGCTTGGTGGGACCAGTGACGTGATGGTGCGTGTGGCTCACCCATTTTTTCCACTGGATTAAATGCTCTCTAAATTCACACTCGCACTCTGTGAGAAATTTCCAGAGGTATGCATATGATTTCTCATTAAAATCTGGTAACGTCAGTTCACTGGGTAATCTCGGCATACTAGGACTATGCCTATTCCTATGTGTGGGATTCCGCGGTCTGTTTGCCTGCTACCAGAAACAAACATCATATCGATAAACTTGACCTGGAGTACGGATCCTCTCGTCCAACCAACCTATGCATATGTGCTGGAACTCCCTATTACACAGAATGGAGTGTACGATAAGCCTTCACATTCCAGCCATTGACATGGCTGGGGCTTGTCTTGCCTGCAGTTGACGCAACAGTACTCCAGTCCGTCGGTGAACCTGGATGTGTTCTCCCACCCAATACATATGTAGTGAATGTTTGGTGACAATATTTGCAGAAGATGGTATTTAAACGAGTATCTGCCCAGTGTGTCATGGAACAAGGGGCGTGACTTGCCCCTGTGACATTGCCCTCGACTAGGCTGCTAGGTTGACTCGTCTTGGAGTCGGACATTCCAATAGTATGGGCTCCACGGGGTGTTTAGATCGACTCCCTGAATTCGCGAATATGCTCCTCTACAAGGAGTAAACAAAGGGTGGAGGAAAGTTTCTGGTGTGGTCCTCGCCCTTAAGGCTGAGTAACAATAGGACGATTAGCTCCACATTGGGAGCCAAATTGACTCGTACTCAGTCACGACCAACATGGGTGTCTACACGAGAAAGGGGCGGAGGGGTGGCTTGATCGGTTCTGCTCCCAAAGCTGAACTATATGGAGCTTTGGCCTCACGTTGGGCGCCAAATTGACACATGCCCTACCTTGTGAGGTAGTAGTTGGGCCGCTGACCACCCTCTCGTAATGTCAAGTAAGCCTACCACAGCGTATATTGCCAACAATTCTGGGCCCGACGGTTCGTGGAAGGGTTAGTTGTCTGAGTGGGCTACTTGGTGGTAGAGAACTATCGGGGGTTTGAGGTGAGTCAAACCACAGTGTGAGGCAAATGGAGGTGGATTTTCTCCCAGGGAGTTCCACCCTCCTCACTAAGGGTCGCCAATAAGCGGGATGCCAGCTATCTCAGGGGTATGACGTGACGATGCAATTAAGCTATCGTGGGGGTGGAGGTGTATGATCTGGCTGGGGAGATTTTAACAGGTCGTGTGGATCGACATGCGAAAACGAAATCTAATGAGGGGAGTGCCGCGCGTGACTTGGGGACAGCCTTTGGTGGGAGTCAAACCCTTACTGTCTTCCCAGATGCTAGCTTTCTTACACAAAAGTTTGGGAGCTCCATATCTGCTGAGTGTTTAACCCGGATGAGCTTGCCCATGTTGAGTTTGGCGAGGCTAGACGTAGTACTCACAGTGACGTCAACTACTTCGGCACTCGCTGGGGCACGAAAATCCTTACGCAATTGCCTACTCTGTGCCCCACCCCTCCTACTATACATCAGGTCCCTCGTGAATACACTAAATCACACAGTATTTCTCCAAGGAGAGTTAAATTACCTGATACAACGATTTACACACACTCTGGGAGAATAGGTGACTAAACTAAACAATGAGGGAAACTGACAACTAGCTTTGACGTAATATTTATTACGTCATAGAGAAACTGGAGAGTCCCGGCTAAAATCAGTTGACAATGAAATATATTAGCTGACTGGCTAAACACTTATAATGGTTACACAATTACGTGAATAAAGAAATAGGCAAAGGCAAGCCTGGATAATATTTATGAAAAATTCCAAAAATCTACTCCGACAAAAATCTAATGTAATTTAGACGTACTCTGACAGTGTACTAAAATATACCAGGAGTTTTTCAGGAGGTAAACTAAGACTCGCAGGCTTGTTACCATGGAGTCACGGGAGTTGACTGGGGTAAAAGGTACTGGGGTTGGGGAGTAGGTTTACCTTGGTGAAGGAGTGCTATCATCACAGTCAACAGGCGTGGTTGATGAGAGTCGTTTTCTAACTGTAGGAGGCTGCAGTCTTCACAGTCTGTGGAGTGGATGATGTGCTGTGTTGCAGGTCGCAGAGAGGAGAGATTCCTCGCAGACTGAAGAGAGCCTGTTTCAATCTGAGGAAGTCTTGGCATACTAAGAGAGTCCTGGCAGACTGGCTAGGAGAGTCTTTGCTGACTGATGTGGGGAAGTCTTTGCAGACTGAGGAGAGTCTTCGCATACTAGGAGAGTTTCGCGTCCTCTTCGATCAGCGAGCTTGGCGTCTCTGCCGGTGCTTGAAGCTGGACCTCTATTTATACAAAATGTTCTCATATCAGCAGTTATTCAGGGTGTGGGGTGTAGAGTAGCCTTCCAACACGTTATCTGGGGTGCAGGATTGCCACTCATTTCTTATCACCCAGCTTGGAGGCGACGACCAATCGAAACACCTATTCCTGAGGCGGCCGGTCGTGACGTCACAAGGTCACGGGGGTGCTGCTATCTCTGGGGTTGATGAGAACTTCTTTCAGTTCTAAGTGACAAGTAGTAGAATCTCACAAATACTTATTTATTTCACGGGGGTGCCTTTTGCCTTTTGTTCAGGCATTAGGGATTGCAATTACGTAGGTAATTTACAATTACGTATTTGGCTGCCCAGGCTTGTGGGATCTCCTTGCTCAAAACTTTTAATTCATTTTGATGCTTATATATCTTCCCTCTGAGCACGTGTCGCTTCTAGATGGGGTGAAGTCACCCGTAGAGTGCACATTCGCACAGCACAGCATGTTGGCATGCGTCAGCATAAACAACCAACTTAAAAACGATAGTTGCAGGAAATATTAGGTCAATGGACCTAAAATATAAAATATACTTCTACCGATGCTCTATGCGATAAACTAATACAAGCGGTTTATGTTAATATAATTTGCATAGGAATTTTGGCGGGAACACAAAAAATTGTTTGGTGGATGCGGTTTATCAATACATGCAATAACAATACATCAAGAGTCGACTGTACATCAAATTATACATGTGGCATTAGCAACAATAGGAAAGGGTTCGGGCATGAAAACTAGAAGTTTTGGCCCAACAGAATGGTGACAGTTAACATGAGTCAAGTGTCGCAAGAAAAGGTTGCTTTTGGAAAAGATATTGGCTATATGCACTGGGCAAAAATGGGTTACACTAATTGCTAGTGGGGTGATAGAACTCCAAAGTTCCGATGTGGCCATTAAGCGATCAATACAGAAAACACAAACATATTTGGCACATTTACAATTTATTAGACATGGTGTACTACATGGTTTGGTGCACACGGAAATGGACCCAGCACTCGGCCTGCTGGTAGCCTATGTTGTGTGCGAAAACGAGTAAACCACTCAACAGAAAACCTTAGAAAAGAGTTCATCATATGGGCACATGAGTCTGCAGGGGTTGAGAGGGAACTTCCCCCCTCCCCCCCACCTCGGCAGAAAAGAAAAAAGTTCTAGTACATTAATGTATATTGTAAACTAAATTATTCGTGCAAGATATGAAGAAGGCCTGGGCAGTGGCTGGCAACATGATCGTCCTCAGTACATGTCAGTTTCAGACTGACGATCATGGTGTCAGCCCATGCAAGATTTAGGCGGAATGGTGCCAAAAGTTGTGAAAAATGTATTTGCTTATTATAAAAAGAAAATAAATACACTTGATGGTACTAATGAAATGTAATAATGTGATATTTATTTTCTTAGAGGCTCTCTGTCAGAGTCATTTAAACATCAATTAAAACATTATAATTTTTCAGAAAAAATAAATAAAACCAGAAATGAAATAAAATGAAATCTCGTGTTTTGTTTACATTTGTGTCATTGAGCCTAATTTCCGAAAGAGGGTGTAGGCATTCAAACTCTAATGAACCAAAAGCGCAATTTTTTATGCCGGTAGCTTGCCAACACATAGAGATAGGTATCTTCGTTTCAACTTTCTCCTGTGGAAATCTTCACAAAAACAGACACGCCCACCATCAGTGCTCAAAAGATGGCAAAGTGCAAAGTTTTGTGAAATAAATGTACAAAATTTACCCTATTCTGTGGTATGTTTTAGGGGTTAGCGATTTGTTTATTTTTTAAATTCTCCTAATAATTTTACATTACACATTTATAACCGACTAAAATGGTCACCCAAGAACAAAAATGAATAATTTAAAGGTATAACATTTATTTACAAAATATCCCGCAACAGAATATTAATTTACTCCATGATACATTTTTTAACATCTATGATTATATAGAAATTAAAAATTTCCATAGGGAAAAACCACCTAACTTTGGTTATGAGTTATTAAGACAGCCCTCCCAACCCCCCTCCCCCATCAGAAAAGAGTTCGGTGCGTCTCTACCCATAACTCGGGAAGCCAACTCATATTTTTTCTGTCTCTTGCTCTCTAACATTTCTATGTAAAAGTGTAAAAGGCGCTCCTCCATGACGTCATATATGGCACGCATGCTCCCTGAAGGTCTTTAAAAAGACAGTAAGAAGAGGAGGGTGGCGACCTGTAGCCAGAGTGAGCAGGACGCACAGCACCCAGTATAGTACCAGCGCTAGCGCGAGAAGCACAAGGCACGACACCCGGGTAAAGTTCACTTCCCAGACATCGTCATCAACTCCCATGTAGTTTATGTAGACCAGCAATCACAGAACATTAATTCTTTGAATAGGTGCTCATTGACGATGTGACACTGCCACATCTCTCCTCCCTTAAGACAACCTCTATGATGTTACTCATGTGTTGATATCACACGGCTTCAGGTGGCCAGTCCATAATCACTGGTTTCATTTATGTTGAATAGGGGTCTCGATGTTTTCCAGCATACATCAGTGCAACAAAACAGAGCAGGGACTTATAAGACTGACAACAGAAAGCATATTCTTTTGAAAATAATAAAACTTATGGGGAACAGGTGTTTCACCATAAAACCATAAAAGTCATAAAAATATTGTTTAACCTAATTCCTAAAAACGTATACTATTCTTAATGCATTTCATTAGGTGTAATTATTACATTCGCTAATGCTTTCCTTTGCATAACATTCACTTTAAAATACATAGATTTATCTCTATTAAACCTGTATTTTTATTTTCATTTTAACTCCTACTGCTGTACAGTAACCACAACTATGTTTGAACAATTAACACATCCAAGAAAGTCAGAGAAAACATGAGGATTTTTAGGTGGACAGGTTATCCCCTTTACACAGTATAATTAACCGGACAATTTGAAATGGACCTCATGTTACGGCCAACTTTGCACTGATAGTCAACCTTAGAACTAATGTGGTGTGCTTCAATCAATATTAAATCATCTGATTTCAAAATATGAGCTTTATAAGAAATATTACTTGTCTGTTCTGGATTTTTGTGATATGTTGTTAAATTATGTGTAACATATCCTCATATTTCTTGTAACTTCTTCTTGGCCACATTCTCCAAACAAATATTCTATCGTGACCATATATTAATTAGTGGGTGTTGCAAACATCTTCCCAAAAATATTTCTGAGGGACCATATTTGTGATCACTGTGCCCATAGAAAAAGATATATAATTTGTCCCAATGACGTTGAGTATCGGACCGGAAACTACGTAAAGCAGTTTTGATATTTCTGTTAACCTGTTCAAATAAGTTTGACTTTATAAAATTTAAATCCCTCAACTCATTAGAAAAATTATATGTCCCATCATCTGTCACTACAAGAACGGGTGAACCAACGACACTGACTAATTCTACATATTTTTACTGCTTTTATGGTACATAGAGAAAAAATGAACAAATTTTATTGAAACTGTCTGTGATAATTAAAACATATATATAAACATAGGTACTTCTGGGCGACAGACCCATTACTTCTAAATATACTCACTCTCGCTGATACGAAGGCATGGTATCTGCATATTGCCCTACAGGTTTCTGGTTTTTTGGTTTAGCTTAATGGCATGCACTGCAATCCTGAACATATTTTTCAAGATCTTGATGTACACTGGACCACATGAAAATCTCTAACACACGGGTGATTGTTTTGTCCTGTCCTACCTGTCCACCAAAAAAAGGACTCGTGGTGATACCTATAAATCGTAGGTCTTACTTTTTAGGAAGAAAAACTAAATCTATCAATTTTTGTTCATTCGCTCAAAAATCATTTATGTAACATATAAACAGAAGTACCTTCCTCCCCCCCCCCTCAAGAAAGTAGTTGTTGACATTCTAAATAAGCATTTTGTTGTTCTTTTATATCTACAAAAATTCTCAGAAACTTTTGAAGAGTGTTTAACTAACAATTATTTATACTACTTTCATAAGTGTCTCCGACCAGCCGACTTACTAGAGTAGCCCCATTATCTAAAACTGCTTCAAATTCAGCCCCGCAAAATATACACGACAACATGTCAGCAACTGTATTTTCTGTTCCTCTTATATGCTGAACATTCATTAAATTGGAAACATGCGAGACGAACTAACCATCGAACCAAATGACCAGTGGGTATTTGTGACTTTAATAACCAACTCAAGGCTTGATTATCTGTATACAAACTTATTGGTGCGTGATCTAAAAAATCCGTGAAATATTCCATTGCCCGTATACAAATGGGGCATTCTTTTCCATAAATCATATACTTCCTTTCAGTCTGTATTAATAATTTACTTGCACACCCAATCAGAAAAAACCATACAGTTTTTCTTCTGGCTCAAAACATCCCCTGCGACTACAGAACTATCATCACAGTGCAAAAAAAAAAGATATCCTCATTAAAATTTAGCAAATGCAAAACTGGCTGATTTGTTAAATTTTCCTTTAGTTTTTTTTAATGTATTTTTATTTTCGGAATTTCATGAATTCTACATTCTTTCAACTAATTTAAAGGTTTTGTTAATTCCAAAAAGTCTGTTAAAAATGTCCTATAAAATGCAACCATTCCTAAAAATATATTTCTGCCTCGCAAATTTTTCTGCAATGGAAAATTTATAACAACCTTGATCTTTTCGGGGTTGGTACACAAACCCCCTTCGGAAATTATAAATCCTAGATATAGGTGAAAATGAACTCAAAAATATACCATACCAACACGTGATTTAACACTCGCGACATAGCTTGTGGGACAGATTTGACACCCATGGACAATTGTGTCCACTGGTGTAAACACCACAATGTGCAAAAGGCTAATGGTTCCCTAGATTGTGGCTATAATTCGCACTGCAAAAAAAAAGTGGAATTCAAGTCTAAAAGAGTGAAGTATATGTAAATGTTGAAAAATAGTTTCCATGACTGTTTCAGGTTATGCATCCACATACAATTTCAGATTTATTTTGCTATAGTCGAGAATAAGGCAATATTATCCAGAATTTTTTTTTGGCAACAGAAATAGTGGACTAGCGTACGCATTAGTTGACTCCTCAACTATATCCTGTTCCTGAAGATCCGCGACCAGCTGTTAAAAATCTGCACATTCGGCGCAGGCACGCGATAAGACACAGATCACAGGTTCACTTTCTTTTAATTTTAACACTATCAGAATCTCAGTACAATGTCCTAACTTTGACGTAATTGCGTCACTCTATTATTATTATTATTATTTTCTCCAGTTCCTGCAACACTGGTTCAGTATGCTGTAACAATAGGATTTCACAGCATTTTGACAGTTGATTCAACAATTTAATAGAAAGAAGTACTAGGAGAAAATCCGAACATTAAGACTTTATTTGCCACAACAAAACAAGCTTGTATACTGCCCAAAAACGCTATGCTCAATATTAGTCAATCATGTTATAAATTATAAAATACTCTAAATTGTACCTTCCATGAAAAATGTTCAATTTTAAGTTTGATAACAGCTATAGTATTTGACTCAATAAATCCTTCATCTGCAAGAGAAAAAATGACTGATTCTCCCCATTTTAGTTGTACAGTACCTACCAGAGTGTCATGCAAAATGTTATTACAAAACTCCTTTTTTATCAAAGATGCAGATGCCCCTGAATCAACTAATGCAGACATTTGAATATCGTCAATGTTTAACGAAACAATTTGAATATCCTCAATAGTTAATGAAACAAACACCAAACTCGTTTTATTATTTATTTCTGTGTTCACAGCTGCACCAATACGAGTTAATTTTTTCCGTAATGGACAATAAAATTGAAAATACCAGGAATATCCACATCTAAAACAAAAAAAATTTTTTCCAATTTTTTCTTAAACCTGCCTTTTTTATTTCTTTTTTACTATCACAGTTTCTTAAAGTTGCCCTTTTTTATGTGTTTTTGTAAAAAGAGAATTATGGGAAAATTGTGGGAAAACACTTTGTTATAATACTTAACTGAGGAACACAAGTGTGTGTCATAGATGGTGGTTTGAGTGGGCACATGAGGTGTCACCAGCCCTACAGGAACTTTTGCATCGCCACTGTGGCCTCCATTTCTCTGGCAGTTTCTTAGCTGGGTAAGACTTTATGAGATAACCTCTGGCCCAAATTTTGATGCCTCCAAAAGTTACCTCTTGGGGAGGGGAAATGAAGGCAGAAAGGCCACTTGATTTTAATGGTGGAATGGCAGACCAGCAGAATGTGTTTCCACATGCTGTGCTGGCTGCAGAGTCACTGAAGTAGCCGCCTGTGTATTTGGTGCGCAGATATCTCCAGTATAGGGTGTGTGCAGACTGCACAGTGGTGGGACGACAAACTGTTGCTAAGGTGGGGAGATCCGGTTCATGTGAGTTGTTTGCACCTATTGGCTTCCTCTCTTCTCACCCAATCTTTTGGCGACGCCACCTGTTCCTTGTCTACAAACGTACTCGGACAAAAGGCCTGCTGGTTCACTGTAGGTGCGATGAGTATTGAAACAGGACAGGGAAAATCTGATTGTTCGCAAAATATTGTGCGCCTGTATTGCAGAAAGTTTACATACCGCCGACACTAAAAGAAAATTTATAACATAACTATTAAATATTTTTCAACCGAACATTGGATGTCTTGAATATCCTCTGATTGTTACTACTATCTAAAATAAATTATGATATCAGTGTGTCGTTACATTGGTGATATCAGTGTGTTCAGGGAGGTAATTTGCTACCCAGTCACTTTGAGCTACATTTAACATTAAATAGTTAAATTTTTTTCAAAAGAATCTGCCAAAAAAATTAGTGACTAGCACAAAAAAATATGAGACTTATGTGGTTCGGTTACATTATTAGAATGTGTTTTGCAAATTTTCAGCTCTACATTATTTTTTATTAGGGTTTGCTTCAATTTTTTAAGTTCCACAATAGGTTTACCTTCTCAGAATATTTACATATGTCTGTGTATACATACATACATATATATATAAATGGCATTGTAAAAGACATTAGTGTATCAGTGAAAATATAATAGTTCTAGAAGTATATCTTTTTCCATAAAGTTTTTAGCTGGCATTGCCAACTAATGAACTTGCAAAACTGTGGTCATTTGATTAGGTACAACAGCTAGAGAAACTTCTCATTCACACTGATAGCTTGAACATCACAGGCTACTATTGGGACATCTTGAATTCTCTACCAGTCGCCAACACTAGCATGTCTTTGGCCAGCCACTGAGCTCCATCTATCACACAGCTTACATTACAAAAATACAACTTCTCATGGAGTATGGGGGCATATACCTTGCTACAGACATGTTAGTGCTAAGGCCACTTGACTATTATCTGCATTACGAGACGACAGTCTGCTGGTCGCCAGATCAGCTTATTGGTACACAGGTATAGTAACTGTTTCTTTTATTACTTTTTGTTTTTATAAAATACAAAGATATAATTTTCTGTCATAATATAGTATACTTTGATGACGGTTAAAATTATAAAATGAGAACTAATGTATTTGACATAGATTACTCAAGCATTGCAGAGTGCAAATTCTGAGTATATATTTTGTGTTTACATAGAATGTTTCTTTCATGTCATTAGTACCAATGACAATATTACATTTATCATCATAAATATATATTTATAGGAATGCAGAAAATATTAATTTAAAATTTTGTGCCGCGAGTGTATTTCAGTGTACGTTGCACAAATCAGGCTGCATGAAGTTTGCCTTTACACCTGATTTCTGTAGCTACTCAGAGCCTTGATAAACTAATGGCAGGATCCTTGACTAATAGTTATTCAGGATAAACCACAATGAACCACTGATTATTTGAAGCCTGTATGAACTAGTAACCGAAGCCTCAATCTAGGATCACCTTGGAAAACCACAATTACATTTTTTCTGACCTTCCGTAGTATTCCTTACTATTATATTCCTCATTGTCGAGATCTGCATAAATCGGCAACTACAGTCGAGATGTATGGCTGCCTTGGTTATGAGCGCAATCTGTATTCTAGTTACAAAAACTGCATTACCACTGTCCTTACGTTACCCTACCAAGTCCGGATGGCGTAAAGAGGGAGCCGTAATATTCCACAGCCCATTCAGAACATCAATTTGCTAGTTCCCAACAAAACTTTGCTTTACTGGCTCATAACCACGTGAACCAGCAACTTTAGTCCTGGTCAATGGTCGAAACAGCAAAATACTGTGTTCAGTATTGTAGTACCTAACTGTAATATTTAGATTCACCTTTGAGGGGGGTGTGGACCCTGCTTCTGTGTAACCACATCAACTGGTGCAGTAAATATTGCCATTTTCTCTCACTCTCTCTCACTCTCATTTTCAATAAATAGGATCAGTTAGTTTTACATATTAGATATTCACTTGTACGAAACTGGAAAATGCCTGACACTCAGACCAACTTAATATTGTTTGTCTGTGGCTGCATCCGTCATCTTGCACTTTTGTCTGGTACGAGTGACTGTCTGCCACTAACCTGGATGAGTTCCTAGCTGAATCTTTCATCAGACTGAAGGAATAAGGAAATGTACTCAGTTACTATAATCTCTGTAAGTCATGCTTGGAACTTACTGCACTCCATCCAGAGGATGAATCCTGGTAAATTACTTCGGTTACGACTGATAATGAATTGAAACAATTAAGTTAAAATATCTTGACTTTGTATCGTGAGTGACTTTGTATCGCGAGGGACTTTGTATCGTGACTAGGAGACAATTAGACCATAACCAGAAAAAAATTATTCTTAAGCTTTGGGCACATATGCCTAAGTAATTTCTTAAAAATATTCTGAAGGGCAACAAGGTGCACTGATAAACATGCAAAGAGAAATAATTCCTGTTCTCCTTAGTATGCCAACGTAGGTTTGTGGTTGCAGGTATTGCCTCATCTTAAGCATCTTCACATCCCTGATAATTGCATGATGTACAATTAGGCATAATTGCATAATGAGTAATTACATAGTAAGTAACCATGTTCACCCAACGGCTGCAGAAGCGATCCGGGTTCGATCCCCGACCGGGTCATTCTGCATTTTCGCATGTGGGAATCATGCCGAACGATGTTATTGGTTGGCGGGTTTTCTCGGGGATCTCCAATTTACCCCACCCTTTCATTCCGACGCTGCTCCATACTCACTTCAATTACCCTCATCGGCTTTGAAGACCTCGATGTTACGAGCCGTCCAAATTTCTTCCATCCCCTCCCTCGGCTGCCGAACCACAAGTGGGGAGGTTGGAAGGGAAGTGTAGGGTATAGGATATGGTGAGGAGACAGGGAGAGGTTAGAGATGAAGTATCAAATTAAGGTTCCTGGTTCGACACTCGACGAGAGTAAATATGTATAATTAGAATATTTAATTGCGTAATGAATACTAATTGCATTATGAGATTAAGTGCCGATAGTAATTACAAACACTATGTACATGTAATTACACAGTGATTACACAATGAGTAATTGTACAATTACATGTAATTACAAACACTAAGTACATGCAATGAGAGACTACACACATATTTCCTCGCTAGGACTTCCCATTGTTAACTGAGCAGAGATATTTCATATCATTAATTATATCCCTGGTGCTATGATGAATTGGAGGAGCCAATCTCCTCCGAGCTACGTTTCCAGCCGGCCGCTCCTGCCTAACCCACAGCCCAGCGCACCACTTGCACCCCCTATTGCAGCCGCTGTCATCTGGGCTGCTGGCTCCCAGTCGCCAACTGAATATTTCGTAGTGCTACCACTTTGGATGCCCCACAACCCAGCGCACAATTCTGCTGGCCGACTGCCATGGACTGGGCGTAGGTTTGCACACCCGCCGCTAGAGATTGCGGAGCTCTGCGGCACACTTTCTCTGCAGACGTGAGGGCACGCCAGCTATGTAAAATATGTGGATTGTCTGGCGTTGAAGATATTTCTTCACATATATTTGTTTTAAAACATGTACCTAGATATCACTCAGGTAACCATATTCCAAACTTCTCACTACACTATTATTAACTATTTCAGTAAATTATTTAGTGTTAAAGATTCTACCAAAATTGTGATTGTGGGGTAAAAGTTAAAAATAGATATTAGTGCATCCTTACTATTAATTTTTTCTCATACTTGTCATTATACCTATCGTGTTTCCACTAGTATTAAAAAAATATTTTAATAACAAATTAGTGTGTGTTTGACAAGTTTTGGCGTGTAGCCCCCTGTTAATTATACTTTTCATTTTACATCACATCATAAACTTTAGAAATATTCGAGTATTAACAAACGTATCCCCATCACTGTGTGTTACTATCAACCATGCTTTTTAATGTATTCCCCTATTGCAAGAAATATATTGAATGAAAGGTAAATTAAAACCCAGAAATAATTAGATTTAACTCTCATTTTTACAACTCGCCATTCTATTCTACATATATATCCATTGAACCCATACAAAAATATTTATCAAACTGGATCTTTCTCCCTATCTAATAATCTTCTTAAACACCTGTATACAAAAAATCGTGAAAGATGTATATATATACACATCTTCTATTTACACTTCTTAAGTCACTTTTCTTCTATTCGCTCTCACATACACACAATCCGTGGCTTTTATTTTCTTATATTATTTCTCATATTTGCGACAACACTTTTCTTCTGACAGGATGACGGAAGGTCCCCTTCCGCGTTGCAGGCCAATCCCCACTGCTGGAGATGAAGCAAGCCTTCCATTGAAAGGCACGAAGTTCGTGTATGGCGAGGCAGTAAAACTGCCTTCACTGTTGAATGATTTTGGCGCTGTGAATTTACCCAGTTGTGATGTGGTGAAATGCCCTCGCAGTTGGACAGCGCATAGTTGACACTGTTGAATTAACCAAGTTGTTATGATGGTAGAAGGCACGTAGATGGAGATGTGGCCTTGCAGTGAGGTGGTTTCCACTTCGAAGCCGATGCAAGGCATGTAGTAGTGCAGTAAAACAGCTCTCACACGGGGGAAACTGTGTTTTCCTCCGCTGCTGGTGATTTCTTTCATTGAAGGTACTTACAGACTGCAGATATAATCTCGCAGCATATGTGGTCGGCAGATGTTACTGGTTTGCATTTGATGCAGGCAGATATAGCAGCAGCTGACTTGCAGATGTGGATGGTAGATATTGGCGAGTAGGGGAAATTTATTTAGGTATTGTATTGCCCCGAAGGCAATGTTGATACGTACCCGGCTCAGTAAAATGGTTATCGCCATTGTGTTACGATTTCACCATAGGCCCAGAATGCAATATCATATGCTAACTCTGCTAAGGCTGAAACCGTGCAAGTTAAGGTATGTGTACTCAGTATTATAAATGAAAACAGCTCAGAGACGCTACAGACTGCACAATAATTTATTTGTCACGATAGATACACAAATATAAGTAAGAGTCATCTACTACTAATAATTACACAAATGCTGAAGGCTCTGTCGTCTTGCTGTTATCAGTGCAATTTAACATATCCTTTTTAACTTTATATTTAATATTACTTTTTTCTATAACCTTAGTTTCAGCCTTGAACTATGGTCTGTAATCGGCTCGTCTCATCTGCTAGTGTGTTTAACTTCCCTTTACCAAATTTGGCTTTGAAGTCATATTCTGCCAATACTTTTGCCATTTTTTGTATACGGAGATGTGTTCCGCCATTGTTTTTAAGTATCTCAAGTTGACGTCGTCGATTTCAATTATAAATGGTCTCATGTATAGATACTGTCGGAAATAGTTACAAAAGTACTGAATCGTTCCTAGTTCTCGTTCTGTCGTGCTCCATCTTGCCTTGTTTAAGGAGAATTTTTGGATGCAAGTGCTACTATGTCCCTGTGTTTATTGTTTGGCTCTTGTTGCCTTAAAACTGCGCCAATCGCCATTTGCGATGCATTGCAAGCTAAAATCGTGCATTTGTTGTCATCAAATTTTTGTAGGACTGGTGCAGTTTGTATCGCCGTTTAAGCTCTAAGTATGCTCTGTGTTCTTTGTCCCCCCATTTGTACGTTGTATGTTGTTTTGCTAACTCTATAAGGGGTTTTGCTTTTGTCGCATAATTTTGAATATATCTACAGAGGTATGAAGTCATGCCTAGGAAAGTTTGTAATTCTTTGAGATTTCCCGGGGGTGACATCTGTTGAATCCCTTGAGGAGTAATGTAGTTACCTAATGTTTTGATTACCTATTGAGTAAATGAGCATTTCTTTGCATTTATTTTAACATTGAAGTTTCTTAATCTTTGCATGACTTTCTTGACATTTGCTACATGTTTTCGAAATGTGTTTCCTAAAATAAAAATGTCAATATATGCCAAACCCATATTCCATCTCAATGTACATAACAGGTTATCAATGATTTGTTGGAAATACTGCGGGGTCGTGGAAAGGCCCGTTGGCAGTCTTCGGTATTGGAGAAGTCGTACGCCATCAATTGTAAACGCTAGTTTATGGCAGTCCTTCCTCACTGGTATGGCATAAAACCCGGAGAATAAATCTAACCACGTAATGAATTTATACTGTTGTAATGTGTTTAATATGTCATCTGCTCGGGGGAGAGGATACTGTATTCTTTTTAAATAGTGGTTTAATTTTCTGAAATATGTCAAAAATCGCATTTCGCCTTCCTTTTGCATATCACTAAACTTAGGGCAGCGTAACAAGATTCCGAAGGCTCAACAATCCTTGCATTTTGCATGTCCCTGATCTGTTTCAAGAGCTAGTCACGAATTTTTGGTCTTATCCTGTAAGATTGAGCATGAATTGCCTTATCTCTTATCATATCTAATTTTATTTGAAAGTTGTTGGCCTCTGTAAGTTCTAAATTACTATAAGCAAATCCATATTCATTTTCTTTAATTATTTTTTACTATTTCTTGCTTTTGATATTAGTTTAATTCTTTATTCATTTTGCTCAATAATTGATCTGGGATATCTGTTTCAATGATTTCTATCCTATTGATGCAATATTGGATTATGTTTGTTCTCTCATTTTCTACTATATTAGTGTGAATTGGTATTTGTAAGTATCACTATTATTGCTGCTAATGAATATAATATTTTATTTTAGGAATGGTATGTCATATTTTTTCATAAAATCAACTCCTAAAATAACTTCCATTTTAAAATTATCTATTACTAAAAAGTCCTGCGGAAACGTGTGACCTGGAATACTTAATTTTATATTGGAGTTAAATTGGGGGGTGTCAATCACTTCAGTCCCCTCTACTAGTGAGAACTGTTCCATTACTGGTTCTAACTGTTGATTCATAATTAGCATTGTTGCTATGCAACTACATGAGCATCCTGTGACTAAAAGTGTGTAATACTGTTTCCAGCATATCTTAATTTTAATGTGTGGTGTTGATGTGTGGACCAAGGCTTGTTGACAATCGTATCGGCACACACTTGGCGTGTGTCTCTGTCCCAGTGTGGGTTGTTTTGCTGACTGATGTTTTGGAATATAGCCTCGGCTCAGATTGTTTGTTTTGCTGTCCTCATCATAGCCGAGTTGCGGTCCCGTGTTAGTGTTTTTGATGCTTGACTCGCCTTCCGCGTCACCTTGCGTCTAAATCTTCAATTTCACATTAGGTCTTCTTTTTTTTCCATTCTGAACAACAAATTACAATTATTGTGTGCGCTGCCTCTCACTGTGTCTGTAAAATGATCATGGTCAATCACAAAAACTTTGCCGAGCTGCTTTTTGCAAACATGACAACTTGTTTGAGCCATAAGCCTAGCTCTCTCTGCTATTGTCAATGGCTTCCTTGGAACAGTTATGCGGTATATGTTTGCAACCCACTTTGTCAATTCAACCAATTTATCAACCATGCTGTACATACAATATTCACAAAAAACCTCATACTGGGATAAGGATGAATCATATGCACACATGAGCAAAATGCTACAAGTATATGGAACATATTTGCTGATGGTTGTTGTGCTGCTAGTGTTATTGTGGTAAACAAGTGGACATTGGTTTCAGATACACTTCGGTATCACAGTACACAACAAATCCCATTTTTTGCTGATTGATAAAATTCGTAAATGTAAGGTACTTATTTTCCTCAGTCGGGAAAGTACACAACACAGAATTGTGTTGTTGGCTTAATTCAGTATGTTTTGCGAGTTTCTCCTCACTTAAAAAGTATTGAAGACAATGTTCGCACACTCATAATTTCCTGCAGTTCTTAGTCAATTGGCTGTGAAGCAGCTGTGACAAATCTTTGATTAATGCAAAATGCAATTGGGCGGTACAACCACTAGCACAAATGGCTAACATATTAAAATGTTGCTCATAACGCATAGGAGAAATGCATATGGGTACAACAGTCCCTTCCTTGGCGTTATCAAATGATTTGTCTACAATATTTCTATCTTTGTCTGTTACTGAATGAGCATTAATAGAAATTTTATTCAGTTCCTTGAAGTGTTTGATTTCATGTAACACCACAGGATTGATAACCCTTTCGTATTCAGCACCCAACGAGGATATGCATATGAAGAATATATGTTGAGATTGATTGTGGGAGGAAATAAACTTGCTACCACAGTATATAGAAAGCAATCATCTTTCGGACACTGTACATTAACGCAAGCCTTCCTATTGGCAATGGATTTAGGTAAGTTTTTTTTTGTGAGACGGACCTACGGTGAATGGCCTGTATGGTGAAATGTGAATGTCCATTTGAAATAACAGTTTCATCCCCCAATTGCTACTCCTACCACAAAACTCGCTAAGTTTTGTAGAGAGTTGAGAGACAATGTGTTCTTCATAAATGTTGCCAACATCAGACGAATTAAGGACGGGTGTGGCTTTAGCTCAAAAGTAGAAATTTTCCGTAGCCATTTCCTCAGCGGCAGTATTTTTGAAAAATTTGGAGACATACATTTTTTATGGCCTGGGTGCCTTATCGCTAACTGCCATTACAGATGCATTGCATCTCACAAAAAAAATTAGAAATGTCAGTGTCTGACTCTAATTTATGATTAGAAATACGCGCATCCTTTTATTCTCCGACTGAAGGCCGTATCCCAAAGGACATAGACTAAGTCCTGCGACGAACTTATATTGGACGACGACGTATTGGAACTTGAATATCTTTCAAATTCGGACAAATCAGAATCCAAATAGGATGCTGATTCATAGGTACATAGGTTCGTCGCTTACCCATACAAAATTTTCCTTGACAACTTAATCAACTTGATCTGAAGCAGAAGAGAAAAAACAAAAATTATAGTTGCATATAATGAATAATGACAGAAAAATACCTGGAAATAGTATATTTGCATACGACAAAAAATTTCTGAAAAAAAAAAAAAAAAAAATGTACCTAACAACATGTAATAACCATCCCTGTAAATGAATATTGTAGCCCTGAAGAGGAGGTGAAATATTTTTACGCTGAAGGGGACTGGATTCCATACCAGGGATGCTTCACAATCTATCCTACTACTTTAGCAATTACTGAAGCGCTCTCAAGATTCAACTGTTAAAAATGATCACTTAAAAAATTTAAAAGTTAAAGTTTCAAAACATATTTTGAAAAAAGCTAAAAATCTAAAAAAGATTTAAAGACAGGTTTTAAAAAATTAAAAAGGATTTTGAAGAAATATTTTAAAAAGGTTCAGAAATGTTTTTAATAGATTTAAAGAAATAATAACAAATATTAAAACAAACCTTTAAAAACGTTTTTAAAATGATGTAAAAAAAAGTTAAAAACTATTTCAAATGATTTCAAAAAGCTTTATGAAAGATTTTTAAAAATATTTACTTACATTAAATTGTTTAATCCTTTGTGCAGTAGATGACTAAAGTCTATCACTGCACAACAAGAAGTTAACCTGTGATCTAAAGTTCAGTTTTGGCGGCGCACCGATGGATAAAATACCGGTAAATTAGTGCTCAAGAAAACCGGTAAAGTTTATGAGCGCAAAGAGAGGAGCGCGGAGATGTTGACGCCACAGAAACTGGAGGGCAACTGAGCTCCGGACCGTTCACACAAGCGTGGAGCATGGAACATCCTTTCAGAATCGTGGTTGAAGAGTAACTGACAGCAGAATGAGGGAATTTCACCCCCTTATATAAACTTCGTCTCACCCAAAAACACCAACTAACCTACTTCAAAAACTTTCAGAAAAGCTTTTACACAACTGGTAAAATAAATACTCCGCACGCAGGCAAAATGTTCTCTCACGCACGAGGGTAAAAGGAAACGCTTCATCCGTTCGGGCAAAAACGGAACGCGCGAAGTTAAACAGCTGGTTCAGCAACATCTGGGGGAGGGAAGAAAGTCATGCGTTTTACAAACACGAGGGGCAATCATTGTTTATGTGAACGGGGTTTAAATGTGTATGGGGTCCACACACGATCTACAGGAATGTTAAATTTCTTCCCCAAGTTAAGATACTAGTTTTTAGTGTGAAACATTTCACTACAAACCAAATGGCGCGTTAGTAATTTTAGTGTGAAACATTACGTCTCACAAACCAAATGCTATATTAGTAGTTTTGTGTCACTAATATTTAAATATTAACTTCACATATCTTTAATTTCAAAATGTATTTTGCTATAAACCAATGTTACATTACTAGAATGTTAAATTATATGAAACAAACTGAGAACAAATGTAATGTTAGTGAAATTGTGTAAAACATTACGTGTCACAAAGCAAATGTAAAGTTAACTTCACATACCTTTCATTTCAATTTGCTACAAACTGAAATCAAATGTTACTAACTTTTTAAGTTTAACATTACGTGCTCCAAGTTAATGTTAGTATGTAGTTTGTTAGTGGTAACTTCACACACACTTTTCATTTTTTATAAAGTAATGTTACAACTTTTGAATGTTTACTTCACACACACACACTTCCATCAAGTTAAATAGCATTAATGTGGATAGGGAATGTCAAGTCAAAAAAAAACATGGAATTACATTTTCAGACTTTTTATTGTAATATATAAAAAAATTACAACATTTTGACATACATTACACATTGAAAATAAACATTTTGGTTACACATTGACATATAATTTTCAGAACACATTACAAAAATTTACTGACTGTTTACAAATTCAGCAAATATTGATTTGACACATTTTTTTTACAGTTGTGTGAATATTCTATTTTTGAGAAGTTTCACAATGCATGCGTTTCTTTCGTCCTGGTTTAGAATTTTCAACATTAGTTTTAGTACAAACTTCTTTTGTACAATCTGGTGCATGCAACACAATATTTTGCACTAATTCTGGACAAGTTTCCAGAAAGTGGGAGTACACCTCCTCTACACTTGCAGGTAACGATGTACTTGGCGTTGTATGATGTACAAGTAATTTACTTATATCTGAACATTGAATTAACTCATGCAACTTTACACTTTTCATTTGCTACTGGGAAAGAATGATTTTGAAATGAAATAGTGAGTCGCAACCTTAAGTAAACTGACTTAACAATCTGCTAGCCCAGTACACATATTCCACAGTCTATTTCCCGGGAGTTATGCTAATGTACGAGTTGCTGGGATAAAAGTATTGATGCTGGCTAAGAGCCAGCGGAAGCTAGGCCATGACGGCAATCGCCGCTAACGTGACACGTGGGTAAGTACGTGCGCACAGACCGCCACGACCACAGACTTTCCCAAAACGGGAGAATTGTTTCTGAGTGCTGTGTATTTATTTTTCAGTGTCAGAATATTTTATAAAGTGTAGAAATGTTCTCTTCTCAGTGTGTATGTTTCAAATTCAAAATGTGTACTGCGCTGAAGAGCTGGGCACTTATATTCAGGCGAGAAAGCCTTCAAAAGACATTTATTTAATAACAGTATTTCAGATTTAAATTTACGTTGATAATTTTATATTAAAATATCTTATGAGTCATTTAATTTAATGTATTAATATTTGGCTCGGTGTGCATAGTACTTCGCTTGTATGAACCCCGTAGGCAACCATTCTAGGAGAGCTGGCGAGGTAAGACACTGTCACGTTTGAACTTCATATTTTTGCACTGAGTTAGATTTCCATAGTTTTCATGTAGTGTACCGGTTAACCTTTGCTTTGCGTACGTTTTGCCAGACATCCCCAGCATTATGCTTCTGCTTAACTAATTAATTTGCAGTCCTTGTGGCATTTTGAAACTTAAACGTGATGAGAGGAGAGAATGTCGGAGAGGACACGCAGCCGACGCTACATGTGAATCAGGCGTCATCCTCCCATTCTGAGGGCTTTTCCTTGTAATTTCTGCTTAATTGCGATGAGCAATAGTAAGGGTCATATTTGTATGTGCATATTTAAGGGTTTTCGTCATGTTTAAGTATTTTACGGCCACATCGCCCATGGCTTCGTGGTTAGCTACCGCCAAGTCCATATCTGCGACATCGCTGTGCTTAGAGGGTTATTTCTTGTAATTTCATGTGCGCCATAATTTATCTTAAGGTTATATGTATTTTTTTATTCAGGGTTCTTGTATTTTTCAATGTTTGATGCTTTTTGTGTATGACCACGCGGTCACTTCATGTGTCTGGATTTTTCTGCCATCAAGCATGCTAAGAGCTTTTGTATGCTCGCATTGCACATATAATAATTTTGCTAATGCTGTTAAAATTTTGGCTGACGAGAATTTATCGAATTTCAAGGTAAATAATGTACTTTATGTCTGCACACGTGGTCCGCTAAGTGACATCCGCGCTATCTAAGATTCTTTTCACACATCCATGTGTTTATTTGCCTATTTCATGTTATGAACCATGTTCACCCAGTGAAATTTTATCATTTTGTACGGCGGTATTATTTTCCGTTCCGACCATATATACTATGTGTATTGACAATCGCTACACATCACGTGGTTGGTGGACATGTACCGACGACTAGGCGTTAGTGACAAGAGTGGTGATTTCATTTTTCATTCCCCGTGTCCCGTCTACAGGAAAAATCTACAGTCCATCCTAGCAGCTGTAGACCCCTTTCCTTGTTGAGACTGTGTTCTCATACACCATGGACAAGTTATCCATCTAGGAGAGCACAAGTTGAGCTAGGTGCTGGGGGAATCACCCATCCGAACTGGCTAGTCACGCCCAAGGTTAACCATAAAATCATTTCTGGCATGAACTATAATTTGACTGAATAAACGAAATCTTACCAGTGGAAATGAATGTATCCTTGTAGCGTCAGGACCCAGCTTATCTCCAGTTATTCAAAGTGCAATGTTTAGCAATGAAAAGTGTCTTGTAAGTACGCACGGGTGAGACGAACACATTTAGCAATGAAACGTGTCTTGTAAGTACGCACGGGTGAGACTAACACACATAACCCACAGCATCCTTGAGATCTCTGAATCTCAAAGTGCATTGAAAAACACTCTAGGCAAAACATGTCAACCTGTTTTTTCAATAACCCGTATTCCTCAATTATATAACACTGTGATTAACTTTAGAAAACTGTATTATTGAATAAATGAAACTTTACCTTAATATCTTCTATAACTTATAGTATTTATTTATTTTTAAATATGAATTAACAACAGCGAGAGTAGGGACGTGTTGGCAAAGGCCGGTAAGAAATAGTTCGCAGTTAAAATATTATTTTAAACCTAGTTTTGTAGTATACTATTTGTAGATTAAACTGTGCCAATTGAAATATTTAAATATTTAGGTAGCCCTGATGGCAACATATTTCATTTTTACAGTTTAAAATAACAGCGGAAATTATCGTGAGTAGACTGTAATGATACGATGTTGTTATATCGAGCAAGAGCAACTTTGAAGCAACTGTCTGCTGAGCGAGCTATGACGCTCTCTCGCTTTGTCTTTGTCTCTTTCAAACTAGCGAAGTTTCACTTCGCAAGTTAGTAAATTATACATGTTTTCAATTGTAGCATATTTCATACCTATTACAGAAAAATAATGAATATTGAATTCTAATTTATAACTGAAAAGCGATTTTATTGTTTGAATACTTATTTTAATATATTTAGATATGATGGCGGGGTAGAAACAAAGTGAAGTTGGCAGACGTGGCAAGCCATTACATGGCGTGTTAGTGTTTTACGAAACGAAGCGTAAATTATATTTACTCCGAAAAATACTACAAATTACCATATCACGTTTGTAGACGTGTTTTTTAAACCTACCTAAGCAAGTTACGATGTTATGATAAATCTGTGTTTCCGTGGCAGTAACAAAAATACTGTTACGGTGTGTTTCATTAACCGATGCGTGTGAAATAGCATGATGTGGCTGTGTGGCGATCGTTACACTGGATCTGTGTGTATGCGTGATTTTAAATATTTGATGTGAACTGTTTTTATGACAAAGTTATTTATTTACATCCAAGTATGTTTATTTATCAAAACATTGTACCTTTGCAGTGGGTGTTTGATCACAGTCGTGTAACATGATTTACTACCAATCCCAACAAAATAACCAAGCCCAACCCCAATAAATTTCAATAAACCTAATACAGAGTGACGCCGTCGGTTGAGACACGAGACGAACGAGGACACAAATACTTACTGGTAATTTGGGCACCAGCGGTGCTTCCCAATCACTGCACTATCAGGGTTCTCTGGGATGTTGTGGGTTCTGGGTGTCCATCTCACCCATGCATACTTACAAACACGGTGGCAATACTAGACTATTAATAAAATCACTGAAATAAACAGTACATAAAACATATGTAGCTAGGACACTGTCACTACTGAATAAAAAATTGAGTTCACTGCAGACTTGTTTTATTTGATATTGTTTATACACATCAACGTGCCAATCAAAAGGTTATCTCGGTTATGACTAGCCAATTCCGCTTAGGTGCTCCCCAACCTGTAATTAATCCAGCGCACGCCTAAATGGATGATCTCACCGAGGTGCGTGAAAGCACAGCCTTCACAAGGGAAGAGGTCTGACAGCTGCTAGGGTGGACTGGCGGATTTTCCCTGAAGACAGGACACCGTGAATTACAAATGAATACCCTTAATACACATTAACATGAGTAATTACTCGGCATCACTAACACAAACTCGTCGGGGCTCGCCCTCCATCACGTGGTTAGTGTGGTGACGGTTTATACACAGAGCCGGCTAGGACGGGAGTAATTGCACCGTACACTAATTACATAGTTACATAGGCCCTTGAATGATACATGAAATAAGATGGGACACGAGATGAATATTCACAATAAACACACACATGTGTGAAAATAAGCTTAGGTGGCATAGATGCTGCTGGATGAAGTTCGTAGCAGACCACATGGTGCACGTGAAATTACAATTTTTCTGCGTGGAAACGGCAAACTAAATTCAGACAAATATTATTCGTGTTTGGCAAATGGTTCTCTTTACGATCAGCGTTGTAACAGACTTGTAACATGCCTGGTGGCGGTGAAATCAAACATTACTGTGACCGTGTGGTCAAGTACAAAAAGTATCAATTTACGTGAAAAATACATTAAACCCTGAATGAAAAATACATAGAACCCTGAAATAAATGATTGCACATACAATGTTATATAAATAAGCTCTTAAAACGCAATGATGGTGTATACAAAGACTTGGCTTCAGTCGGCCACATGGTTGCCGTAAAATATTCATACACTACAATTACCTTTAAATACATACAGAACAATAAAGCTCTTAAAATTGCGTGTAGCAATTATGCAGAAGTTACAATGAAATTCCATAAACATAGGCAGTTGGCGTCTAATTTAAATGTGCGGGCCGCGTGACCTCTCTGAAATGTTTCTCCTCCTTCTCCTCGATTGAGTTAAAAATGCCACAAGGGCGTAAAAAATTAGTAAAGCGGGAGCATAATGCTGGGGAAAATGTCTGGCAAAAACGTACGTAAGCAAAGATTAACCGGTAAACTACATGGACTATGGAAACCTACATCAGTGAACAAAAGTTGTAGTTTGCACATGACAATGTCTTACCTCGCCAGCTCTCCTCGATAGACTGTCCAGATACAAGCGTCGCACGGACTATCATGGCCGCCTATGTGGTTACATAACCGGAAGTGCTAAGCACGCCCAGTGAAATATTTTATAATGATAGTAAAATGGCACAAATTAAATTAGACATTGTTTTACATTTATATAATTTCGTTACGAATTTCAATATTATTTTAATGTCTCTTTTTGATGGCGTACATGCCAGAACATTAAGTTTTTTTTTAAATCTCGGTGCCACAGGCACTATGAATATTCATAACCAAACAATTAAAATTAGTACAATCACTTTAAAACGTTTTAAGACATACTAAACACTTTAAAGATAATATAACACATTTAACCCTGAAATTGATATTTATAGGAAAGTTCAAAATTATCGGCCTCTTCGCGCACATGTGGTATATAAATATGAGTGGAATAAAAGTTACGGTAGGCTTATTTCTGTGCATGTTCACAGCTATATTTTAAGTTTCTATAACAAAAAATGAGCGACACGAGTTACCTGCATGATTTTAATGTCTCTTTTTCGTTTGACTGTCTATTCCTTCGTTATTCGAACTGAGGGTGTCCTTTTAAATAAATAATCCAAGACATATCAATAACAAAAAGTTAAATACTACAGTTCATTAACTTAACACACTCGCGGCAAAATATTAACGTGCATTACTTGTAATGTGCTATGTCGTGGAAAACAAATATGTTAACGTAACTTAACCGTAATAACTATCGTTAATTCAGGCATTTTTAAAACGTCATGAAGTTGACCTAAATAATGTTATAGGCCTAAACTGTCAATATTCGTACGAAATGGTTTTTGAAATAGACCTACGACAGAATACTTTGAAAAGCTGTAAACAGTAAACAACACATTTGACAGGTGTAAAGGTAGAAGTCACATTTCAATGTTTATTTTTAGGTGTAGCGAAAGTATACGAACATATGTACACACACAATGGAATGTAAACATTGATTTTGACAGATGCTACATGGTATTCACATGGCAATGTTTGTTTAAATTTGGCGGAAGAATACGAAACGGACTTGCAAGTAGATATTTAGCAGGGCTCCGAGAAAGTTGCTTCCAATGGGGAATGTACTATAGATAAGGATATGCTGGAGTGGTTTAACCAGAAGCGTGCCGCGGGAACGCCAGAGTCGGGTTTAGTGTCTGTGAAACAAACCCAATATTTTTTTGAAGAACTGGGAATGGAAGGCGAAACTTGTTTTCTACATTAAAACTGTTTCCCATAAGCTGGAGCAGCCGGCTGTATACCGCACGCACTGGACAGTGTGGGAGGTGTGGTGCATGACACGGGAGACATGCAATTCGCTTTGCAGGTCTGTGTTTCCACTCTCCAGGGTGGGTCGTTGGGAGGGGGGATGGCCTGTTTCCTAGCAATCAAGTGATAAACACCACACGCATTCCGCTGCGTTGTTTGTATTAACTGTAGCTGCGAATTTCTTGTTATGTTCGTGAGAGAACTACCGTGATTACCTGCATATTTTACACACTTTATATTACGGTTTTGTATGTTAGAGATCCGGGGTTCATAAATGACGCATTTTTTTTTATTTTAATTTCTTGGTTTGCTAGCATATAATAAGGTACCGAAATTATGCGAGGCCGAAAAATATGTGGGTAAATACAGCAGTATGTCAAGAATAGGTTAGGTCAAACACAGAAACACCCAGTATTCAGTTACGACCATACGAAACTTAAGGTTGGAAAAAGTATTTTTCTCTTAGTATGCGGATTATCCACGATTTTAGGTTATCCGCGGCAATCACTTCCTCCATTATCGCCGATAATCGAGAGTCAACTGTACTATCAATAAAATATATTCATATTCTTATAATTAATTATACATATATTATTAATTACTATCAAATCAATAATCACAGACACAAAAAATATATTTTTTAAATCAATAAATTTCATTGGACTTGCAAGTTTGCAACTTTCACAACAGAAAAATTGTTGAGGCAAGATAGAAAGACATTGATGTTGGTTACAATTAATAATGTAATCAAAATTAAATCACAAATGTTAAACAATTTATCGGAGAATACAAAAACTTACCTTGCCCGAAATATGATGAGAATTGCCTTCTTTGTGCGCCTTTTGAAAAATTAAACGAATTCATTAAAAAAAAGAATGTGGATCTCACATTAATAACTGATGAGAGAATCATAAAAAAGTGATTAAGTCACAACTGAGCAGTAAAATGAACTACGAGAAAACAAAAGTCTTCTGGAGTTCTGTGTAAAGGCAATGTCAACATTAGGCCTACCTTAAAAAAAATTACATTTAGAAAGTGAAAAAAACACTATAAGAGTTAGGCCTGTCAAATCATACACAGAAATAGTTAATTAGAACTGTAAAAGTCTTCTACAATCAATATTTATGGAACCTATTTGCAGCAATTACAATAAAATAAACATGTACAAAAAACATTCCTCACAAATGGTGAATTCTGGTAGGCCTGTGATCATTAAGTAATGAAAACTAGTGGCAATTACATCAAACCCATGACCGCATGTACTATTACCGAAACATGGATATTTAATATAAGTACCCATCGTCCCCACAAACAATTTGAATACAGTGTGATGTCCAATACGATTAGTATTTATTACCATAGCTAAAAAAATTTACCACAGAGAAAAATGTACTTTAAATAGTCTTTCTGGATAAACAAAACATTATACGTCTCAGTTTTAACGTAATTAGGCCTAAATAATTAAGGTGATTGTTCCGTATTGCGTATCTAAATCGCTCAAAAACCACTGCATTGCGTATCCAATGATCCAAAAAGTTGAGACAAAAAACTGCCAATTACGTATCCAATCACACCTGGGAAAAAGCCCAAATAAAATACAAAGTCTCCCCCTGCGTATCCAGCGCACCTTGAAAAGGCTGGTTTTTACCGAAAGTTTCCCTTTGCATATCCAGGTGACAAAACGTGCAGGACCGAAAAGGACGACATTGCGTATCCAAGCGGGAAGGGGGGAAATTGGTGCCGCATCCCACTTGTTTCGAATTGCGTATCCAGCCAAGTCGGGGAAGAAATTTCAACCTACGCCCAATTATAACCTATAGCGTATCCAAACCAAAAATAGAATATAGAGTAAAAGACTCCATTTTTTTTTCCGCGTGGCGTATCCAGGTGCCAAAAGTAACTATTGCTAAAAGTTTCCTATCGCGTATCCAAAAATATTTTTTTTTTTTCGCCATTTTCTCGTCCCTGTTTAAATACACACGATTCGCGAAGTATGATTTTTTTATTTACTTTAAAGAGAATATTTATTAATTACTAACATCTTTAAAATAATTTTAACCATTTACTGTATAAAGATTTTTATGTTCACAGTTACTAAAAGGGTACCGTAAAATCGTGAATTTAACCATATAGATATTTAAGTTTTATTTATACATCACTTTTTTAAATAAATTACCTCAACACTCGAAACTGGCAGGTACAAAGTCCGCCAAAGCAACAGCGTATGCAATTGCATCTGCCGCCGGCCGAACCGGTCGTGACAGATACGACTGCACTATGCCTTTTCGCGATAGCGAATGAATGTCATTTTTTTAAAAATCAATTTACCTTAATAATTAAAACTGGCAGATCCAAGTTTTGCGGATGCAACAGATGCAAGTACACCCGTCGTCGCCGGGCGGACTCATCACCACCCACTCGACTATTTTGGGCAATTTTCCAGATTGCGAATGAATGTTTACACTAACAGTATGTCAATGAAACATTAATTTAAACTTGAATCAAACAGCAACTCAATTAAACATTAAATTAAATTTGAATAAAACATCCACTCAATCAAACATTAATTTTAATTTGATTCTAACAGCATCTCAATTAAACATTAATTTTAACTTGAATTTAACAGCAACTCAATCAAACCTTAAACTGAATCAAACCGCAAGTCAAGCACACTTTAAACGGAAACAAACAGCATGTTAATTACACTCCAATTTTATACTGCAATGGCAACAGCAACTCAATCAACTTTTTTAAAACTTCAACTGCAACAGCAACTCAATCTCGCTTGTACCTGCAAATTAATAAAAAAAACCGTAACAAACAGATACCTGTCGAAATTGAGATAGCCTTCGTCGCCATCTCCTCTGCACCGATTACGATGGTGCATGTCGGTAGTGTGAATCAGCAAAGCGTGCTGTCGTTCTGCGTACCGATGATTCTTTTTCCAGACATATTCGGTCAGGTAGCCGACCCAAGATTTTTTCAGTCGGCCGAAGCAGGGAATGCTGTATCGCACAGAACACCAACTTCGCTCGATGTTTTGAGTGTGCACCCTCAACGTCTCACCCCTCTTCATCTTTAGCGTGTTTTGAGTATTTACCATTCCGCTCTTTTCTCTGCACAGGAATTCCCGCCTGTGATTCACTTGCATGTGACTGTAACCATGAATGTCCAAGTTGCTGTAACCGCGCCAGCAGTCTGAAATTATCGTCGTGCCCGAAGTGATCCACTCGCGAATGATTTTGGTCAGCTTCGACGCGTTCCTGTTTTCTACCGACACCAGGAAGAATGTCTTCTGATCGTCCCGCTGCACTCCGCCGAAAACCCACTGGCCAAAAACTTTACGACCTTTGCGGTTCTTGCGTTTGCCCAGCTTCGACTCGTCAATCTCGACCACTTTGCCCGGCCCTCCGATGCGTTTCCTGTACATCAACACCCAGGCTATGCACACTTGGCGGCAGAAACTCGACCAGGCGGCGATCGTCATTCCCGAGCACAAAAGTTCATTCACTATAGTCTGCTGTCGAGGGTATTTGATCAGGCACCAGAATAAACACAACTCGACTATCTTGCCTGGAGACAAGTTTGAATCTCTGACTAAACTGCCCTGTCTTGCAGACACTTTAAAGTTGCTTTTGGTACTGTCCTCCATTCGCCGTCGGCACCAGTAAAACAAGCCCCTGTTTTCCATCAATTTCGCATCGCCTTCCCCACATTTTTCTCACCATATTGTCGATTTGAGAATGTCGTTCTCGATTAGAAACGTGTTTATGTTCGGCGAGGAATGAATAACTTTCCTGGCATTCAACATTGTGATTTTACATCCCGCGCACACCATCTTGGGATTCGCGAGAGAAAATTTACGGGAAAAAATGCTTGGATACGTGGTACGGAATAATTGTTGCTGAATTTGGATACGCTAAACAGAACTTTGCCGGATACACGAAACAGTACTAGACTACAAAGTAAACAACTGGGATGTATACTCTATAGTAGACACTGAATGTTTGTATGGTTTTCCCATTACGATACGCAATACGAAACAATTACCAGAACGGTGATTTTTCCGTATTGCGTATCTAAATCGCTCAAAAACTACTGTATTGCTTATCCAATGAAACAAATTGTCAAGACAAAAACCGCCAATTACGTATCCAACCACACCCGGGAAAAAGCCCAAATAAAACACAAAATTTCCCCCTGCGTATCCAGAGCACCTAGAAAGGGCTGGTTTTTACCAAAAGTTTCCCTTTGCAAATCCAGGTGACAAAACGTGCAGGACCGAAAAGGACGATATTGTGTATCCAAGCGTACAGGGGGCAAATTGGTGCCGCGTACCACTTGTTTCGAATTGCTTATCCACCTGAGTCGGAGGAGAAATTTCAACCTACACCAGGTGCCAAAATTAACTATTACTAAAAGTTTCCTGTCGCATATCCAATTTTTTTTTTTTTCGCCCTCTTCTCGTCCCTGTTTAAGTACACACAATTCGCGATGCACATTTTTTAAATTTACTTTAAAGATAATATTTATTAATTATTAAAATTTTTTTAAAATTTTAACAATTTATTATATAAAGATTCACACATACACAATCACTAAAAGGGTATGGTAAAATCGTGAATTTACCCGTATAGATTTTTAAGTTATATATATACACGTCATCACTTTTTTTTATAAATTACCTCAACACTCGAAACTGGCAGGTCCTAATTCCGCGAAAGCAACAGCGTATGCAATTGCATCCACCGCCGGCTGAACCGGTCATGACAGACACGACAGCACTATGCCTTTACGGGATCGCGAATGAATGTATTTTTTTTTATCAATATACCACAATAATTGAAACTGGCAGATGGATACTTTATAGTACACACTGAATGTTTGTATGGTTTTCCCATTACGATACACGATACGAAACAATTACCTAAGAGGTTCTGCGGTGGTCTTATGTAACACCGAGGAAGAGTCGTAACTGTCTGGATTACTGTATTCTTTCTCCTACTTCTCCTTCCATCAACACCACATGCTTGTTTTATTTCATCACCATATTTCGTGAGTGAGCTCCTTCCCTCTCCCCCCACTCTTATTTTTTTTCAACTATTTTCTTACCCAATGAGCACACTTGGTTTATTTCATTACCATATTTAGACTGTGACTTCCATCACTCTTTCCTTAAAATAAAAAAATAAAAATTAATCCCTCACATAATCGGCATGCTTCATGCTTGTCCTCTCTTTCCAATTACCCTTCTCCAATTTCTCCCCTCCATCGTTGTCACACGTGATATCGCATCATCGCCACACTCACCTCTGCTCTGAGTTCCGACATTTCAACTCACTCTCTTAATTTCGTCTCATTGCGGTGAGAACAACATTATTACTTTCTGTACCGTTACGTGTGAAGAATTTATTATATTTGTCATCGATCTAGAAGGCAGAAACAAACAGATGTATTCTGTGCAGATAACGATACAGCAACTACATGTAAGTATCCAAGCATTATTTCATCAGTAGGTACATGTAAGTATTTACACATATTGTTTTTAAAAACTCATTTCTCGTGAATGTGTGTGTGTTTGTGTAAAACAATGTCTAGTAAAATTATATTTCTAGTGCTGAGATTATGCGGATCGTCGCTAGTTGCAGACAATAAATTTAACAACTACAATTATACCAAACAAATTGTTTCCTTTCAGAAAAATATCGGATAAAGATTTTCAGCGACTATTAAATAACGTTTCATTACGACCCGGCAAAGTGCTATTTTCCGTGTGTGGAAAATCTGTATATTCGAGTTTTATTTCTCATTTATATCGAAATGTTACTAAAGTTAAAATTAAAGGAATCGCATACGATTGGCGTAAATATTTATTGCAGTCTGAATATTCAGTAAAACTTTCGATGGAAAAGTACTTGTCGAAATACACATTTCCTTTGGAAATTTTCATAGTGGGCCATTCTTTGGGCGGTTTACTGGAGCGAATAATATTGGAAATTTACGACGAGGCGGACTTTCACAAATATGTGAAATGTGTATATTTTGTATGTGCTCCTTTATTCGGTTTGCAAAATTTCAAAAATGTTTTCGACGATGATTCGCTTTTATCCTTGCTGGCAGAAGAGACAGCCAAGTCCAAATACAATATATTTTCCAAAGATCAATTACTAGCGCTCTACAGACAATTTAGAAAGAATTTCGTGTTATTGTTACCGTACAGATTTTTTAAAACTACTCTATTAAATCACGAGTCGTCGACAACAGTAAACAAATATCACTGGATGGTTGAAAAATTGTTCAATTGCGCTAAATGAGGAATATTTGGTCGGTCTGTAGTCAATACAAATTCATATTATGCTACAATAAAAAATCTCGAAATGAATTGCATGGCAAACAATTCCCTGCCACTAGATGCGAGATGGCCCGCCTTTCGCGAGAAAAATAATTCAGACGGGGTCACTTCATGTTTCCAATTTTATTTTTCCGACTATGGCGACAGAACGATCTCCATACGAGTTTAGTATTTGAATATCTCTCTGAAAACTAAAAACATTCTTGAAATAAACGACCACTCTCCACTCGGCCACACATTTTTACTAAACAGCGAGTTTATTAAAAAATATTACAAATTTAATTACGCAAGATGTGTGTATATATATTATATATATATATATATATATATATATATATATATATATAAGATCACTTAAATAATTGGACACAACAACCCAAATGGCTTCTACTATCGACATTGCCTTGAATGATTTTTATAAATTTTACACTTTGAAGGAACCAGTCGATTCAAACACAGCAAGTAAAAAACACGATAAATTGAGCGACGAATACATTATACAGTTGGATATTCGAGAACATAAACTTTCAAATGCCAATATCATTTTCACGTACGATGTCAAAACGTTTATAAAAATTGTCAAAATCAACTTGTTTCTACTCGATGGTATAATCAACTACGAAGCTCTGTTGAAACTCAACCCGAAACTCAAAATCGATTCCATTTTATCCATAATTCAAGATCTAAATAATTCTACGAAAAGTTGTTTTACGATATGTTTAAAATTCTTCCAAAATGGATGGGCGAACATTCGGCGATAATCAACCAACAAAACCAAATTTTTGCGAGTTACCTGACGAATAAATCACCGAAAATTATCGAAGACTTAAATCGAGAAGTATTCAGGCTCGTGGAAAAACCCAATCAAGTAAACATGGTTTCCCTGGTCAAATTAATTTTCCGATTCTACGTGATAAAATTTGATCAGGTAAGTTCGCTATTGCATATATTGTTTGTACCAGTGATGGTTTTCTGCCTAGCGTTCGCCCTTGCCGAACATACACGCGCAGAGGTGAAAAAGCAAAACTATTTACCCGCTAGTCCCGAAGCACAAAATACACTGGGATTAGATGATATGTTTTGTGCAATTTATTGTTCATGTTTTTGAAAACCGTCTTCAAACTCGAAGCCGTCTTTGAGCATTACATTTCACCTCTGCTCGGACACGACGACAGCGAAGCATCCACTCTAAACGTACACAAATTCTTTTACCGATGCTCCAGTGGTGTTTATTGGAAACTATTCGGACCTCGGGTCAAAGAGTCAATTATAGCAGACCAAGTACACGGCTTGTGCACAAATCTGTTTGATAGAAACAGAAATTATTTACCGCTCCTAATCGAAGCCATCGACGAAAAACTGCCCTTTGACGATTTCAAACAATGAATGCTTCCGTTCATTTTCTGTGGGAAAAAACGACTGGTGCCAGAAGCTGGCGATCGTCTATGGTTATATCCTCGCCTTTGGTCTTCGAATGATGAGTGCAAAAATAATTAAAACATCAGTGTGCATATATCTAATGAGATCGGTGTTTGAACATATTCGCAAAGTTAATATACCTAGTTATTCGTTTATGCAAGACTTTTTTACGATATTTCGCGAGCACGACTCTATAGGTGAGGTAATTATAGAACAATTTAAGGGAAATAACAGTTTATGGAAACAATTTCGAAAGAATTTTAAGTCTAACAATAACTTGCTCGGTACCATAACAGGCCAACCTAAAACAAAATGTATATAATAATTATTTTTAATTTTTTTTGACGAGTAATAAACTTTCAGATAGTCGCCTAAACTAAACAAACTGAATGAGAATTGGATAAATGAGAAAAACACACATAACAAAGTGGCAATTAATTTTGGTAAAAAAAAAAAACACACTTTTTTATTTAAATTGGTGATATTTTATAATTGTCATCAAGTCGTGTTTATTACTAGATAAATTATATTGTTATTTTAATTCGTGTTGGCAATTTGCATGTTCACTCCACAAAAAGCTGGCGGGACGTACCGGATCCTTACATACCGTAATGTGCCTAAGTTGATGACAATATGTAGCGTGCTCTTCTCTTTCGTGTCGTTCCGTGGTTTCAATTACTACAGCGCAATTTTCCGAATCCCGAGGAGTCGTGTAATTCATATACGTATAACCACATGTTAATTCTTGCTTTCAGCCAATTTTAATGTGCATGGTTTCGATAATTTGCCAATAAGAATTATAATAATATCATTCTTCCCATTTGACAGTTTTCAAACACCTTTTGCATTTGGCGTTGCAGGGAATGCTAAAACGCTGAAGATGCATCACCGCCGGACGTTTACAATAGAATGTTCAGATCCGTTGCAGTGTTGTACATGATTCTCCAACTCGTGAGTATAGTACGAGTTTATACAACACCGATAATTATTCGGAACCCCACAAGGAAGTTCCGAAGCCAATTATCGATGTTCCTGACTCGCACCTTACATTACAATGTTTCGATCGAAAGGTTTGGTTGAAATACTGATAAAGTTGTGGGTTTCGTCGTGATAACGTATTACAAACACCATGGTTATCATGTTACTGACGATTCGCATAATGTCTGCCATTAAATATATAGGAATCGTTGAAAAAAAGATTTTTTTTGTATCCATTGGTGGCTCGGTGGGGGGAAGTCTACATTTTATTTGGAAGGTGGTTTAATCTCCCTTTTGCTATAAACAATGTAATACGTGTATTTTTTTTTTTTTTGTTTTTGTTCGTGATCAATATTCATATAGTGGTCTGAAAAAACAACTTTAGTTGGTCTGTTTTAACCATTCAGTGCAATACCGTTGACAACTAGAATGTCTGCCAGCGCATAGGTAGGTATATTGGGAATTTTCGTAGACTTGTAGGAAACCATCGCAAAAATCAGATAGAGTACAACTTCTGACGAAATTCCTGTGTGTATATTGTTTACGTGAATAATGTTTAGTAATTTCGAGTAAAACTCTTCGGGATTAATGCTTGCATCTATTTGAGCCAATTCGTGCAATTTCTGAAGAAATGCCAGTTGAAATGATTTGTTTTCCACTTTGGTTTTTAGTTTGACGAGTTCGTGCAAAGTTTGTGTGTTTCACTGTACTTGATTTAGAAAGGCATCAATTTCCAAATCTGCAAACACGTCTTTAATTAATTTTTTTTCTCGTGAATTCGTGATAGTAAAAGTTGTTTAAGGCGAAATCTATAGACTCGTTCATACCGTACAGTCTTTTCGTCTCCTATTTGTAATATTCAATTTCCAAAAAAATTTACGAAATATCATTCTTTCGACCGTGGCCAATCTTTGCGAGTTTTTCGACACTGTCCGTTTTTATTTTATCTCTCTCTCTCTCTCTCCTCTCTCTCTCTCTCCCTCTCTCTCTCTCTCTCTCTCTATATATATATATATATATATATATATATATATATATATAAGCTTAGTTATAAATTAAATATTTTCTTCTCAGGGTTTTGCTTCTTACAAATAATTACATTCTTTGTTTTTTGTCTTGTTTGCCAATCTCGGAATCATTATTGAATAAAATAAGGGCACCATCCTCCACATCGCCACTCTCATCACTGTCGTCGTCGGGGGGGGGGGGGGGGCGAAGGTTTTATGTTTACCGTTTCCAGCATGACTCGGCCGCCGCCACAAAACTGAAACAACACACTGTTCTCATCGATGGAGTCTTTAAAGTGGCCGAAAGTCGAGTGTAGGCACACCAAGCTATCGTATTTCTTATAGTATAAATGTGTAAACACGTTATTCATTCATAAAATTTCTATCAAAGGATCCATATTGTTTTGTTTTTCCATTGCGAAAAACACGTCGCTCTTGAAGAGCGTAATCGCCGTGTCTCGAGCCACATCCATCGCGAGTTGTTTGGCAATATTTTGAACTATCGTAAAGGCAGAATTCAAACTCCATTTCGTCTCGTCGATGATGTTTATTAGGGCAAAATACATAACATAGTCATTTTTGTATAAATTGAGTAGCTTTACCGAAATATCATCAAATGCGAAAGACAGCATGTCGTGTTTCATACTGGTAAAATTAAAATTTATGTACAAGTTTCGCGAAAGCTCTTTCCATTTTATTTGTCAACAGACTTTGCATTACAATCGAAACAAAAAATGACAGAGTGATGGGTTACAAAGTTATTTCTGAAACCAAAATAAATAGATTTTTTACGGCTGTAATTATATTCGGTTGTCGGCGACAACTGAAGTGATGGAGGTTGCAATGGTGGTGGAGATTGATTAAATATCTCTAGAGGTTTTACAAAATGTTCATGTTTGGGTGCATTAAAAAACTTTTCAGTCATTAAAACCAACAACAAGACTATAATAATCAATAATATTAGCTGTAAAAGAAATATATACTTCATATTATGGAATATATAAATGAAACACTATTGAAAAAATAATTATTAGTTTTTATTATTATTAGTAATTGTTACTGTATTAACAGTCCTATTATTAAAATAAACAGTCTTAAAAGAGAATCAAATTCCTGGAGGGGGCAAAGTTACCTGTACTGGTATCTGTATAAACCCTCCAGGCAGCATCATAGTTGGTGCGAGAAGTGCCGTTCCCATTACATGTGCACCAGCAGAGGGTGGTGGTGCCGATGGTGCTGACGGTTCCGAAGGTGGGTTCCTTCTTTTACTAGGCCTCATCCTCCTCCTCCTCTGAGAAGTAGATTATATCCTTGATGTTAAAGGAGATGACATACTTAGCACCAAAGAAGACGGCATCCTTGACATCGAAGGTGATGACGTCATCGGCGTTGAAGGGGATGTCCTCTTCAGGTTCAAGGCCGATGACATCATCGGCGTCGAATGGGATAGCCTCGAGCATGACATCCTTGGCATTGAACAAGTTGGCGTCTTCGGCATCAAGGGCGATGAGATCTTGGAAGTTGAAGATACCAAATTCTTCAAAGTTGAAGGCGTTTGCCTTTTCAACGTCGAAGGTGTTCGCCCCCTTGATGGCCTCTTCGTCAACGATGTTGATGGCCTCTTCGGCGTAGACGGTGGCATCATTGGCTTCGAAGATTGGCATCTCTGCCACTGGCAACCCCTACATTCAATGCATGGCTGGTTACCCATCGGCTGACGGTTGATGTTTGTCGCAAAGTTCACTGCTTCTATAATCTGGTTTCGATTGGAACACTTGGAGAAAAAAATTCTCTGGCTCTTACCAGGGCACTAGAAGAAAAAAATACTCTGGCTCCTACCCAGAAAACTAGGAGTAAAACATACTCTGGCTCTTATCAGGACACTAGGATAAAATCATACTCTGCCTCCTACCCAGGGCGTTATGAGAAAAAATTTAAGTTAGTCGGTCAAGAAGGGGGGGGGGGGGGGCGTGAGGGGAACCTCCTTTTTGTATTGTAATAAAAAATTATTTCTGCCCCGAGATAATTCTCGCATAGTCATGTATAGTCATGACTTCTCGCATAGTCTAGTCATGACTTTGAGCGAGCAAGTGCATATCATATACACCGATATGAAAAAAAAAAAAAAAAAAAGAAACATGAATATACGAGTGCGTGAAGTAAAAAAGAAAAGAAAAAACGCACTTATAGAGTAATCCCTCCCCACTACCCTGAAACACGAAATAAAACATTTACTCGGTGCGTTTATAAACACCACGCACTTTGGTCTAGAGTCAGTGTGCTAGGGATAGCAAGTATAGGACTGTAAAGATAGCTGTTGCTAATTTTTTACATTTGCAAGAATGGATAAGGTTGTTCAAGCGAATAAGGTAGAGTTAGGCGGGTTATTTGAAGGAATGGGGGATAAATTTAGAAATATTTATGATAGGTTTTTGATGCACCTTAGTACAAAAAAGTAAATTCAATTACTATTAGTAAAATATACAGAAGCAAAGGAAGAATTAAAAAAAAAGCTAGAGGTTCAAAATAAAATAGGGAAGGAGTTGGTTAAGGAGTATAAAGAGTTTTGGGAAATTTGGCACAAATATAAAATTTCACGAAAAAGAAATAGTAAAAAATCACGAAAGCATTGTCAGTGTAATATTACACAAAAGTGTAAATTTTGTAAAAAAGTAAAAAGTCTGCTTTCCTTAGAAGCGAAAGAAACAAAAGCTTAAGCGTAAATTTTCGTTTGACTTTAGAATGTTTTTTTTTTTTGTTTAATTTTAGGGTAAAACAGATTGTGACGGGTTTTTTTTTTTCACAGCTCTTTTACCAGCCAATGTTGGGGGAAGGGCGAGAAAGAGGAGTTGGAAAGCAACTTTATCAACTATACAGTGGCTCCTCTTACAACTTCAGCGGATGTCCCTCATCCAGCCACAGGCGTCACTCGCCCAACTGTCCCTTGCCCAGCCATTGACCCAGCAGGAGAAGCAGTTCCCTCCTCACCCCCCACACGTACAATCACTACCACAACCCCTACCACATCTCTTAGCGAAATTCGAGCTGTGTAGGGAGTGTAGGGTGGGGAGAGCAGTGTGGGAGGAGAAGTGCTTCAACTTCATAATTTCCGAAAGTATGGATGATTTTTAAAAATTAAAATCCTACACTAAAATTATATACCCTATCCCGAGGGATCCTAATTCCCACTGTAAATTTGTACCCTCGGGTAAATATTAATTAATTTATATATGTTTAAAAAAATGTTGTTTTATACGTGTAATCTTTTATTTTTTTATATTTGTCATCATTTATATTTTATATTTGTAATAATTTTATAATTATAAAATATTTTAAAAATAAATTTTTTTTTTTTAATTATTTATTTTGAATTTTTTACATTACCTTCAGGAATAATCTGTATCTTTGAAGTTGAATAAATTGTTTTAACTCATTCAACCAAACTGAATTTAAGAAACTGTTTGGTGAGCAAAATGAAGTGTGAATTTTGTTGGAATGGCCAAACACATTGTAAAAAGCTCGTAGCAAATGAGGTTCGAAATAACAAGAATGTTCGTATATTTTGGCCGTATCCTTTTCTCCAATCTTTTCTATCTGAGCTTGTAAAACACAATTGCAAATCGCATTCATGATTAGTGAATTTGGAGAAGTGATTATTTGTCCCGTTGTATCTGAATTTATGGTAATGTGAACACATTGAAAGTAACATGCACTTGGTAAAGTGTGTGCACGGTTACTCTTGATTGAACATGCCAAATTATGAGCTGGTCGTTTGACAAAATGTCTCATGCTGCACGACGTAGCAGTATTTGTTTTTACAGAATTTGTAAACTCAGTTTTCATATTTCCCGCATAAATATCGAGCAAATGAAAGAATACTCTTCTCCAGCTAGCGGCATATTCTTCTATAGCGAGAGTGAAAAAAATCGGTCTGAAAAACAGAGTATCAAAGTTTTCCAATTTAGGTACAAAATATACATCGGCTAAAATATTTTGCACTACCGTACTCTTTAAACTGGTTGTATATGTAGTCTCCCGATTGGAGACGCCATCAACTAAATGGATAAATCTCAACGGTGATGTCAAGTATTTGTTTAAAGATAGAGCATTAGGCGGTATTGAGACTTTGACCAATCCTTGGATAGGGTTGCGATTACATTCGTATACAAACATATTGTGTAATTTCAATTTCGTGAGTAGAGGAGTGCCATCCTTGTCCCTTGTCATACCTATCGAATGATATGGATGTTCCATTGTAGTTTGATTGGAATCATAAATCAGGGAGCAGTTGTGCGATGACTCATGAATAGCATTTTTGTACTTGCACGTGAGTGAAAGCCTATGTTGGTCGTCAATTTAGTTTTTTTTTTCTGCAAAGGAAACACGATTCATAATAATAATAATAATAATATTTTTTTTTTTTAGTTTTCAGCTAGGTATATAAAGAGTCGCTGTTCTCTCGATGGTCTTATTGTGAAAGTAGCAGTTGTTGTAGCACGATTAGTTGATCATTCCAGTTAATTTCAAAAGCGCAAAAGGACGACAGTTGTTTGACGTATAGATAATCTTGGAGTGTGGTGTTTGGTAACTTAACAAGAAAATCTTTAAACTTTGACGGAATATCAGTATTGCTATTAAGATCAGTGACAAATTCCTCTTCGAAATCTTCGTCAGAGTCTTTGTTATCGTCATTTTCGCGAGTGTAAATGCATGCCAAGAGACCGTTGCCAAAATACGTGTAAAACCGTTTAAATTCGTCCAAAATTTGCAGTTGTGGGTCGTTGAAGATATTTTTGAATATTTCCAATACTCTGGTCATTGCAAAACTTAGTTGGTTAGCCATGACTAAAGGCTCTTATATAACAAAAAAAAATTAGACCTCTACCTTTTTTAAATCTACAAAATAAAATATTTATATTGAGGTCTTTCATCTACAACAATCAGATACATGTTGTGGGCATTGATGTCAAAACGATGAAGAGGCATCAAGAAATCTTGTCTTACCCCCTCTCGATATACTTTCTAGTTGCTGAAAACATGGAATACGAAATGTGCCAATTACTGATTGAGTTATATGAACCATATATCGATTCAATCTTCGACACAATCTCTCTGGAAACTAACTCGTTGATGGAAATTTTGACTCAAAATGCTACAAGCACATTGCACGTTTCATATCATTTGGTAAAAATTGAATTTCTCACCACGAGTAACTTGAACACGGTCTACAAATTTCTCAATAATAATAATAATGATTATTATTATTATTATTATTATTATTATTAAATGTACCATCCAGTCAACTGATTTGCATTTCATTGTGCAAATGGAGTGGTACATCGATACTGTAACTTCAGAGGAGCTATTACAAAATTCATCCATCAAACTGAATCAACTTGCAAAACTAAAGTTTCGCAGACCGAAACATGGGATCGGTAATCGAATGGTGAAAAATATATTTCGTGCAAATTTTGTGTACTCAGTCATCGATTCTAAGCATCTGATCCTGGACACGTCTTACGACTACATTCTCTGTTCAAGTACATTCCTGTCGTGAGCTTCGACATCGAGACTGGTGTGAATAATATGGAAGACTTGCCCCTGGGGGGTCTCGCTCCAGAAAAAAACTGCTCCTGTTTGTGCTCTATTGTGAGTATCTGGATGTCAAAGTGAGTATAATTTCATGCCTAAAATGTCACGGCATGCCCAATGATTTCGACGTGGAAATGCGGAATACGAAGGATTGGCCGCGAAACGCATTTGGATCCAAGGTTTCTCACACGAAGAGGATCTCATTACTAATTTTCTCTTTTGGTATTGTCAGGGATACTTGTTGAAAATGCTAATGGGATACCAAAATTACCCACATTATTTCGTCGGCCATAACATTATCGAATACAATTTGAAATTCCTATTGACTCACTTGCGAGTTCTCAATATGCAACGCGAAATAAAAGCATTTTTAATCCTAGGAAAATTAATCACAGCTCCGCTCATTCGTTTTCACCATGACGGTATCATATTCGATACATTAACACTCTTGAAAAAAAAATGCATTAGCGAGTGGGACTTTGTCGTTGGGGAACTTGTCTAAAAACTATCTGAGCCAAAATTTTAGGAAAATCGATTTGAACTTTGTGCTTATGCGAATTTATTATATTCTATATGACACCATCACAGACGATGACTTTCGTCACGAGTGTATGAGAAATATCTTTCACATCGAGCCCTACAACAAGAAAAGTTTGGTGCAGTGAACACTCAATACACAAATATGCAAGTGCGCCACACCGTGTACATTGATGGTAGCATGTGGTGTAAATTTACAGGTAAAAAGAATGCAGACTCTATCGTTTCCTACCGCATGGAGCAGGCTTTAATTTACAATGAGAGGGATTGCGTGGCCTTGGCCGGACTTCACAACACGTTTAATTTGGCAATTTTCACCAACCAATTGGCTAATCTGTTTAACTGCAGTCTCGAAGACAGTTCAATGAGTGCCATTTCTCGCCGGATCGCGAATGCGTTCAGTATCATGCGCTATCCTTTGATATGTTACCGGGATACCAGAGCAATTATTCAGTTTTACTGGCCATGCCCGATCTGAAATGTTTGTCGCTCGCCGAAAGAATGGATGTTAGACCAATTTATACCAAACCAAAGTTCAAGTACACGAAAATAGAATATCCCAGAGCCGTGGTGTTTACAAACCACAGTCTTTATTGGAATGTTATTCAATATGATGTCAATAGTTTCTACCCAAACATCATCATCAACAAACGACTTTCAAGATCGACCGTCGGTTGTTGCTGCGCCAAAGCATTGAATATGGTGTTTGAAAATGCTCCGATATCCCGCGATGCGTTCGATGAAATGCTGAGGAATGATGTAATTGCTCTGTACTTGACGGAAGACGAAAACCAAAATTATTCGGAATACATGAACATGATATATTCCGGCCAGCCTATCGGGAAGATGATACATTCCGTTGCGAAACTAGAGTCGTTGGCTGGCGGTACGCCCATTCTGATTCGTTTAGCCTCACATGCCAAAACTCTATAGTCTCTTTACTCGACTGTAGGAAAACTGCAAAGAAACAAGTGAAATCTCTTAACTCAGGGGGGGGGGGGGGGGGGATGAAGTCGAAAAAAGAATACTCTATGTTGGATGCGAAGCAACTGTCGCTTAAAATTACGGTCAAATCGACCTACGGGCATTTTGGCACTCCATATTTCCAGTTTATTAGAATTCCTGTAGCTATAGGCACAACATTGTTTACACGCAAACTTATCATACATTTATGTCGAATTACACCCGTGTTGTATCTACTGCATGCGATTCACGATCACAAACAAACAATAAACAACCTGATTGAAGGGGATCTCATGCAGTTGGTATATTTCATTCGCCAAGATGCCTACGATACCTACTCTAATATGGAAGCAAATAAAAAACTGATTGCGTACAACGAGACGAAACTCCCTGCAGTTGTTTGCAAAATTCCGTGAGAGGATTGCGAAATGGTCTTTGATGCAGATACCGATGGGTTTCAATTTATAAATATTTTGAAATTGGACAGTAACAAGTTTATTGAACTCATAAACGAGAATATTAACATAATTAAGGAAGGAGTATCGTTCTCGAAGGCACTGAGATACTAGCATCTATTTCAATAGTGAAGAAAAAAAACTTGCATTTGACAAAACTGATTGACTACAGTGTACTTTGCAGTAATCAAAACCAAGATGTGTTGAAACTTTGTTCTATTGTTCATAAAGGTTACGAGTGCAATGCATCGCGTTTTGTGAAACTAATCTACAACTATGTTGCAGCACTTGCCTTTTTCTTTGTGAATATTACCAAATAACCAACTGTTGTAAATTGGAAAAGTTCCTCAATTTCGAAAATATTTTGTTTGCCATTTACAACTACCTCTATTTGATAGATCAGATGGAATTGTACAAAAATGTAAAGTTAGTTAGGCCAAAAACTCATCTGCACGTCAAAGGTACATTGATAGTCTTGGTTCGTCCTACATTGGCCGTAAAAAAGGTGTTCTTGTACGATCCCGAAGACTGTCAGGCAGATCAATACTTGACTTTGGAAAAGTATTCCAAATTACCCCCGAGACAAAAAATAAACAATGTGCCACGGCCCGAAATGTATCAGATTCATTATGGTAAATATCTACGCAATTACGTAGAAGTCATACATTCAATTTTGAATGCAGTCATGCTTCAAACTTCCATAAAAACATACACAAAAACAGCCAATGAATTGTTTAAATAATTGTTTGAAAGTTATGAATATTATCTAACAGAACACAAAGTTTATTTGGATATTGCAAATGGGAGATTTCCAAAAGAATTTATTGAATGTGTCATTTACGACGAGTGATTCATAGAAAATGTGAAAATAAATGGTAAAAAATAGAAATAAAAATCATTTTTAAATTGGTTTTATTTTATTCGATAAAGATAATATACATATGAGGTTATTTTTTAAAGTACAATACCACATCTGGCTCGACTTGACCACCCTTTAGAGAAACCCACATCTACGACATGGTTGATAATTGATTTTGAGTAACTCCTCTTTGGAGGTTCCATTCTCATGAGTTTTTTTTCTCAATTTCATGACAAAAAACCGAATGTAAAAAACCTCACCATTGATGGACATATTAATTGTATCACTAATAGATGTGTCAAATGTGTGAGTGATGGATGTGTTGGTTGTGACGACTGTATTGTTTCCAACCTCACTGTTGAACGCTTTGACTACATTGTCCATAGCCTCGCTGTTGAGGAACAAGTCGAGCGTGTTGTCACCAACCTCATCGTTGACTGATGTATTGACGGTAGTATCACCAACCTCGCCCTTTATTGATATATTGACTGCAGTGTCACCAACCTCCCCATTGATTAATGTATTGATTGGGGTGTCACCAACCCCGCTATTGACAAATGTGTTAACAGTGCTGTCCACTGCCTCATACATGGGAAAATAGACGGCGTTGTCATTCATCATTCCATGTTTGATGAATGTGTTGTTCACAGCCATACACCCCACACCTTCAACCCCCATCGCGATCGAATGTGTCTCTCACCGTTCTTTATATTGAATGAATTTCATCAGATTAAAGTACCTTAGTGTTGGCTCATGAACACAAACCTTATTCTTCGCATATTTTATTTTCTTCCTCTTCCTTATCTTGGAATCCCGTAAAGACTTTATCCATCTACTGATGGTGTATTTGTCTACATCATGTTCTCCATACTTGACGGTGAATGCAAGTAATTCTCGAAATCCCTTAAACCTTGCATTTGCGCATTTATACACCTGTTTATCTCTGTTCCAAAGAGCTTCGTGTTTTTCATATATGTGAATAAACTCTTTTATATAGTCTTTACTAGCATACCATTTTGAATCGATACTTCCAGACTCAATAGACTGTGCTGACTCTTTGAAGTTCGAGGTATGAGTGCCTCGGGAACTGCGGTAGCGTTAGAAAAAATACACAGTGTTTTATACCTGGCGTCATAGGAGATTTCTTTTTTTTTTTTTTAAATTCACCCCATCACTCTATCTACGATCTTTTTTTTACTGTTTTTTCTTTTTAATCACTGGGTACCTATAAAGCTTCTTGTAAGTAAAAAAAAAAACATTTCAAGCCATGAAGTACATCTGGGTGGATGTAGAGACACTGTGGGTGGAATGGAAAGATTATTACGCCTCGTTCGATACCTGTATGAAATCGGCAAGTAGACATAGGGGCCATTATCATATTAACAACTATATCCACCACAATTGGCTAACTTTTACGAAAAAAGAAACATTTTAGTTTATAACATTGTAATTGCCAATCACTTTAAACATTTGCCATCGTCATCCACAATGCAATACATACGTTACAATAACATTTTCATGTTCATTTTAAATGTTGATAGTATTTCTTTATATGGTGAGAAAACAATGTCAAAATCGAATTCGGGGGATGTAAACTACGATTCAGATGATAAAATCCGGCAAACGACAACAGACTTGTTTGTGCCAGAAGACTCAACCGATGCGGTGCTATGGCGAGACTGTGAACCAGTTTACGTCATTAAAACAATCTTGGCCGCTTATGCCAATAAATTTAACATTTTGAATCTGTTAAAACATGATGAAAACCAAATAAAACAATTTAAAAGGTTGCCGCCGAGTTGAAGAGCATGTTAAAATAATAATTTTAAAAAAGACACAGCTTGTGGTGTTTTTTTTTAATTTGTAACACGTTCCCAGCTATAAATATGGGGACAGTTTCAGTAGCCAGCATAACAAAACGTGCAGTGGAGAGAGACAGATGGTACCAACAAGATCAAAGATGTTCTTTGCAGTAGTCTTACTGTTTTGCTCAACAAATATCTATGCGAATAAATTGCCATTTTGTTTACAGACATCAACAACAACAGAAGATTCATCCACGGTGAAGGCAATTGATGATCTTTCATTTTTGGTGCAGCAGAAGCGGGTTGTCAAAGAAGAATTGATTTTTACAAAGAGCAGAGACAATATTTCGGATCTGGTAAATTCCTATGGCAAAGGCAAAAGTTTTTTCAAAGTACAATGAAAGTGTTTTTAATTTGCCATACTTTTTCTGCCTCTTAACTGAAAAGTTTTTTGACCACAGGCATCATATCAATCTTATTACCAATATTCGCTATTCTGTGGAAAAGTCTCGAACACAAGACAATAAGTGGATATGTACCAATTAGAGAGAAGGAAAAGACATTCTTATAAACATGTATATTGGAGGAATACCAATGTAAAAACCACTATATATATTATTATGTAAAGGAAAGTAATTGAAAATTGTAGTGTATTGTATACGTTAGTAAAATAAAAATTAATGTAACGTTTAATACACTTATTTATTTTTTTGGTATATACAACCCTAAATAAAAATATGAAAGGTTCGCATCGTCAAGTACATCAAATTTGCTGATGATGATATGCTATTCTACAACTCGGTTGAATGTATGCTGTATTACACATAAATATGTATTAAGTTCATTTGCACTGAGTTGAAATAAATTTGCATGCACGCCGATAAGAGAGAGCACACATAACTTTGGTTGTTATTTTCTTGAAGATTTTTTTTCAATAAACCATTTGCTATTTTTTTCCGGAAAGCTATTTACAATCAAGCATTTTCCTCTGTTATTCATAATAAACAGATTATAAAATAAGCGGTGAACAACAAACTAGACACCGTCGTGTTTCTTGTGGATTGTATTTATAAAAAAATATGATTTTTTACTCAATTATTTTAAAGACAAAGTATTTTGGTTATAAACTACCAAGAATTATTTACAATTTAGAACTACCTATTACGTGATATAGGAACTATATTACTTAAAGCATACGAACTACATTACTGAAAGTATTTTTTAAAGAAAAGAAACAAAACAAATTACTTAGAATAACCTCGCTGGTGCGCACTGAAAACTGAAAAAGTGCATGTCATGTGATTGCCAGAAACGAGTGTAAATTTGTCAACTCATCTGTAAATATAAGTCTTTGCTGAACCAAATAATGTTAACAAGTGGGCACGACCTGACATTTTTCATAATAATTTTTATTTCCTTCCCAGATGCCTAGTTAAATTATTGCAATTCATCACTGATGATGTTGTGAGATTATTCAATAAATCTTTACATTCTTTTTATCTTAATGAAATATAGTATATAATATATAGTAAATTAGTTCATTTTACTAAAGTTAAAATAAGTTTGCTTATTGGAAAATGTTTCTTGAAGTAGAAAATAGAAAAATATGTTGTTGTAAGTACAATTATATGTTTGGAAGGAAGTGCCGCGGACACACATCCGTACATCGGGGAACCGAACCACACAAACACAACAGAAGACAGGCGACTGGAGGACATCGCTAGCCCATACACGAGTGTAAGCGGGGCTAGCCAGTCCCTGTCTGAAGGCGACGACAGCACTGTGGGGTCTGTGAAAGTCACCAGTGGGTCAACCGATGGTGGGGGAAGCAGACGAAACAGTGTCTCGTCCTAACACTCTCACAACTCTGACATTGCAAGTCGGGCTTCTCCTCAGGGCCTTGACGAGGAGTTCTTTTCAAATGACGGAGGAAGAGAAAATCTTTCTAAAAAAAAAAAGAAAAAACCGGTTCGAATTCCTGGGCGTGATGGGCGCGAAGGGAAGGGAAGAGAGCCGTCCCTCTTCACAAATCCCACCAAACCCACAAAGATACAGGCCTGTGCCTATAATAATTCCAGACAGCAGTTCACTGAAAACAGTGGCTAAGCAGCTCTGCCAAAGCCGTATTAGCTTTCGTAATACTCTCACACGGAGGCGAGAACTAAAACTTACGTTCAGCGCACGGACAGATTACGAGAAACCCCGAGTGCTTCTCAAAAAAATACACCATGAGATGAGATGAGAAGGCCCAGAGGTTCATCATTAAAGGCTAGCCAGAGAGCGACATCGAAATTGAAGACCTCAGGGACGATATCGGAGCTCGTGGGTTCGAAATTATAGACCTCCGCAATTTCACACGGAAACCCCTGCGTACACCCCTGAGGAACCTAAATACATCTCCACTGGCACTTGGTCAATTAGAATAAAGAACACAAAGCAAGACTTTCTCAGGGTCAAACGACTCTACTGGACTACTGTCCGGATAGTGCCGTACAATCCGCGCCCCGGAGATGTGCCACATTGCCGCAACTGCAGTCAGTGGGGCCACACACAAAAACACTACACTTTGCTGACTGTGTGCGTGAACTGTGTAGGCCCGCACTAGCACGGAGGATGCAGCGAACAACAGAAAGATAAGGCCTTGCGGTGTAATAACTGCAAGGAAGAGGGTCGTCACGCTGCGGACAAATCTTGTAGAGTATACAAGACAATAGGAAACGCTCGCCGAGCAATAATGTACAAAAACACTCGTCCGCAGTACACTCAATAACAGGCGCCACAAATGACGAACACAGCTCAGTTCCCAGAACTGCGAACACACCCGCGCACACAAACATGGCCTGAGGTAACGGTTCAGGCTCGGCCGGTGCCAGTTGTGGCCGGAAAGATCGTAGCTGAGAGCAGCCAGGCTGGAAACAGCAAGGCTACGCCGACGGTGCCTTCTTGGGGTGCTGCGGGCGCTGTACTGGCTGGGACCGGCCCTTGGGCAACGAGAGCGGAAGTCAACAATCCAGCACATCAGCCAGACAGACGACCACCTCTACTGCCAACTCCAGACCAGTAACCCACACTGGATGGAGGCCTTGATGTCACTATGAACGACATCCGGGAACTTCGAACATCCTGCGCGACACGCTCTTCACCGAACTCATAACACACCTACGACCATATTTCAGCCCCATCAGGACAGCGAAAACCCTTGCGGACAAGCAATTACTGTTGCTAACGGCACTGGCATATCTCCCACAGTAATGACTAACACTAGAGTAGAGCACACACTAAACCTATTAAATTGGAATGCCTGCGGGATCAGATTGCAAATATATGAACTAGAACAACTAATAATATATGGATTTGATAAAGCATTTATTACAGAAACTAGACTGGATTACCAAGTTAAATTTAAATTTGCGGGATATAATGCATATAGATCAGACAGGAACCTGAAAGGGGGCGGAACAGCTATAATAATAAGAAATAATATCTATCACCATCCAGTAAACATTACAGACTTACAGCAGATTGAAGCCACAGCAAAACAAATTAAAAACAACCATACTCACATCCAAATGGCCGCAGCATATTGTCCCCGAAATCAAAATTAAATGATGAAGACTTATGTAAAATTATGGGCTAAACAGAACACTTTTTAATCGCAGGAGATCTTAACAGTAAAAATAAAAATGGGACTGTTTAAATAATAATACAAACGACAGAAAATTAAGCAGACATGCAGATAATAATAATAATGTAATCTTTCCACCACCTAAACCAACACATATACCGAATAATGGCCAGAGACCGGATAAATTAGACATAGTATTAACTAACATTCCCAACTCAAACATAGAATCGAAAGTACTAGAATTATATTCAGACCACCTCCCAGTCTTTGTAAAATTAACCCTAAACACAAACAGATCTAATAATAAACATACTATAAAACGTCCAGTAACAGACTGGGAAGGATTTCAGAAAGACCTGATATATAAAATGGAAACCCCACCTGAAATTAATTATTAATTGGAACTAAATGTGCAAGTAAAGCTATTCACCTATACGATAGCAGAAATATTAAATTAAAATACTAAATATCTGGAAAAACATCAGTACATAAGAGTAAATTACCCAGAATTAGACTTCTTAATAGCCCTTAAAGACAGGCGAGAAATAACTGGCAAATAAATAGAAATCCCGCAAATAAAACCGAGCACAACAGGTATAAAACATAAGTTAAAAGTAAGCTCGAAGAATTAAAAATCAAAGACTGGGGCGAGGCCACCAAAAACGCGGCTAAATATCCTAAAGAAATGTGGCAATTAACTAAAACACTAACAGGGAAACGTAAAAAATTACACTCACCAGCAATAGAAACTCCCAAAGGATTTGTTTATAATGAATGAGATAAAGCCAACATCATGGCAGAAAGCCAAGAGAATCAATTTTCCCCCAATAAAGATATACAAGATAAGCAATTCACACAATCAGTAAATAATGACAATATTGAATACCTAAATATAAAAGAAACCTCTGAATACGAGCCTATCACTTTAAAGGAACTTTTAAAAATAATAAAAACGCGCCACAATAATAAACTCGGAGGACCAGACGGAATAAAATACAAAGCATTAAAGAAATCATTTTAAACGCCCTAAATTTCTTAATAAAAATATATAATTATATGTTTAAACTATGTCGATTCCCACAGGCCTGGAAGAAAGCTAAAGTAATTACACTACCAAAACCTGGAAAGGATCCCAGTAAACGAGTAAATGGACGGCCTATAAGTTTACTAAATAGCATGAGCAAAATTTTTGAAAAAGCCCTTTTATACAGATTACAGTTTCATGCAGACGTAAACAAAATAATTCCAGATAATCAGCATGGATTTAGAGCTCACCACGGCACAATCCATCCACTAATTAAAATAGTAGAAGATATAACAGATGGATTTAATAATAAAGAACAAAGATACACGATAATAACATTATTAGATGCAGAAAAAGCTTTTGGCAAAGTCTGGCTACCAGTATTAATATATAAACTGATAAACTATAATTTCCCAGCCACATACGTAAATTTACTAGCACAATACTTAAATAACAGACGAATTTACGTAACACTAGACGGAGCAGACTTTAATACTAAATTTGCAACAGCAGGAGTTCCACAGGGATCAGCACTCTCCCCTTTCCTATACAGTATTTACACGGCTGACATCCCTATAACATACGCCAGAACTAACGATAATATTCAAATGTACGCAGATGAAACTGCAATAATAAAACAACATTATAATGTAAAATATGCCTTAGCAGCCCTACAAAGACAACTTACAACTCTGAAAAAATGGTACACCAAATGGAGAATTAAAATAAACTCTGGAAAATCCGAGACAATAAAAACCACTAAAATGTTGCGAAGATCACCTAAATAACTAATACTGTTTAATCAAAATATCCCGTTTGTTAAAACTGTAAAATATTTAGGCATAACATTGGACCATAGATAAATTTGGCAGCCACGCATTAATAACGCAAGAAATGCAGCACTAGGCAAACTTAAACTACTATACCCCATTTTAAATGCAGATCAATTCCCACTAAGCAAAAAACATTTAATATATAAACAAATAATACTCCCAGCTATGCTATATGGATGTTAGGTATAGGGACATGCCGCAAAATTCAGTTTAAAAGATTTGCAAACTGTACAAAATAAATATTTGAGAGCAATAACTAACCAAGACATATTCACACCCAATAAAACTATCCATGAGAACGATATGCTCTCCGCAAAATACATCAAAGAAATAATTGTAGACAAAAATAAAAATCTGTATAATAATTTAGGACATGACAATAAAATTATTAAAAACTTGGGTAACTATGATCCCGCAGGCATACGAAAATTCAAAAAACCTAAACTTATCTGAATGCTGCGAAAGTAGGAATGGGCCCGCCCGCTGGTTGGCCGGTAAAGCCGGCCAATCACAGCACAAGGCACCGCAAGGCTATAAATACGACCGCGCTACCAAAAAATCCGGCATTCGGAGAGCAGTGAGTCGCTAGGCGACAGCTGCAAAGCGCAAAAACTTAGCACACACGGCCGAGTATCTCTTCTCAGAGCTGCTCGTGCAATGAAAGGTAAACAAGTGTGGGGTAGTTCTTGTTAGAACTACCACGGAGCGCGGGAAAGACGGCTCGGGGCCTGCGTCTGGGCCGCCGACTCCCCCCCCCCTCCCCCCTCTCGCAAAAAAAATCGGTAAGCATGCGTCGGTAGAGCACGCATGCCGACCGCACCACTAAAGCTGTGCACGATATGCTCACTACACTCACCGAAGCACACCGCACCATAACTTCTTACACACACAAACAACAAAAAGGAAATAGATGTGCGCTGTTTTCAGGTGTCAACTGCGTGTATTCTCGGGCAAGGAGACCTGCCCCACCACCACTCGGGAATCCGGCCTAGTGGCACTCGCACTGGCCCAGGGTATTGTTCATATGGGGTAACTTCGCAATAATTAACTCCCACCACTGTACATATCACTTAGCTAGCTTTCAACACTGGACATACCGGGATAGGTAATCAATAACTAAAATTATAGAAAATTATTTTAAAAAAATTAATAAATGTATACATATGTATAAGATAAAAAAAATTATAAAACCATATTTACACAAAAAAATTAAGAATAAAATTAAAATATAAACAAAATTCACAAAAAAATTTAAATGAAAAAAAAATCAAAAACACCATAAAATACTTATATTATCATGTACGCACAATGACGCACCGACTTGATAGTCTGTTTCAAGTCGGGGAGAAGCTCACTACCAAGAAGGCACAAAGGGGGAGCCCTGCTTTTACCAGAAATCCGACTGGACTATGATACCAAGGGCTCCCGAGAGTATGCACTAATAACGACCACTTTTCTTTCAGATCTGCACCCTCAGTGCTCAACGAAATTAAAGCAAGAAACAAACAAACTTTGCACCACCCCCCCCCCCCTTTTTATCTTACTTAATTGAAGCAAAAAAAAAATTTGTTCTCAGGTAGCAGAATGAAAATATATGACACACAATTAATATTACAACTAGCTTTTATAACATATCCACTTTGAGTCATATTTCGTCCCAAAGAAAAAAAAAACTTATTTAAAAAAATAATAATTTAAACCAAAACAGAGGTGTGCCATAAGTATAAGTTAAAGTAAATATTAATAAGTATATGATATCTTTGAATAAGAGCCATCAGCGCAAACACATTTGACTATGAATTTTTAAATTCTCTCCTACACTTCACATTGAAACGATGAAACGTGCCCTGTGGGCTGCCCCCGGGAGACTAGGGACGCACCTATACAAAAATGCGAGTTTAATTAGCACACTTGCAAACCACAGACCAACATATTAGACAGACATCACGACACTAACATTCACTCCAGCCGTGTGGCTGGAGGGAAGCCTCACTCCCCCGCCGAATACAACCACACGTAACTTAATTTAAAAATAGACAACAACTTAAACAGCCTTAACACGGGTACGGTGCCCAAGAAACCACAGCTACATGGCGCCCCGCTGCCTTACCCAATGATCTGAGTACGTGTCGGGGTGCATTTTGTCTTTACAAACATCCTGTGAGTTATGGGAGCCTAGGCTCCCGGTCTCACGACACTCAGGCCATTCAATGGCGTATGAGGGTTCGACGGCAGTTATAAATAGCAAGGGTAATATATTTCTGTAATTATGTAGACAATGAAGGCCATTATTAATATTCAGGGTAGAGAGAAGATTTCTTTTTTGGGTGTGAATTCATTTTTAAAAATTCATGTGTCACTATATGCTCGAATTTTGTGACCACTAAGTTTATTTGTATTATACAATAAGTGTTCGGATTTTTATTTCTTAACATAGCGATTTCGACATTAATATGCATGTGTGTTGTTTGACTGGTAAGTTTCTGGAGTTCGGATTATTTGTTATTAAAAAAAATTTGAAGGCATATTTGTTCACAATTTTCTTTGTTTTTCCGAGATTAATTATACTTCTGGATTTACAAACTTGGTTATTTAGGCTGGATACATTTTTCCAAAGAATTATAAAAATAAAACCAAGAACGTTATTTAGGGAGGAATTTTATTACAACTGCAGTGAAATCACTTCTTTCCAAGTTGGCAACATTGACGAGTAGTAAAATATTTCTTTGCTGCAATATGAATATGAGTAGCATAATATATCCAACAAGAGATAGTGCCAAAGATGTTTTAAATACATAATAAAATAATATTAATGCAAATTCCATTTATTAATTTATAATATATATTTACATGAATTTTATTAGTTAAGAAGTATTTTGTTTTGACGCCGGATAACAGCCAGCGGCACTAATGCCTATGACGGCACTCACGTGTCACGTGTATCGCACGTGCGCAAAGAGACCGACAATTTTGAACTTTCCGATAAATGTTAATTTCAGGGTAAAATGTGTTATATTGTATTTACAGTGTTTGATACGCCTTAAGATGTTTTAAACTGCTTGTACTAATTTTAATTGTTTGGTTATGAATATTCATAGTGCCTGTGGCACAGAGATTTAAAAAAAAACTTAATGTTCTGGCATGTACGCCATCAAAAAGAGACATTAAAATAATATTGAAATTCGTAACAAAATTATATAAATGTAAAACAATGTCTAATTTAATTTGTGCCATTTTACTATCATTATAAAATATTTCACTGGGCGTGCTTAGCACTTCCGGTTATGTAACCACATAGGCGGCCATGATAGTCCGTGCGACGCTTGTATCTGGACAGTCTATCGAGGAGAGCTGGCGAGGTAAGACATTGTCATGTGCAAACTACAACTTTTGTTCACTGATGTAGGTTTCCATAGTCCATGTAGTTTACCGGTTAATCTTTGCTTACGTACGTTTTTGCCAGACATTTTCCCCAGCATTATGCTCCCGCTTTACTAATTTTTTACGCCCTTGTGGCATTTTTAACTCAATCGAGGAGAAGGAGGAGAAACATTTCAGAGAGGTCACGCGGCCCGCACATTTAAATTAGACGCCAACTGCCTATGTTTATGGAATTTCATTGTAACTTCTGCATAATTGCTACACGCAATTTTAAGAGCTTTATTGTTCTGTATGTATTTAAAGGTAATTGTAGTGTTTGAATATTTTACGGCAACCATGTGGCCGACTGAAGCCAAGTCTTTGTATACACCATCATTGCGTTTTAAGAGCTTATTTATATAACATTGTATGTGCAATCATTTATTTCAGGGTTCTATGTATTTTTCATTCAGGGTTTAATGTATTTTTCACGTAAATTGATACTTTTTGTACTTGACCACACGGTCACAGTAATGTTTGATTTCACCGCCACCAGGCATGTTACAAGTCTGTTACAACGCTGATCGTAAAGAGAACCATTTGCCAAACACGAATAATATTTGTCTGAATTTAGTTTGCCGTTTCCACGCAGAAAAATTGTAATTTCACGTGCACCATGTGGTCTGCTACGAACTTCATCCAGCAGCATCTATGCCACCTAAGCTTATTTTCACACATGTGTGTGTTTATTGTGAATATTCATCTCGTGTCCCATCTTATTTCATGTATCACTCAAGGGCCTATGTAACTGTGTAATTAGTGTACGGTGCAATTACTCCCGTCCTAGCCGGCTCTGTGTATAAACCGTCACCACACTAATCACGTGATGGAGGGCGAGCCCCGACGAGTTTGTGTTAGTGATGCCGAGTAATCACTCATGTTAATGTGTATTAAGGGTATTCATTTGTAATTCACGGTGTCCTGTCTTCAGGGAAAATCCGCCAGTCCACCCTAGCAGCTGTCAGACCTCTTCCCATGTGAAGGCTGTGCTTTCACGCACCTCGGTGAGATCATCCATTTAGGCGTGCGCTGGATTAATTACAGGTTGGGGAGCACCTAAGCGGAATTGGCTAGTCATAACCGAGATAACCTTTTGATTGGCACGTTGATGTGTATAAACAATATCAAATAAAACAAGTCTGCAGTGAACTCAATTTTTTATTCAGTAGTGACAGTGTCCTAGCTACATATGTTTTATGTACTGTTTATTTCAGTGATTTTATTAATAGTCTAGTATTGCCACCGTGTTTGTAAGTATGCATGGGTGAGATGGACACCCAGCACCCACAACATCCCAGAGAACCCTGATAGTGCGGTGATTGGGAAGCACCGCTGGCGCCCAACTTACCAGCAAGTATTTGTGTCACCGTTCGTCTCGTGTCTCACCCGACGGCGTCAGTTTATTCCAACCAATCATAATGTTAATAGTTTGTTTACAAATATTTTTCATATCAAATATATTGCAAGTTATTTTTTATTTCCTCTCAATATAAGACAACTTATTTACCGAAATTGTACATCGTCGCACCAGTCTCTGGTGCTGGGATGAAAACCTCCCAAAGGCAAGGCTGTTTCTTTCCTCAAGGAAGCAGGTCAGCCATCAGAGTTTTTGGGTTATAGGCGCCACATCGTGTTGTAGGTAAGTAGCAGTAAGTATAATGTTTAATCTCACACAAGGACAACATTATTTAAAGTGGTCCACATGGGACTTAAAATATTTGTACACTTTAAAATTTCCTACATGTTGGGACATCAGTACATTTGAACTTTTATAATTAATGATGTCCCTATGGAAATTGCGAACTTGAATAATTGTTTTTTTTTGCAGTATTTTTTGTACTTAAAAAATACCCATGTGTCTGGACATAAGTACATTATACAAATATTTTTTGTTTACAAAGTCCCACTTACTCTGTTTCAAAATTTGGTTGTAACTGTCCGTCATAGGAAGAAACATAATGTGCTGGTACCCTCATCACCAACTAACTCCAGGGACAATTGCACAACCATATGCTAGTAACATGAATCACAAGGGGTTTCTCTTCAAGGAAAATGATCATGCAAACAAGACATGAAGGAGACATGCACCTGCACCAGACATTTCCAGCCAAAGAGGGTGACACTCCTCAACACATAGGTGGTGTGGGACTCTTTTAGGTCAGTCTTTTAATGCACAGTAACTAACACTAGTGAGATTGTGGTGTACTCTTATTGGTTGATCAATAAAGTGAAAAAAGGGGAAGAATTTTCGATTGTGCAGTACTCATGCAAAATCTCATGGAACTAAACGAACATATCTATTGGCCCCTATACAGGTAATTAGTATTCAAAGTTGATCTTGTATGACAAAGTTTGAACATTAATAAGAAATATAGGGACCATGGTTAAATTTTTTTAGTTCCATGCGATTATACCAGAATACTCCACCATCGATAATTCTCCCCCCAAAACAATTACTTTCAACAACCAATCAGAGTGCACTATTTAATTTCCCCTCCCTTCCCCTCTTCAAAGTTTCCCTTCATGCAGAGAAATCTGGAAAAAAGACTTCAGTCAATGCCGAGAGCTGGACAGAAAAACGTAAGGCATATATATAAATAAATATATATGCCTTATGTATATATATGTGCGTGTGTGTGTGGGTTTTTCTGTCCAGCTCTCATCATTGACTGAAGCATTTTTTCCAGATTTCTTTGCCATGAAGGCAAACTTTGAAGGGGGAAAGGGAGGGAAAATGAAATAGTGCACTGTGATTGCAATTAAATTATAATAAATTTTCTTGGAACTAAACAACTGTGATTACAACACACACTTGTAGTTTTTCACGAAAGTAAAGAACTGTTGTTACAACACACACAATTTTCATTATTTCTCAAAAGTAAACAACTGTGTTTACAACACACACTTTTGTGTGATGTCATAATTCAAGGCCAATAATTGGATTAACCCCCCTTTTTTTGGCAACAACCAATCAGAGTACTGCATTTCATTTCCCTGAACTTCCCCTCCTGTCAGTTTAGCTTATATAGGGGCAGAATCTGAAAAAAGAAATCAGTCAATGACGAGAGCTGAACGTGAAAACATCACTCTTCATCCCTGGACAGCAGGATGGGGGGTTGGGGGTAAGTATACAAATAAATACTGTTTTATTTTAACTTGTGCTCCAAGTAATGTTAACATTTGCATTTTTTATTTATCATCCACAAATATATAACTAAAGCAACACTTCCTTTATATATATTTTAAAAAAAAAGATACTTATTGGAGAACATCTTGTTTTGTATGCCCATTTACCATTATGATGGTACTTGTACAAGACTTGACATGTTATCCGACTCTGCAAAGGTTGGTGTGTCAAAAAAGTCTAGGTATATCAGTATGTTAAGCTTGATGCTGCTGAAGAAACTCTCCCTTTGTATGCCTGTTTACCATTGTGATGGTACTTGTACCTGACTTGACACGTTATCCGACTCTACAAAGGTCGTTGTGTCAAAAAAAAGTTTAGGTATAGCATTACATTAAGCATGAGTAGATCACTTTGTATGCTCGCCATCATTTCAATGATGGTATTTGTACCAGATGTTGGTATTGCTAATCCAGTTCTACAAACGGTATTGGTGTCAACAATCTATGTATATTAGTACATTAAGCTTGAATCGATCTTTGGCTATCTTTGTCTTGAGTTTTAAAATATATAATAAAAGTTTATTATGAAAGCCTGATTAACATGATAAAAAAGTCATGTACATTATTTACATTTCTTGGTGTCTATCCAATATATATATATATATATATATATATATATATATATTTCTTGGTGTCTATCCAATATATATATATATTTCTTGGTGTCTATCCAATATATATATATATGTGTGTGTTTGTTTTTTAACAGAGATCTGCCAATAACTAGCCACTCATTGGCAAGAATACACAGGAAATTGGAATATTATGAAATCAAATTTTAATTTATTTTTGTACAAAAGCATTACATTTTTGGAAGAGATAATGGAATATTGTAGGTTCTATCACATTTATCAAAATGTTTGTCTAATTTGTTGCAAACTTCCTGGTGAAAATCATTAAATTTGGTTTCGGGAAACAAACTTTTATTATTTTCATACCACATTTGTGTAAATTCCTTTAGTCGCCTTTCTGACAACTTTTCGTTGGCTACACATATGTTTCCCATCAAAAACAATTTCGAAGTGATGTGTGAATTCAGCACACATTCTTGATATTTTTCATCGACATACGAAGGCTTGATCATGGAAACGGGCCTGTTTGTTTTGTAAAAAAAACAAATTGATTAGTAACGTCATACTGAGAAGGTGAATTCCCAAAATATCTTGTCCTGGTGTAAATTCTGGCACACGTCGAGTCAATAATATGCCGCCCAATAAGAGTCACTTTGCTGTGATTACCAAGTTCCACCTGGTCAAGCAAGTGGTTGACTTGCGGGTTATTGGGATTGAACTGAATGTATTGGAAGCATTTAATGATGGGAAGTAATCGACCCATCATGGCCATGTCCATGACCAAAAGCATTTTCTGTCTGGTAATTATAGGTTTAGCAGTTATCGGTAATTCGACCAACTTGTTTGAGTACATGAACCTCATGGGCTTACATCCCATGTTATAAAACACTTTGAAGTGGCTGCGTTGAATGAGTCCAACTCGTCGATGCATACACACATGTTGTATCTCAGGAAAACTGATAGGGGATAGCGATCATTGTGTGGGATCTTGGCCGAATTCAATGTGAGTTGGTTCGTGTTACCCATGCTGTGTACCTTCAAAAGAGTGTCTGAAAGTATGTTTTTTTCTCGCACCAGTCTTACTGTAAAGTACCAGGGAATTCCGCAACTGATTACCTCGGAAATTTAAAGATGCCATAAACTTCATAGGCATGACTATCAAATCCATGTTGAATTCGCCATATAAAATCATGGATGGAAATCCAATATACACGTGATCCAAGTACTTGGTGAGTAACGAGTCCTCTTCAGATGTGGTTTGGTACTCTCTTGGGCAGATGTTCAAGTGTTTGTACCGATCGTAAGGTTATTTGAGATGGCACCACTCAATATTTGGCTCAATGTGAACAGGAAGGTGAACTTGTGAATTTTCACAAAATGATTGTAGTAAATTAGCAAGATCCTTTACATGATTCATGTACATGGGTTGGCCAACGTGTTATCTCATATCATTGTAAATTTCGAAGAGATTTTCATGTAAATGTCGAAAAAAAGATCAATCCATATAGGAATTGTGAACCCCATATGCAACAACCACGAATAGATGATGAACCCATTACATACGAATCCATCCTCGAACTCGGTCAACTCGATGGACGATTCGACTTGCCCTTCATCTCCAAACTTCAAATTTTGAACCACAAATCCGAAATTCTCCTCATTGTGTGGCTCGTTTCCATCACCCATTGCGGACATTGAATTTGACAATAGCGATATTCGAAAACTGGATTGGGGAGGATCTGGCTGTGCCAACACAGCATCTATCAGTAAGAAAGCTGTAGCTGCAATTTTTTCAGTTTGTTTGGCATTATCCTTGGCAATGAGTTGTATTTGCTTTACATGCAAAAATTTCTCGATTGTTGCATATAAAGAATTCGTAGATTATGAAGTGTTGAACGGCGTAGTCGTTCTTTCATCGTCATCCTCAATTTCCGTACCACGATCATGTTCATAGTCCGAGTCTCCTTCTCTATCACCAGCCCCACATTTGTTTCTTATGCCATTCTTTAACAAATTACAAAACTGAAGAATGTTTTTCGAGTCGAATATTAAGTTGGTCAAACCTAGTAGTTTCGGCACGTGTTGTCCGAAAATGGAATGTATAAATGGAGTAACTCCTTTCAGGTAAACCGCATATTACTGAGTTAAAATGTACAGCAAGTACACAAACATCTAGAAGGTAATCGTGAATTTGGTGCCAGTAATAAGCTTTAGGTTTTTTACAAGTGTTGGAGGCCATTTGTAATTGAGAGTCAATTCACTGAATGTAACCACAAAATTTTCATCGATGTAGTCGAGGGGTTTGAAATCAGGTTCGATTAATGCATACTGATTTGCCACTATGTTTGGAAATATCGGGCAGAGTAACTTCACCATCAACTTGTTGTATTGCAACCACGATAAGAAATGTGGTAATTTAAGGTAGATGACAAAACACAGGTCTTGTACATGAGTGAAATTGACCAGGGTGATTATCGGTTTTGGAATGACGTAATGGTGCTTGATAGCCCTCAGACAGATCAGGGAAGGCGAAGCTGTTTCAAATAAATTTAGTAATGGGTTAAACAAATACACATCACAAAAGACTTGGTAACTTTAATGGCTGAGAACAGCCTTATACTCTTGTATTTCGAGACTAAAAGGCAAACTTGCTTTCGCGAACGATCGAAAACTTTCCATTGCCGAACAACAACACCAAGTTGCCAGATCACCTCATCAATAAAATGTCCGAAAAGAAGAAATTAGTCAATTTACAAGCTGTCACTGACGACGATTTCTTTTTTTTATTTGAGGACGAATCCCCATTATCACCACCACCATCTCGACCATTGGATTCACCAAATATGACATATTTGTACACGTTGAACAGGTTTGTCCAGTCGAGAGGTCCTTCACATAAAGACGAAAGCAAAAACTATAAAACGTCTGTCTTGTAGAATCCTGTGTACAAGTGATTTATTACATTTTTGTGGGTGCACCAACCACTCAAGATGAACTTTGAATACCATTTCGGGTTGAAAAACTGGAACACACATCCAAATAACTTTATTAAATTTTTACTGTCGATGTAGTGAACGAGCAATGACAACACACTCATCACATAACCACGATTCACCATCTCCGATAAAACAAAGACTAACCTGTCGTAATTTTCTTTAAACGTATCCGATGATGTAGGTCCACATAACTGTTTTCGTGGAGGATAGTCTTCATCTCCGTCGTATTCACATTCATCACCTTATTCTTCGTCTCTACTTTGTTTCGAACCATCTTTGGAATATTTATGTTTATGATGATCTTGCCATCAGCATTGTTGCTTACCCAAAATCCACTTGTTCTGCCAGTCATTTACTTCAACAATGATGCTAATAGTTTTAATTTCGATATTATTTGCTTTGCAATAACACCTGTAGAAAGTGTAGACCATGTAAAAAAAGTTCCCAATGCGTACTCGGAAAAGATGACATAGGGTGAAATGTCCAGTTTTTCCATGTTAAACTAAGTTTTCTCCAACTGGTTAGTGTCAAACTAAAAATTTGTCTTGATCATGCTGACTATATACATTTCGTACATCTCGGTAATTACACTCTCATCGTCACTTCCACTTAGACTTTCTTTAAAGAAAAATCTTCTTCGCCCTCCTTGAAAGGATCATAAAAGGGTAACAAAGACACGAGCTCATCCTTTGGAGTCCATATATTAATAGGACTACCTGCTCAGCCATTCAGGAACGTGATCTCGGATGGTGGGCTAGGAACAGTGTGCCAGATTGTCAAACACAAACTTGAATGCCAACCCCTTGTTCGATTGCGAGTAGATGTGAGAAAGATGACCAAAAAAAACATGTGCACATACAAAATCCATCACTATGGGTAGAATTAGGTGAAAGTTGGCATTTATGAGCCAATGTGCCACCAGACAAGTCCCCTTGAATTAAAATGACAACGTGGCTGCAGTAATGTTCTCCACAAACTCAATCACACAATCGCGACAAACGAGGTTCTCTTCGTATGAGCCGAAATTGTGTTCCTTGTCGACATCAAAGTCCAAGATTATGCGTTGGTAAGCCAAACTTTTTTTTTTTGCGAAACGAGCCCACAATCGTACTCTGCTACGCATTGTTTATTTGCCGACCATTGAACAATCATACACTATAACAAAAGATCGTAACCAAAGGGCGAAATTTCCTGCAGGGTGATTTTACCGAATTCACTGAATCCCACAATGAAGATGATTTGTTTCGATTGTATTTGGCGCCATACCGCCTGAGTTGCATTATTATACGATCCAGATTCGCCTCGATGGTTACTCGGCCAATTTTCTCAATGCATTTTATCATTTTCCCAACATGCTTCCGGTCCTCGTCCATTATACTCAAGTCAATATTCTTTTTGGCGAAATAAGACATATATCAGAATACTTACAAACAAGAATGAGACAAAAATGTTGATCGAAGTGGTATACAGTGAAAAATTTGGGCTGTATTCTATTGTCAGAAATGCAGAATACAAACGGTCGAGATTATTCCTCAAGTATTCGCTGGTCTCGTCCGACAACATTGACTTGTGTTAGACAGGAAGAAAAACAATTTATTATTTTCTTATATACGATGTTACACTGGTTAAAAAAATACTTTTTTAAAATTGTTTTTAACTCGAATGAATTAATGCCGTTATATAATCTAGCAGGAAGTTATTTACCGCGAGTATTTTAAGCATTGGTTTTTTTTTGTTTCTGTATCCATCGAAACACATGGAACACAGGACTTAAAAAATCCAATTTTTCGAATAAACTCGATAAAGATTGGCGTAATTATCATTCCTATTGCAATTATTTTCGCCGGCCAACATTAAATGCAACCATATCCACATCAAAGCCGACTTAGAACCTCCCCACACCTATGCATTTCGGGAGTCATTAAAGTTTCGCCATATTCGGGTATGGTCACATCGAAGACCGACTGCTTGTTAAGAATGTCCATCACCATAGAGATGTTTTTTCGCACATCGTTTGGATGGCGAACGTATTCATCTTTAATTATATTTAAGATTTCCATCGATGTAATAAACATTCAATTGTCAATTAAAACATTCCATCTGAATCTTCAATGTGTTGTAATAAGAACGCAGTGTTGCATAAAGTGTACAGTGCTGAAAAAATCAAAATTGTTTTTGGTGATGTCACGAGCTCTTTGGCAAACTCGGGTTTTAGAAATGGCGAAAATAAAAATCATGAGTAATTCCATACATGATAAGGTTGGCTATTTTTTTGTCTTATAAATTTTTTTTTGTACTCTCGTATATATATAGGCGTCGGAAATCACAGAGCAGTCATTCGTGCAGTTTCAGTGACTGCGAGAAGTTTCCAGGTGATAACTACCTTGACTATTTCCAGCGACGAGGTAGTATTTCAACAAAATGCTTAGTGAACGTGGCGCTATACCTAAAGTGCATCAACTACAGCCTTTGAATGGTAAACTTGAAGCTGAACCCATACAACGCTCATCGAAAGACTATTGGAGACATTATCAACAACAAGTACGGTGTTCAACATGGAATAACGATAGTGACACTAATGATGAAGAAGGATAGGTACATTCCACTGATGAAGATGTAAAAGAAACACAAAAGTCTTATATAAAAGAAGAGAAAAAATTTGATATAAGAGAAGAACAAGACATTTATATAAATGAAATGCGAAAATTTAGTTTAAAAAGGAAAAGACAAAGTAGTACCAATAGTAGTGATGGGTGTTCAGGGTCTTCAAGCGACCCTTGCAAAGATGACAAAAAACCTACCCTCAGTAGAAAAAAGCCAGAAGAAAAATTTAAGCTGTTGGAAAATATTAATCTAGCTTCTATTTTAGTTGTTGATTTTAAATTTGGCAGATATCATGGGTAAAAATATCCATTGGAGTTTGGATATGCTACACAACGAGGGTCAAACATTTTGTATATATATAGACCCATTCCATACATACACATGGTAAAGAGTATGTCTAACGATCTCGAACAAAATTGCAATTTGTACATGAAAGAGCATGGAATACCCTGGGCAATTAACGAGAAAAACATCAAATTTAAAACAGTTTTTTCAATTTTGAAGGAAGCATGGATTCAATTTATAATTGTAGCAAATTAAGAGCAGGCTAGATATTTACAAAAAATGAAAGTACCCTGGAAGAAAATAGTCATTTGCCACATGAGTGATTCAAACGGACTTGGAAAAATTTGCCAATGCCATTCTAAAAAAAAAAATGTATTGGGCTTGTGCCCTACCCATTGTTTGGTTGATTTGGTATCTAACGACTAAAGATGTGAAAAGGGCAATTGAAGATTGCAATAAATTTTTTTTCTGTGCAAATACAAGTGTATGTGTGTGTGTTGTATTATATATATATATATATATATATATATATATATATATATATATATATATATATATATATATATATATATATACAAGGGAAATGCAAAACAAACACTATCACCCCAGGAGTGGGCCGAGGACTATGACGAGATGAGCTTCTGGAAAGAACCTACCATATAAAGCTTGTTATCGCTGGACTTTCTCGAAAAATTCAATCAAGAAACAACTTTGAACAAAATTCTACAATTAAACTGTATCAAAATATCATATGGATGAAGTGCATTTGGATCTGGTTAAAACTATGGTTATCGACATTCAATTTGGCGTTTATGCTGGTGAAAATGTTCCCCATGAATTTGGATGTGCTACAAAAAAGTGTATTTACATGGCTCATGTTCAAAGACAGGTTCCATTATCACACCTATGTACGAGTATGTTGGGTGATTTTGGGCAAAATTTGTACCTTTCCCGGAAAATACACGGCATACCTTGGAATCTTCCACATAACGAACATCATCAAATGATGCACATTGAAACAATTCGTAAAATCGTAAACGAAAGTTGAATCCGACACATCGTCGTGAGAGGTGCTCAAAAAATACACTTTCTGATGCAGATGGGAGTGCCTGCTAGAAACTCGTAATAACTACGAGGAAATTTCCCATCGAATGTGGCACCTGTGGTTTTCATAATCCAAGTGCATATAAACAAAGATGTTCTCTTATAAATGTAGATTTTATTTTGTAACTATCTTGTACAGATAATTTAATTCTCCTTATAACAATTCTTGTGTAAAAAAGGAATAATTTTATTGTGTAAATAAATCTGTTTTTGTATGTATATATGTAAATAAATATTTTTTATGTCATAAATGAATCAATGCATTTGTAATATATATATATATATATATATATATTCATAAAATAAATAATTTAATGAATTGACTTTTGTTTTTTTTGTACAGGAAATCAATTAAAAGCATCAATTCCACTTCGGATGAGTAGGGAGTGTTCGAGTCAAAATGCGCTTACCGAGTTTCTAAATGACTCATCGTCAGGGACAAAAATTTCGTTTTTGGCATACCCGTCTTGTACAGGAATGATTATTCATCTGAGTTATACATTACAAATTTTAGCCATGAGAAAAAAAATTCAGAACACAATTATTTTAATATTGGACTGTTTTCGTACGAATCTAAAAAATTGCAATTTAAAAATTCGTTACAACGACCTACATAAATTACCTCCACAAATATATGCGAATTTAACCACTTTTAGTACCATTATATTCAACATGGTAATTCGCAAAGTGGCCAACTTGATTTATGCCGATCTGAGTTTATCGACTCGTTTAAAACTTGAAAACAATGACGAGGGGGATATGTTGGTGAAAAAATAAAGTTTATATAAATGATGATAAAATACTTCTTGCATATGACTGATTTTCGCAAATATTTATGAACAATTTTCTATTTGCATCACAATCTAATCCCAGACCCCCAACTGCACCCCGATCATCACCCAGATGCCCACAATCGCAAGATTCCAATCAAATACATACACTGGGGCCTAAGATCACCTTTCCCGATACTCCCGCACCTCGCCCAAAATCGCCGCGTCATCATCGTGTCTCGACAACAAACGTATTCGTGTCTGTTCCACAAACTCGCATTGACGAAGAGTCGAATCACGGTGATGACGATGATGGCTGCCTGGCTGATGACCAAACCTAAAGGGACGAGGGTAATTGCTTACCATCTGAAGGTTGCGATAAAGAAGAGAGGGTAGGATGACCTTTAATCGATCGTGAAATACCACACCATTCTAAAACCATCGACGACCACACCGAAAATCATTTACGCCAACCATTCAATCAAAATCGTACAGTTAAATCAATCAAACAAAAACTCAGAGAGGAATACCAAGAATTTAGACGATTACTTCGTGGAATTTCGCTCAGCGACGTTGACAGTTACCACAGCAATGAAATGTCTACATCTCCCGAAATAACAATACTTTAAATGAATGGTGGTGATAATCAGGTGATGGCGGCACCCGACATTCAAAACGTTACCAGCGACGAAAATGAGGAAAGTCTCATTCTCAACGATAATTTCGTGGATTAGATGTCGACTTTGTTTTCTTCCGTCGCTTGGCCCGTATCTACTCTAGGCTTGAGTATTTATCGGGGTTTGCAGGATTTGTCAATTATGCCAAAAGGTAAGATGGACACAATGGCATATAATCACGACTTGTTACCCGATACTTTAATCACCCAACTCGGTTATCCACAAAACAAGGCGTTTAGGATTTTCGCATATAATTTATTTCTCGAAGCTCAAAATAGGAGCCCCAGTATACACGGTAAATATTTAAGCTTTTTGAAACTCAATCTAAATCCCGACCAAAAGGACAGAGTTTTTGAAGATATTCAAGAAAACATTTTGAATTCGCTAAGCTCCGAGCGTTATTTACAAGTACTAAATTTGTTGTGTATTGTGTACACAAAACAGGGTAAATTTTTATCAAACTTTCATGATAAATACAAGTAAGCGCTCGTAGTTTGCATCGTGGGTAATACTGTTGAACGGTTTATTAAATAAATAATTTCAAAAACACACACATATATATATATATGTGATCAAGTTCATATATATATATATATATATAAGAACTTGATCATGCCAAAACAAAGGAGACGAAGACTGTGTAGCCGTAGCAGGAGTAGATATCTGAGTCCTTCGCATTAAAGATCATCGTCACCCATTTGACACCGACGGAGAATACGAAGTACTAGTTTGAGTAAAAAGTTAAATAAAATTAAAAAACATACGAGTGGGGTCAAGTAGTTGGAAATGGTTACTACGTACGCGTAAAATAATTCCAGTAAATGGAGCGAAATTAATAATTTAAAAAAATAATTTGATTAACTTTTTTTTTCTTTACTACCAAACACACACACACACATATATATATATATATATATATATATTTTATATATATATATATATATATATACATATATATATAATACACACGCACATAGGTACATATACACTTCATTTTTCCATATTACCGATTTGAATCAGCATTTCATTTTCTGTAAATTCGTTATTTTTGATCATAAAGTAATTCTTGAAAAATTTCAAATGTGCGCTCAATGCATTTTTGACACGGCCGTACTTGTTTCAAGACAGTAAATTATACTCTAAATGCAGCAATTCCTTGCAGTTGGGATGTTTTTTTCGAAGCAAATTGAGCTGCCTCTTCAAATACATTTTTTTTTGTGCGCAAATTACATAATACGGAAAATCAAAATTGTCTTCATTCAATTTCAACGCCAAGAAATTTGGTTTCAAAGAGTTGATAATTTTTTCTGTACTTTATTTGGGTTGTTGGCGACGACAACCTCTTTTGCAGCTAGAGCCAATAATTGTCTCTTCATAACTTCCACGTTGTTGGTTCTTTCTCAGCGTTGTTTTGTCAAATATTCGATGTGATTCTGAAACATGCGCTGTTTACCCTCGCGAATGCACGGGAGAATGTGTCCGTAAATAAAATCTTGAAAATTTTCCGCAAAGGGCATTTTGGAATACATAATCAGTCTGTAAATACCCGGTTCGTTGATGAAGGTGGTGTGCGGCAGGCGTTTTTATTCGCGTAGTGCATTTGTTTTCATCACAATCGAAACTCAACTTTAATAGATCACACAAAACTTGGCAATCTGACGAATAGATACAGTGAAACGGTAGTGATATACAATCGACCGTCTTGTGAAACATGCCATTATTTGTAAAAATTTTTATACCCTATTCGACCGCCATAGTTTTCGGGAATCATCCAATGGGCTGCGTGTATGCAAAGCGTAGCCACGGTAAGGGAAATACAAACAGAACAAATAAAAATACATTTTTTCATTCAAGCTTTTTTTTTTTTTCCACTCAGTAAAACAAGCCGTTTTCCTTCAAACAGACTAAATATAGAGGAAATTTATCACTATGTATTTTTCGACTATTATTATGTACGCCTTTTTCGAAAAGTTGGATTTCAGTTTTAATTTCGCCCGAATCCGTTCCCGCCCCCATCGATTAGTTAGGTTCTTTGAGATTAGTTTCCATTTCGCTCAGTTCCTACAACACAGGCTCGTCTAAAGTACTTTATTCAAGTGAGTGCCATGCTACTATTTCCTCGTGTTCGATTTCGGTTTCCGATTTGCTTTCACTGAAATATATTTCGTCGGGTGTTGGCTTTCCAATTTCCAAGAATGTGGTTTCGGGCTCTGTTATGTAGGAAATCAGTTCCACCGGCACCATTGTGGATTCCTCAGCAGTATTTACAAGTTCAATTTCTGATCCGATTTCGCGGAAATTTTAATCAGTCGGTCTTATAACTGGTTCGTCAGAAATAATGACTTCGGTTTCGGGTTCATTAAATTCGCTAATTTCGAGTGGCTCGTTCTCATCGACATGATCTTTGCGGTAAACAATGGTCGATACTGTGGCTTTGTTAAAATTATCCCAATCATTATCTATGTTATGTAACTTGCATTAATTTTCACCATCGTAATCACCATCATCTTTACCATTATTTCCATCATTTGCTTCTATCGCGGCCGTGTTCGCATCGAGCAGATCCAACACTTTGTCGTTTTCCGCGTGAAACTCATCTCTAGTTTTGTCACCTTTGACCTCCCCAATCGTAGCAGTATTTTTTGAAACTACGAAATAATTATTAGGGTTGACCGTCTCGTCTAATAATCTCAATTTTTCCGCATCGTCAAAAGTTTCGTCAATATTCTTTAAAGCTTGTATAAACACTTCGTGAATGGATTTTGTAAAGTGATAAACGATAAACACATAAATGGGTGAATTATTCGAAATGTCGTCAACTAAGTCGAAATCTCCTCCTCCACGACGACGAAGGTTTATCAGTGTTCGTCGAAACAAGATTTCTGTCCTTGGGAAATTGTTTAGAAATTGAGTCACTGCCAAAATAAACCGGTTTATTATGAATGGGCGTTTATCCCGATCGTCGAGAACCACTTAGTCTATAATTTTACGCAAGAGAAAAAGTATTGAAATCTATAAACGATTGTTGATTGATTACCTCTTTTAAAGTCACGTACATTTCATGTGGCTTTTTACATTAAATATATAATTTTTTGTCGATTTTGGTATGTAACGACTGTTGAATATTTCTCCATCTTGCGTATGACGCAAAAGTTGATTATATATTTCAGAGGAATAGGAATCATCGTTTAAATTAGAATTTTTTTTTGAGAATCCAAAATAGAATCGATGTATTTGTTTATTTTTTCTTTATTTATGGCAATGATTAGACCTTATATACAGAAAAAAAATACAAAATTGCATACAAAACACACACATTCTTCATCCCACAAAGTCCACAGCGGGCGATACATCTTGAGAAAAGTACCGAGTCAACTGCATCCTTCACCTCCTCTAGAAAATTTGGTATATGGTTTTCGAGGTCGTGGATCGAGTTGGTGAATAAGTGTGGAGGTAGAAATTGCCTGCGCAAAATCTTGTAATTTTCTACACTTGAATCGTAAATATGTTTGTAATTCCTCAGCATTTTTTGCGCTATACTCAACGCACACTTGTAAGGTACCCACCCTTCTTACCAGCGTATTCCATGTACATGTAAAATCGAATTTCGGAAAACTGATTTGGCACTGAAACAAGTTAGCTTACACGGAGGTCCAAAAATGAAATGTTGTATGCGATTAGTTTCAATGTCGAAAATAGCTAACTCCTTTATGTAAAATATTTGAAGAATTTCAAAACCTTGGAAGTCAAAGATGCAAATCGAGTGAACTTCATCATCTACAACAGAAACAAGAACATTGATGGCAGCGGCTGCAGCATCACCATATTCACTCTCTCGCCATCCATCGATTTCCGTCGTATCACCATCTTTACCCTCTCGACGTCCGCCGATCTCCATCGAGGAATTCGGCTAAGACGATCTCTCCATCTCTGATGTATGCGAAGGCAAATAATATACATCGAGACACTGAGTATTGTATCCACAAATAAAACATTTACAGAAGACAGGTTGGTGGGCACATGCTCCATGTTTATCACACCTCGTCGACATGATGCTCTTCTCGACGACAGAGATTTATTGATGAGGTTCGATGCATTCCTGCAGTTATATACCATCGAGTTGCCAATTAGAAAAAAGTTATTTTATTTGTTATTATAATTTTTTAATTAAATGTGAGTTGGTTGTGTAAAATTTGCTGAAGGTCGGTATCTTTCAACATTTGTTTATTTGCGTGATTCAACGTGGACCTTTTTTACTGTGCCCAAGTGCATTTTGAGCTAATCTCGGATCGACCGCACTTTCACGCCACGAAAAATTATTTCGTCAAGCATAAAACAACACTCCCCGATCGGGCCTCACTCCTGTAATTTTTTTGTACAATGCAATACAAATCAAACGGAGTTTTTCGTATCGGGTCACAAAGAGTCTTTCAAGTTTTTGTAAATAGAACGTGATGGATGATTCACAAACGCGTTCAGAGTATGCTTAAAAATTAGAAGGAATTCACATTATTGTTGTTTTTTTTTTTGTTTTAGTTTCAGTTTTTTCACTTTCAATAAGTTCATTAACTTGACTCATCGTCAGGGACAAAAATTTCGTTTTTTGGCATACCCGTCTTGTACAGGAAATCAATTAAAAGCATCAGTTCCACTTACGATGAGTAGGGAGTGTTCGAGTCATTTAGAAACTCGGTAAGCGCATTTTCCACATAGTTGTGTATTTTCTTTGCATTATTCCAAGGTAAGACTTTTGGACTTTGGTCAATTTGTAGATTGTTATTCTTTTTTCCTTCGACGGTGATGGGATTCCGTCGCTTAAATACAAGATCTGCGCATCGTAGTGGTTCAGTTTAACCACTCGCCGATAAGCCGATGTGATCGACATTTTAAAGGGTTTTTGGTAGGAAGGATCTAGACGTTCCAGTTCGCTCACCAGCGTGCTGCAAACAACGGTGCAATATGCTCGAGTTTTTGGTAAATACTCCAAAATAAAATATGAAACTAAACCTTGGAAATCTGCCAAACTACCACCATTTTTCATGAAATTCATGTACTTTAAATGGGACCTGATGCATCATTCACGTCCTCTTTCGTGAGTTTTGAAAAAAATCAATGGATTCGAATTGATCAACATTCTCATCATACAATGATTGTAAAAAGAATACATTTTTATCAGTTGATGAAGAATGTTTTCGGGAAGACTATCATAGTAACGTTTATGTAACGTTTATCATAGTAACGTGGATGAATTATTTCACCGGGATGAAATGTTTCTCTGACCAAATGTATCCTAATATCGTTAGAGATGTAATAAAATTGGCATGTTTTCTGTCGATATCTCTAATTTTACCGTAATCTACGAAATATACCTATTTCTTCAGTTCTTTGTTCAACGAAAAAGTCGTGCCTAATGTTAAATTTTTTTGTTTTTTATTTTTGTTGAGTGTGATATATTTGTTTACCTGATTCGGACACTAACTTCACAATTTTCCCAAAGAGTTAATATTGCCGATTAATGTACGGTGTATGTACGAATGACACATGAACCTGTGAAACATGTTGAAATTATTCATCAGTTGTTGTATAGTTTCTTCGTACGTGGGTTTCCCCGCCGATAGAGAAGAAATATAGTCGTTACCCCCCATCGTCATCTTCGGAATCGGCCCTATCGCCATTGCAGATATCAAGTTCGTTTGAAACATCACAATTTAAAACCTGATTTTAAAAATCAAACACCCCTTTATACCGGTCGTGGGTTTCCATTTGGAGCAACATTTCCTTGATTGCCATATTTTTCTTTGCATTTCCATTCGTTGCAAAACTGCAATCCTTTTTATCGCGGGAAGATGAGACGAGAGATGAAGAGGTTTTACCCAATTTCAAGACTTTGGATGTGATGTTCATATTTTCACAGACATTCCGATATTGGGCCGGTCATTTATCCTTGCATCGGCTGCACTGTATTTCACAAAGAGTTTCGGGACGAACAAATCTTGCGAGTCGGCTGAAAAGTCCACGTAGAGGAGATTGAATCCCGTACTTAAAATTGAATACCTTAGAGTTAGCAGGAACAGGTGTATGTGGTTGGCCTTATTCATCCAAATGTCGCCAATGTTATTTTGAATGTTGTTGAGCGATTCGTCCATGACGGCGTTTCGTTGAAAATACTGCTGCTGCAACACCGACGATCCAAATTCTTGCGGATTAAATAGATTGTAGGAAATATATTTTACGGTATCTCATCAGGGATGTCGTTGGACCGTTTGGATTTTACAATTCAGCTCCAAAAGATAGTCTCGGGACGAAGATGTGTCCAGCGAATGGTGAATGGAAATTTTCGGTTGGATGAGAGCGAAACAAGTAAGAGAACTACGCAATAACTGCACAGCCCCAGCCACATCAATGTTCAACACTAAATTTTGGTCGTTCAAATAAGGCATGATTACAAATCCGCTCGTTATATACCCTTCGACGATGACGTAATATTTTACACATGCTTTTATTTTAATCGCGAAATATTTTTTTTGTTATTGCCGAAAAATTGTTACTGGTGCTGTTTAGAATGTTTTGCGGTTCAGTGCGTAAGAAACCGTCCCACAAATTAGTCGCCGAGGCATTTGGCGAATTGTATATGATTGAAATTATCCTAGTCAAATCATTGTAAGTTTCCACCGCATCCTTTCCTCGTTTCATATTCGAACACTCTTCGGGAGAGTCTTGCGAAAAACCAAACGAAGTGTTCAAAGTTGGCGAATCGTTGGACGCGAATGAAGCTGTATTGACGAAGGTTGCCATTTTTTTTATTACTAATAGATAGAATTTGCATGCAATTCGGGATAAACTATACGTTTTTTTCGTACGTTAGTCGTTTACTTATAATTATATTGTCTATATTTTCAAGATGGTAAGGTATACCAATACTAATAAGACTTGAAAAAAAAAAGTTTCTTTTTCCATTTCACATCTTATGAGTCAAGGAATAAGAAAATAAAAGGGTTGACGGAAAAAATAATCACTTTTTTTTTAATTAATACGAAAATAGTGGCGATGCTTTTGACAAGTCTAATAATTTTGTAATTTTATGCAACACAATTAATAAAACTATACAAAATATAGATTATGTAAAAATAAGTGTCGATTTATTACAGACTACGCAACAATTGCTTTAAATTTTTAATAATTTGGTAAACAATTGGAATAGTTTCGAAATTGGACAGACAAACTAATATCAATTAAACTATATAGTTGCAAACTATCGCATTAATTTAATATATTCGCTCATAAATGATAACTGTGACAAACTGGGGAAAAAAGGACGCGAAAAAACAACGGTAATTGTAAACATGTGACCAGGCTTCGGGGAAGCCAATAATATTTTATTATCCACGCCCTTCTCCAAACAATCGTATGTGGGATCTTTAGATCAGGCAATAAATATACGATGCATAACAAGCAAAATAATATCGCGTCTCCTTGGTATGGCACAAGTAAATTTCGGCACACGAGGGAAAATGTGTTTGATGAGAAACTTGCTGGTTTGATGAACAAATATGATGAGCTCAAACATGAGAACCAAGAAGGTGAAGAAAAAAAAAAAAAAAAAAAAAAAAAAAAAAAAAAAAAAAATGGACACCTAAAAAAAATTTTTACGTTTGCTTTTATATTTGGTAATTTACAAACAACATAGTGTAGTTGACATTTTAGCAAAACACGTCATTTTTTTTTTCAAAGGTGATAGTGGACTCTTTGCCTGCATTCGCATTTATGGAAATTAATTTTATTTTTTTACTTTGGACAGTCATCGCGGCAATCTCGGCAGCTACATGAGGAACGAACCTTTGGAATTGGTTAGCAAAAATCTCGTTTATAATTCCCTTTTACGTGCTAGAAAAATTTTTAATACAAATTATCCGTAAAGGGACCTATCGGTAAGTTTATCTAGTTTCGCGAGACTTTACCAGACATTCCTTCATCCCCCAACCCCTCTTTCTCATCACTTTCAACAACCAATCAGAGTACAACATTTACCCTCCCTCCCTTTCCTCACCTTTCAGTTTGCCTATATGACTGCGAGATCTGCAAGTGAAATACTGCAACGTGATTGGCTGGTGAAATTAGGAGTGGGTGGGGGAATCAATAACCAATCAGAGTACGATACATACCATCCCCTATCTTCCCACCTTTCAGTTTGCAAGTTTACTCCGAACTAAACATACTTTGCCCTGTCGCCCACACCTTGCGAGATAAATGAAGTTGAATTTTACCCCCACTCCTAATTTGGACAACCAATCACGTTCGATGTGGTTACAACACACAGCGATTGCAACACACACCTGTAAGTTTCTCGGAACTACATCAAAGCGATTACAACATTCCCCCCACTCCAGCTTTCAACAACCAATCAGATAAAAGTGTTTAATTCCTCTCCCTACACCCCTCCTTTCAGTTTGCCTATATGGTGGAGAAATCTGGAAAAAAGGCCAGTCGACGGCGAGAGATGGACCGAGAAACATCAACCTTCCTCTATTCCAGAGCAAAAGGAATAAGGTAGGTATAGTAATAGTAAATATACCTTGTATATAAGCCATATTTATTAAATAACTTATTTTCTTTGTTCTTACCTTATCTCACTTCTGTTCTGGGAGAGGAGTAAGCTTGATGTTTCTCTGTCCACCTCTCGCTGTCGACTGTGGTTATGACGTCACACACGTTCGTCGACTGCGGTTATGACGTCTCATTCGTTCGTCGACTGCGGTTATGACGTCACACTCGTTCATCGACTGTGGTTATGACGTCACCATTGTTCGTCGCCTGACTGTGGTTATGACGTCACATTCGTTTGTCGACGGTGGTTAAGACGTCATATTCGTTCGTTGACTGTGGTTATGACATCAAACTCGTTCGTCGACTGAGGTCATGATGTCACACTCGTTCGTTGACTGAGGTTATGAAATCACACTCGTTCGTCGACTGAGGTTATGACATTACACTTGTTCGTCGACTGAGGTTATGACGTCAAACGAGGTGGCTTTTGTGCCGCGTCGGGAAACAAATCCCGACTTTTGACACTGCTTGGATCGGTTGTTTAGGTATATTGAACAATATTGTTTACTCGATATTAACTCGATATTAATATTTACTCGGGATTAATGTTGTTCTACTCTGATAATTTGACAAACATAAGAGTAATATCTGGTTTTGTTTTGATAGGTGTGGGAAATTTATGTAACCAATTAATACATCTCGAGTAAATGAAAAAAAAAAAAATATTATTTTCAAACAAAATATGAATTATTTTTATTTACAGAAAAAAATAAATTTGTGAAATATATTATATAGTTATAGATAATTTTATTTTTTTTGGCAGTCGTCATCAATTTTATTGAAGGGAATTTCACCATCTTGCCACTCCAATCCACGAAAACTTTTCTTTAGTTGGCCCACGGATGTGGGGATTTGACCTGCAGCAATCCAGTCGAACTATCTCTTCTGTTGTGAACCTGCACTAAAACTTTAAATGTAAAGTCATTGATACATTTGATTTCAATTTCGTTGTTTTTGGAAACCTTCCCATTTTGCCATTACATTATCGCGGAACCCAGACACAATAATTTCGAATTTCTATCTGCACATATAAATAAACGAAACTGTCTCCAACAATCATAATGGCCTGCATTCGCATATATTGCTACCAGAGTCTTAAATGATGGGCATTTGTAAGATTTTGCAAATCCACAATTTCGAGATAGTGATCGAATTTGCACAACTCTTTAGCCATTGTATTTGATGTGAACCCGCAACAAATATTATATATTTGTTGTAATGGCTCCTTATCAATTGAAATACTTCTCTTTCAATTTCGTCATAAGGAATTTCGCCATCTTGCCATGCCAATTGGTGAATATTTTCCTTCAGCCAATAGTTTGTCTTTTTACTCACATCATCCAATGCTTTCCACGGATACGGAGATTTGAAGAGCCGCCTTTCGGTGCAACCATTAATGTTGGTGACTGCCAGTTCCTTCATCACATATTCGCTGTAGTTATCACGGAAGTCTTGCAGATTGCAAAACATGTTGTATGTTGATACTTGCGAGTGTATCAAGCGCTGGTTCGAAAGCACGCTATTTGTCTTGGCCGATGCCATCGTGGTCGTGATTTGTTTTTTATAATGCCTCGGTGGATGCCTTGCATAACTAACTGAAAAAAAAGAGGTTTCATTAAAAAAAAACAATGCCATAAGATTATTCATCATTGGTTTTTTCAAACATGAAAGATATATATGAAAAATATTCCGATGTTGCTGTCAGTAATGCTTTGGACGATTGGGAATCATTTTGCAAAACCGAGCCAAAAGTTAACTCCATCGAATCTAGATTTTACGATAGTGACCAACAGAATATCAAATTTCTGTGTGTGAAACACCGCCGTGTAAATTTTCTAGACATCAACTTTCTACGACATTGGTTCATCAATGTAAATAACAGCAAATGGCATCCCGGTACTTACAAAATTGCCCAAATTTTTGTCGATTCTTCTGACGCATATTGTGTTGTAGTGGAAATGAAGGAATTTTGCAAGTTTTGCACATATCATTACCTTAAAAATTTGTTTGAACAAGATAACGTTTTTAATATTTTTATCAGCAACTGTGAATTAACAGTCGGTTATTATAAAAAAAACATCGTTATTTTTGGCCACATGTTGTCTCTTTTTATTTTTCTCTACACATTCGTTTTTATTTATCATGGTTTGTTGTAGTCTGTTATTTTCATTGATGTTTCTGTTGATACGAAAAAAAAAGAATGTTACAGTTACCAAATGCAAACGCATAAAAAAAAATATTGGGTGTGAACCATGTATATATAAGGTCTATTCCCTCCCAGGGAGCATAACAGAATGGACACTCCCGAGTTCAAAAAATCGGTTTATTCTCACTACAAGAAGAACTGGATGTGTAGACGCAACTTGAATAGAAATATTGACGAATACATGGAGTTGGTTACAAAGTTATTGCATACTTGTACACTGCCATTACATCTGATGGCTCTTCAAGAAGCATTTTTAATTAACCTGTTGCACGATTATGAAAAAAATGTGACATTGATGGGCGAGTGAGTTAACTGAGAGATTCGTACCAAGCACCTACCAGATCATATAAATCATTCAGTAATGAGTTGTAATTGATAAATTTTACTTTTTTTAATTTTCGTGTTTGGTACGTAATAGTATTTTTTAACGTCGACCGGTATGTCGGAACCACCCATATGCAAATTATGCACCAAATCATATATTAAAATGTACGGGCCCATCGTTATCGGATGTTGTTGGCAAACGACAGATACTGATTTAGTTTTCTGTGCAACCCGTAGAAAACTTTCGCAAATTTATTGGCTTGCGGAAACCGTTCGATAAACATTTTCACGTGCATCTCTTTGCCCGCCGTCCACAGCACCACTTTAAAGTCTTTTGCCAAAAGTCGCTATGAAATGATTGGCTCCGTAGAATTCGTTTTTACGTTCGTCTATTAAAGTGCCATCTAAATCGATGACTGCGATGCCTTGCATTCTCCTTTTCTTTGAGAATTTTATTTTTCTTGCACTTTTATCGGCCAGTTTGCCATCGTCTTCGTCTCCGCTGGTGATTCTCTGATTGCGAAATCCTTTTCACATACCACCGTATCTAGAATCGCCAACCACATCGGAATCTTCACCATCGCTTCTGATTTGTAAAGCAGAGTTAAACATTGTCTCTTACATTTAACAGGAAAAAACAAATAAGGAAATACGATGATTATTCGTACAAAATAATAATGTTCAAAATATTGTCGATCGATCGGCAATTATCAAAATTGCTGTCATCGGATAACACCCATAAAATTTTTGCGCATTATTTTCTCAGATTGTTGAACAATGTACAAACCTTGAGAAATGCTCATCCGTGTGTATCGGGACCCTGGTTTTACCTGATGTTTGCTAAGGCGGTAGTGAATTTGGGCCAAACAACATGTTTATCAATGGCGATCATTTTTCCCTCCATTTCTCAAAATGGATTTCATGTGCACGGAAATTGTTTGGTTGTTGGAATGTAGGTACAAGCAGTTGGAATTTACCCAGTGCGAGACATTTGCCTTCGATCAACTTCAACATATCGCAAAAAATATTTTTGGCAGCAGCGTACCATACCTCGAATGTCATTTCCACATCCCCCACGATCGTCAACTGGCGATCGTCGAACGTCTCACGGAACTCGTGGTGCAAGCAGTGCTCGGTTTACGCGAAAACGACTGGTTTTACGGAGATTATGCACCTTCTTCTAGAGTGGATGTGGTTCAATTCTTTGATGATTTTGACCGATAATTAGAAAAAAAATAAGATGCTCGGTAAACAAACATTTTCTTTCAATATCGAGCATTTGAATTATGTGTTAAATGGTATAGCGCCTTTGATTCAAACTTACACATCCGATGGCCGAGTTTTATACATGCTGGATAAAAACACGAATGAAATCGTAGGGAAATTGATTATTTTGAAAAAGATTGATATCTATCTCAAATATTAATTTAATTTATCAAGACTAGTCCATCTGCTCCTTTCCATTAATTCGTCGTGGTTCATTTATGTGGATGAATTCGGCAAAATGGTCGAACTACCATCGGAACTGGAAGCCATCGAGTCTGAACTACAAAATTTCTACCTTATTGCATGGGTGGTTATTTTGACAATTTTATTTGTGTTGAAGCAGCCAATATTGGTGGACATATTAAAAATACATCGGCTTTGAAAGTAATTCTTTGATTGTAATTTTTTGTTCCCTAAGAGTGTGTGTGTGTGTGTGTGAGAGAGAGAAAGAGAGAGAGAGAAGAGAGAGAGAGAGAGAAAGAAATGCATTGATAGATTCCTACATAATTAGCATAATTGACCAAGCTGTATTATCGCTTGTAATATTGTTGGCATATATGTTATTACTACATTCGAAAACTCCAAAATACGATCCCGTGAAATCGGGTAAAGATTTTTTTAGGCTTACCTCAGTCAAAAATGAAAAATTTGTTTGGTCACTTTGTGTAAATCGAACACGTATTGAGAGTACAAAGTATTTGCGATGGGTGCAGAGAATGCAGAAAGCTCGAAAATCGAAGAAATTTAATCGGCGAATCTGGCAAAACTCCTCACGAACAGGGATGGAATTTCGAGAAACAAAAATTCTTCAAACGTAGTCACACGCAAACATTTTCACCAAAACTCGTCAAAGTGGGGATGGATTATAAAATCCAGCTACGTGGTGATTTAAAACCCTTGAACTTTGCATCGATCCCCCCGAAACTGAGCATTTCCGAAGGCCTGCAGTTGATGCACAGTGAGTGTAGAGTAATCCGAACTAAGTCGACTACATGACGCACGAACAGTATTGCAACTTGGTGAACATCGACGGTTCCGAATCCGCAAACAAACCAAAAAACTCGAGGATATGTATATGAAATGCGGGTGCCATCGTAAATGGATTTTGGAAGTATGCCCAAAGAATATGAGTTCTGATGGCACCGCATGCCATATGAACAATGATACGATTAGGATGGAACGGGATATTGGCAAGGTTTCTGTCGACAAATTAAACAAAATCATATTGCCTTACGCAGACGATGCCTACATCGTTTGTAATTACGAATTACCAGAAATCGTCTAATGTGAGCATGGACTTTCTAAAAGTTGAATAAACTGTCTACAACTCGAATGCACTTTAAAGAATGTGATCAAAAATTAAAATATTTGTATTACGAATGCGATAGATGTTGCCTGAATTATCCCTATGTCGATAAAGTTTTCAATGTAGACACAGGCGGTTGTGAAAATCCCACCCTCGATGTCCTTCCCGTTCACTGTCATTTTCCCGAATACCCATCACTGCAGTTAAGGTTTAAAAGTGTGCCGGATATGAACAAATTGATTTTATCCACACAATACGATAGGAATAAACAACTACAAACGGCCATAGAATATAAAAAAAATCTTTCTTAAAAACGGAAAAATAGTGCGTCGAAGTATAAGAATGTCGATTCCCGAAAGGAAAAAAAATTGATTTCGATAAAGTTCCTTTCGAAGAAAGTATAATTACCGTTAAACCTACGCTAAAATTAGAATATAGGAAACAACCTGTAGAATCAAAGTTGTATTTGGCGACATTTTTCGCAGTTGATTTCTTGATGGATTTTATGGAAATCATCGATGCCAATAATAAATTTTCTTCTATTTTATACAAGTGGTTTATAAAATACAAAAATTTGATACCACAAAATATACGCGAAAATATAAAGAAGTTGCACATTTGGCCGAGAAGATGGAAGATTGCTATTTAATTGACCTTATTGTTGCAAGAAATACACTACAAGTTTTTAAATCGTACCTTCAATTTTCAAAGTCTTTTAAATTTTTTCCCAGTTGGCTCGAGGCGATGAGACGGTACCTGGACAAAAAATTTATTTACAACTATCCTCTTTTATAAAATGATTAATCTTTGCACTTTTTTCTCTGAAGGGTAAATTATGTAAGGTATGCATTGGCTTTTTGATAAGATTCGATCGCGATTCATAGAGTGTCGCATACTTCACTAATAATTTTCTTTTCGGCGGCGAATTTAAGCAAATGCATTCCAGCGAGAGAAAGGGCCGCTTTTACTTGATTGTTGTTGTATGTTCGTTCCATGAATTCTTTGCAAAAGTGAATACTATAAAGTAATTCTTTTGGGTTAATGGTTTTACTTTTTTTTTGCCCCATTCCTTTGCCAAATTGATGATGAATTCATCAGACAATGGCGCCGTTTGGTTCGACGATGGCGGTTAATAGTTTTATTCCCTCGTAGCAAAATACAACTCATTGGGTAATATAGTGACTTGTGGATCAAGGGTTAAATCCCCCTCGGGAGGAACTTTTATTTGAATTTGAGTCATCGGGTCGAATTCGATCAGTGTGTTTACCTTATTTATCCGAGTTGGGTTGTTTCCGTTACTGCGTCCCCCATCCATCACATCTTCATTCGAAGGGATTAAAATGTGCGATCGTAAGGCATTGAACATTAAATCATCGAGTGATGTTTGTTGATTACAACACACATACGAGTTTTTAGGAGACTGGAAGGTTAAATAATCTGATGAGTTATAATCGGCCCAAATGTTTTGAATCAAAAATGCAGCGTTGTGGATGTAGTTTATTTCTTGTTTTTGTTGTTGTTGTAATTGGGGATTATATGTCACCACTCTTGCTAAACTAGATTGAATTATTTGAGGTTTTACTTGCATTGTGCCTAGATCGATCGAGGATACATCTTGCAAATTCGGAATATCCATCGAATTGAAACTAGGCTGTTCTACCGGCTGCAATTTAGAATGTTGTGGTGTATTCCCACCGATCGAATCCGCGACTTTTATTCGTTTGGTTGGCTGGTGTACTTTTCCATTTGGAAAATCAAACGTGAAATTTTCGTAGCTCGTTGATAAAAGAGGATTTATGGTATCAAAGTTACTCGATTCGTTATTGTGCCCGTGGGATCATTTGTGCACGAATTTGCAACTAATGCCCACTTTTTGCACACGCCTGTAATTTTCAAAATGCTAATTGTCAATCACAGGAACTTTCACTTTGAATAAATCTTGAACATCGTAGCTATCGGTTAGGTAAAAATTAAACACCGAAACATTTTGCATCACCGTCAAACCCATATCGAATGATTTAATGATGTTTCGAATTGCTGCCTGGGAATCGAAACTGAAAACCTGGATTTGGTTTTTGGAAAGTAAAACATTTTCCCCGACGATTTCATTAGTCATTTTATCAAATAATCTTAATATATATGATTTAGTAACTTATGTTGTATTTTTGTTTAAACTCGTCAAGTTTAAAATCCAGTGTTGGAAGTTGTTCTTATAGAACTATGTATTGAGCACCACCTAATTTAGTGCCTGTTCGAGGAAAGCTCGTAGTTCACAACCACCATTATACAATTCAACCATTGATTGTTCGGAAAAATTGGGTGTTTCAACCAAAAGAATCCACTCATCGACTCTTGTTGAAGTTTTGGCGTGTGGGCGGCCTGGTTTTCTAGTGTACCACTCTTGTACTTTTTCTAAAATATTTTCTTCGTTAGGTATATCATTAGGGATAAATTGGTTTTGCTCTAGCAATTCTTGTTGTTGCTCGTCAAGTATGTAATTAATAGTTTGTTATTCTTTGCTTTGGTAATTCTAGTTGTTTTTTGGGTATGTCATTATTAAGTACGAAATTTGATGTGTATTGGTTTTGCTCTGGTAATTGCTGCTGTTCTTGTACGGGATTCTCGAATGAATAGTTGTTTGAAACATCTGATTGAAACACCATATCCATGTCGAAAACGTGAGGTGTGTCGATTGCCAACAGTTCATTTAAATACACGCATGATGGCTGAACCTGGTTTATTTAATGGGGTTCTTTCATTTTTTGGTAGAGTCTTTTGATGTTTTACTTCGCGCACATTGTTAGTGTTGTCGTGAAGGTCGAATGCGAAATTCTCATTGCCCGTGAATTGAAGATGCTGTTCGTATTGGTCGATATCGTGCGTTTGATTCACCAATTTTGTTTGACGAGCACCAACCAATATGTAGTCGTAATAGTTGACTGATTGATCCAACACTGGTGAAATATTCTTAAACAAATATCGCACATTATCAATATATATCGGCTTTATTTAAATATATGAGGGAATTATTCTTTATAACCGTTAGGCCTAAATCGAAAGTTTTAAGGATGTTGTGGATCGCTAAATCAACATCAAAGGTGTGAATACGGATCTGGTCTTTATAAATAAGAACACTTTCACCGACGATTTCGCCAGACATGAATTTCGCTCTTATATTAGGTATTACGGTAACTTATAATTTTGAACATTTGCTATCCCAATGGGAAGTATTTGAACTTGTCGAGTTACCAAATATGACGAGGAAAATATATCTGATGACAAGGGCACAGAACTTAAACTCATGGGTTAGATACATATACATAATACATAAATAAAAAAATTAACTTGTAAAAAAAAATTTTTATTTATAATTTTGTTATGAAACTTGAATGTTTGCATATACATTAGATACATCGCAAGTTTTTAAATTCATTAGTTTGAGAAAAACAAAGACTCTTTATAAAATCCATCGAACTGTTCCTTGAAGGTGTTGAAAGATGCATTCTTGAACGTTGGTTCACTGAATGGTAGAAATTAGTGTCTGAGTTCGCTAACGACATACGTTTTGTTCTTTTCTAAATTGTGCGATAATATACGACAAAGTTTGTAGCAGATTTTTTTTCTGTTGTTGCATTTTTCCAAAGCTGCTTTCATAAATGCATCGAATGGAGATTGCAAAGGTGATATTAATTTAATGTGTGTGATGAACGAGTGGGTCTTGAGTACCGGCTGTGTTTGGATGGATCCGTTCAGCCACATTATATGCGGTTAGGAGATTGTGTTGTTCGAGGATTAGACCGAACCGCGTTATATTTTCTAGCATGTCTTCATATTTAGAATCGAGGATGGATTTTATAATTTCCACGTACTGATGACTGACCGCTCCATTTTTCACCATTTCCGATTCTAGTTGGCCGAGCTCGGCGAAATGTATAGCCACTAGTGTCATAGCCACCGAGGTATTTAACATGCAAGAAGAATCACAGACCGCATTTTTTGTTTGCTTGATGATCGTATGGATTCCCGTCAAAATTTCCACGAATCGAGATATGTAATTTTTAAGTTTTTGCATCAATTCTTCGCGACAGTCATCTGGCTATATTCGCATGCCGATGCGAGAAATGGACAGTACAGTCATAGGTGGATGTCGTTGTGGAGGGGAAGGAAAAGAGTTTAGCAGCTGAGAAGAAGATTGCTGATTCGTTACGAGAATGTCAGAGTCGGTGCACTGTGGTCTGAGTTGTTGAAGTTGAAACGATGCAAACAAGGTTCTTTGCTGTTGCTGTTATTGGTGTAGCATAACGGTAAAAAAAAGAATCTTACAAGTACTCCGGGAAACCCATATAAAAAAATGAATGAAAATGTTCGCGCCATCGTAGAAGCAGATCTCATCCAGTTTACATGTGAGCCGAAAATCGCATTTGGCGAACACACAAACGTGGAGAAATTTTCTCTAATGCTGAACCGTGCGGAATTTTTGTCATCTCCCCTAGAAAAAATAGAATTCACTTCGCAGAAGCGTGACAAACTTTTCAATGATTTAGAGACTATGCTCTTTGGTTTAGGTGAAGAATTTTCAAAAATTTTAAAGGAGTGGGAATATACACTGGCTAAAAATCAATACATTAATTACAAATCGTGCGTGTACTTGGTACAAAAATGGGCAATTTTCGGATGTACGCTTCTATAGACAAATATCCTCGAATATTTAAGAGCTCAGTTTTAAAATTTATTTCTGGGTTACTTTCGGAATCCCAAGAATGCGAGCGATTTATTTGGAGGAGAATCAAATTCGGAAATTACATCCAAGCTGGACCCATGGCGAATCGAACCCCAATTTTCTTTCAAGGATGTACGTGGCCGCAACCAGTTGAAAGCTGAAATAAAAATTTAATTTATACGCAGGTGTTTAACACACGATTCAAATTTATAATATTTGTCGGTCCTCTGGGTACGGGTAAGAGCACGCTGGCCCACGCAATTGCGTCCGAATGGAAAGCCAAACTATACCAACTCAACATCGGGCAGTTATCCTCGCCCACAATCGGTGATACCGAATGCAAATTAGCCAATTTGTTCAAGATGACAACCGAGAACCAGAACCAGCCATTCATGATATTTCTGGACGAAATCGACGAGAGAGTTTCGCAAAACTTGGCAATTCCACCCCATTTACGAAATGTGGCAATTACCCTGCAAATCGGTCTCGAAGGAGGTGTACAAATGAAAAAGAATGTTTTAATTGTAGCTGAAACCAATTACAAAAAAATCAATAAGACCTACAATCCTCGACCGATCCCATGCCTTTTACTTTATCAACTTGCCCTCAGAAGAAGAACGTTGCGGCGCATTAATTGGTCTCTTGCAGTTGTTTAAGAATAACCATCTTAAGGACTGGGATTAAGAATACCAACATCGGGTGATTGATAATATTTCTCTACCACAATACCTCACTTTTCGAAACGTCATGACCATACATGATGGAGAGATTGGAAAACTTTAAAGATGAGCCGTTCTCGTTCGCGATCGTCAATCAATCTCTACTCGTACAGATACCAAAGGAAAATTACGCGAGTAAACACATTTCATATGAAGCGACGCTAAAAGTATTCGAAGAAACCATCTATGAACTGTGCCGGAACAGCATCCTGACAAACGACCGAATTTCCTTCAGGCCAAACTTGGATCATTTAAACAAATCAATTGCTAATACAAGAACAATGAATGAAGAAGAATATAAGAAATTTCAAGATGAAAAGGATTAAAAACCAAAAAAATTTTAATGATTATCTATTGTGTAAATTAAACATTTCTCAATCAAATTTTTGGCAAACTCAACCACCGACAGTAACTTGTAATTCGACAGGTTTGTGTGCATTTGCAGTGGATACATTTAGGTGATTTTCCATCTGCATGTAGTCGAATATAAATTTTTTGCCTTGTTGAATATATAACGATAAATGTTTTCCTGCAACGAGTACTTGTTTACTTGTGATGCTAATACATATCATAGAGGTCCCAGTCCATAATCGCCGCGAGATTCTTCGAAATTCTTTGGCGAACGTTTCCAATCGACCATCACCAAATAACCCTGCTTGAACTTGAAAAGCATGTCGATGGTTCCACGAAGAGCGAAATCAACACCTCGTACTCTGAGCTCTGACGCATAAGGTGTCCAGCCATTGGCTTGTCTAACATCACGGTCGAAACAAAAAAATTGTGTAAACGTATCTTCTATCGCATCGGGTAGTTTTGCTCGTTCGATTTGTAGTGATTTTCGATATTTGTATGTAGTTGAACTCCCAAATCAATGGCTTCTCGACTGATTGTTTTCCATTTTTCCTCGATTGCGGCTACTGGATCGTCAAAGGTTCGGAAATCAGCGTATGGCCCAACGAAAAAATTGCGAATTCATGATGTAAGAGGCCATTTTCTTTGACAGAAATTTGGTAAAGGTGTTTGAAACACATGTCGAAGCAGTGATTAAGGTTTTGCGTGGATCATTGCGCACTGTATACTTGTGAGGTTTTTCCTCTAGAGATACGAAATCGTACAAATCTCCCAGTTCTATAAGCCTCAACATTGTTATTCTCTAACGAAAGGAAACCAATTAATGCGAAACAAATAGGCACGCTCGTCTCTTTATATATGCGTTTGCTATTTGTAATTAAATTTTTTTTATTGTTCTTTCACTTTTTTTTCAGTGCAACAATGTGTAAAGAAAATCCTTTTTCTCGTTTACAAAATAATGTGGAAAAATATTAAAATGTTTAAAAGTTTTCACATTCTCCATTCGCAACCAACACCAAACATAGTTCAATCGCAGTGCCAAAGAAATTGGTCTTTCAACACTTTCGTAAATTTCGAGCTGTTTGTAAAACGAGAGTAACTTTGATTTTAAATTAAAAGTGTAGAACTCGCTGACTTTTTTCAAGACTGTATTGTATATATCGGCCGTTTGGTCAACATTTTTAAAATAGAGTAACAATTCCCTCTTGTCATTGTCGAGAAATTGGTCCAGTCGGGTCTCTTTGTAACTCTGCTTCTTTCGAATAAAATAATCTAGAGTATTTCTACGTGCATCATCTTGATACTCGTAATAAATGCGGTCTATAGAATACGGATTATGATTGCTAGACTTGAGCAGATCAGACATACTCTTTATTAATAAGAACTAATTTAAAAGATAGGCCAAATCTTTTCAATAAATTTCGAAGAAGAGTGCTTGAATAGGATAACATCGAAATTTATTGAACTTCCGAAAACTTGCGTGGATAACAAATATCGACTTGATTATTTGTGCATTGCGACAGACAACTTTATTCGAAGCAAGCAGATATTCGACACATCTCATACATACGTCAATTATGTCAACATTGTAGATTGCTGGACAAAATTAAAACTGAAATTGAAGAGAGTTTATCTTCATAAATTCGACGAGATTAGTAACGATTACTTTGGCGATAAACTGGATGAGATTTTTAATTCGAGGAAATGTTAATGAAACAACTGAGGGACGAAGTCACGGACAAAAACACGGGAATATGCAAACTAGTGAACAAGAATTGAGTGTGAGACATCAACAATGTGTTGAACGTATGGCGTTTTCAATTCGAAATCAGTCGATAAATATACATTAATGGGATTTAATATCCAGCGATCCATCTTGGTGAAGAGCGAAAGTATCGGTTTGCTATTTGGCATTATGCGTGCAAACCGCTCGTTGAAATCATCGATTCCTATGAGCAGAGAATCCATCTCAGAGTTCAATTCGAAAGAATAGATGGTGTGCACAAAATTTAGCGGAAAATTACGGTACCAGTGATACGCTTGCGAGATAAGATTCAACTGTTTGTTTAATGTGGAATTATTAATTTTTTGTTCACGGCAGCCACAACCGCTCGAGATTGACTTTGCGCATCGATTGTAAATCATTTTTCGTTTTTCAAATCGCATGGAAAGTGATTTGCAAAATAGATGGTAACATATTCGGTTAATGAAAGATCGGTAAGGGAATTTAGTTGGCGATCAATTATACGATAAGTTGCCAAAATATTTGCGAGTAATTTTAAATGCCGATCTGTTAAATTGGGTCTCTGCGACAAGTTTCGTACACCTCAAACAGCTTGAGAATGGGCTTCCAATTGTCCACGCTCGCAATTTCCAATTATTTTTCTTTTACCCTTTAACCACAACCGAAAAAAAATTTACTAGGTGGCAAAACCCAAAATAATGATTCCATCGATAAAAATTAATCCGATATACGAATGCCGAAATAGGTTTTACGTATAGTGGAGTACATCACCGCCAAAAGCCACAACATTCTCCACGTATTTGCCCAGTGTATCGGCGATCTCATCCGTCCACGAGGCATCGACGCAACGATATTCCACGTTGATGTCGGTCACGGGAGGATCGTTTCGAGCACTGTCACAATGAACGCATGCAACGTCACCATCCACCTCCAAACACCGGGGTTTTTTACCTCGTCGTATAAAGCTTTATCGTCGCATAAATCCAAGTAACTACGGTTGGAAAACGTCCGACAACTGAAATGATTGACTTTACACACTTTGAGTTTTCCATTGTCGTTTTCGTAGCGAATGCATCCGCTTATCGCCTTCCTGTACCTATCGATGTAGGCCGCCAGACCCGAAACACTGAGGTAGAAAGAGGGTGTAACCGACAAGTTTTGTTCTCTGAGAAAAAAAATGTTTTCTTACTTTCGTGAGCTTGGGATCGGTCACGATTAGTTTTACAACATCGTTAAAATTAGTGGTTTTATTCAATGCCAGATTCAACGAGTTTAGTTTTTTGGATCCGAGCTGAATTTTATGCGACACATTACCCGGTAAATTTTTTATTTCGTACAATAAAACTTTATGCATTTTGTCGTTGAGACGGATGCTCGAATCGATTTGACCGAAAGTGGCGTCAAAATCAAAAAAAGATCTTGCTCATAAATTCGCAAATCGTGGTGTTGCAAATTCATTTTTTTTGCAATAATTTGAAAGCTATACAAAGATTGATTGTAAAAAATATTTTTGAATATTTAATAATTTGGTGAATCCGGGACTAGTGAATGTCGAATGATTGCACGTTCACCCGCCTTGTTGACATTACCGGAGAGTTTAACGAGAGCCTTGAACATTGTTATGTGGTTATACTTATTATTGTTATAACTCGCAAGTGAGAGCTTTGGGAACTTTTGACGGCGACGAAGGTAAGATAGACTACCAAGATACAATTTAAAATAATCAACAACCCGGTGATTGGTTCCACACAAGTTTTAATACTTGCTATAAACAAAAGTATGTTAATGACTAATATTACTACCGGTGTACATATTATAAGCTGTTTGCTATTATTACATTTCGGGTTTAACAAATAATTTAAGGAAAATATTATTGATTATTTACAAGAAAAAAGTATTCTTATATAACGCCTTTTATAAAAAATTAATATATACATATATCTAATAGTTATTGTTTTATAGCGTAAATTTCGATTTGGTAAAAGGAAACGTTAGTAAATTTTAGTTTGGTTGTTTTGTCCAGCATCTGTACTTCTGTATTGTCAATCAACACACTGTTCTTGTAAAAATCGAAATCACATATATATTCGTCTGTTTTGAGTGTGGTTTCGCATGGTAGAGATGTTGGTAAATGTTTTGGCGAAGGTGATTTTGGTCAAGGTAAAAAGACATGCATGTTGTTTATTGCTCTCCTAAGGCGGTCCCCACATCTTCATGTATCGTCAGCAAGTGGTTCACAAAAAATATGTGTGCGAATATCGTCACAGCTAACAATACACCAGAAAGATGATTACACATTTGTTTCTATTTCCTTACTTTTCTTATTTATTTATTTTATTTTGTTTTTACAATTAACGTGTATTCGATAATATACCATTCATAAACAATGTTTTGATTACATATTAGAATACAAATATCGAAATAAAAAAACCAAAACATGTGTTTATTGTAGTCACCATCACCCCAAAAGGACAAGAACCCCATTCTGAATTCTTATTTTACGTTTGGTTTTCACCGATTTAACTCTGTGTTGTCTTAGCGGTTCCCGCAGGAGTAGTTGTTTTTAACGATGCGCCACTGGTACCAAAATGTGTAGTAATGGAAGTTTTGAGTTTATCTTTAAATTTCGAAACCACAAAGACCAGAACCCCTAATATTAAAATGGGGCCAATAAATGTCCGCAGGTATATTTGGTTTTTATTATTCATCTTCTTATATATAATTATGTACGGGATTATTGTAGTAAATCACACATAGCTATCGTCACCTTCATAATCCACCATTAAATGATTATGATTACTGTTCAACTGATGCATCATATAAGTGACGGGAAAGGGAAATCTATAAACTTTACACAAATGCAATTATTGAAAAGACGAACGACTGGTAAGTGAAACGTGTTTGAAATTATTATTTTTTAATTGTTCGGGGGAAAAAAGAAAACTTTCATTCAAATAATCGACGTAATAGGGTTTTTCTTTGTACTTGAAATCGTAACCAAACGATTTGATTAAGAATGTACTCACACCGGTCAATAAAGTAGATGCATTAATGGTTCTCAGTGAAATTTCAGTCACATTATTATCATAGTATCGTACATCAACGTATGCATTGTCTATTTCGTTGGCGAGGTAAAAGTTCTTTGCGATGAAGGCCAATTTACGTATCGAGTAAAAATTTTAAAGGTGGTTGGTAGTGATTACAACTCATCGAAGTTGTCTAGGTAAACTAGCAATTTCGTACTGAAGCATCATTGCATTCATTGTATTATTTTATCCGTGGGTTAATCTTGACATTTGTAAATATCGCATTTAGCATCATGTATGAAGTGGAGGTAAAGAATTTTCCCACGGAATAAATTCTGTTTACGATTTTCGCACCAATGCCATTTTTTCGCCTAATTATTGGGCCATCAAATTTGAAAATCGATAGAGGAGTGTCGGATTTCACACCGATCAATACTTTGTTTGTATTCACATCCTCGAGAAATAATTTATCGTTTAATAAATACAGAGTATAATAATAGGATTCGATAAATTCTCCGAGATGTATTGTACGTTGTCGGAATTATTGTGAACAGTGCTGAAGGCAACCATGTCGGTAACACTTGGTATGCACTGCAACGAATCGAAACTTTCGTTATCTTCTGTTTGAACTACTTTGGTCAATTCCGGAGTACCCAGATGCATAAACGAATAGTTTTGATCAAATTGGTACTTTGGCATTGCATTGAAAGAAAAATTAAAGATCTGATGTATTTACCCAAATTTACTGAAACTTTTATGGGATCGCGATTAGTCCATGAAGTAGACTGAACTTTATAGGTGACGGTGTAGCCCGTTTCGTTCATTAAAATTAATTCATTCACTTTTGGTTGGAAATAGTTTATAGTCCAAACATTTTACATACCGATGACGGAATCCAAATGGGCAATGCATAAAAAGGCACTTTGCGGCATGAACGTTGTAGTGGTTGGGATAGACACCAATTTATTGTTTAAGCTAATGACTCCGGGATAATATGTGCAAAACTCTTGGAAAATTTTCGTATCGGAATTCGCATACATAAACACGCAAGCCATGACCCGAAATTGACCCCATTTATTATAGGTTTCGTCGGATTCGTAAAAACTGAGTTTGGAACATTGGTCGGTGAATTGCAAAATACATTTTTCCATGTTGGCCATCACTGATTTTATTGAATCAATCACAAAGAAACCATAATCATCTCTATCTCGAGATACCAATCGCGGCGTTCTTGTAAACATGGGACAGAAATGTAATGGGATTGTCAGATGTTCCAACATCCGTTTCACTTTTCAATCACCGTCTTTGAATCTATATTGAAAAATTCTTGCAGGGCAATAAAACCCCGAGCCGAAGAATATATATAACCATAGGCTTGGAGAGATTCGTGAAACACGTACCATCCGTCGGGATACAAACCTTCGTTTGAAGTAACCACTTGGAATTCCAATTGCGATAATACGTGTTGCTTTGCTTCGGTGTCGATTTCATTTTTTAAATTACCCATCTAAATGTGGGTGCCAACGGATGGCACCGGCATCATAACTGCATTTGATCCCGATCTAGGTCAACCTATACTTGTTGTAGGTGTGGGTAAATAATTTTTAATCTTGCTAACCAGTCGATTTCATAAAGTTTCATCAATTTCGTCAAATAAATATGTGTAGATAAAACTTGAAAAGATGAGAAACTGTGGAAGGGAAATTAAAAATTGATACCAGTATGTAACCCATGCAATTTACATGCAATTCCAGACATTTGTTGATCTATAGTTCTTTGAACGTTCGTTCATTGTTCTAATCATCAGTTTCTCCAAAATTTCAATCATTTTACCAAACTGCTCGGTGTCTTGTAGCCAGTTGTATAGAGGTAAATATGTATCATTAGTTTCAAATTTATCATTACGAGATAGTTGCTATCATCAACATTTGTCGACAAGTATTGTTTGTGATAATGTTGTATTATCTTTACAAAATGAATGTCTGTTTCTATTTTATTCATTTGGACAATCACCTTTATGATGTTTTTTAAGAGTAAAGTTATAAAACCCACTAAAATAATTCCCAGACATATAAATATAGGCACTATAAATATACTGCACTTTTTGTAAAATTTAAAAAATAAAGTACGGTTATGATACATGTCTTATTTATTCAATATAATCTTTTCAATTACACTCGCTGGATTGGCACTTGTTTTTTTCGCGAAATTTACAAAAAACAATTTTGTCACTATCATAACATAACTTGAATTCCAAAATGAAAAACTAATCAACCGCAATGTCTTCGCACGGCACAAGTCTGCTCATCTCGGGAATAATTTTGTTTAATTTACTCGTGAAAATTACGATGGAATAATCGGGAAACATCTCTTCAAATATATGTCCATCTTCAGTTTCCAAGACCTTCGGCATAAGGTGTTTATACACAGCATGTCGACCGAGATATTTCAAAGTCATGTCAGCCAACGACACTCCTTGTTTGAACTTTAGTTTACGGATTTTTTTATTATTAAATATTTTATCAATCAAACTTCAAATCGATTGTTTTTTCACTCTTTACCTTGACGATCCTGTCCTTGTGGAAATACAACAGGCCATTGGTGGAAAGTGGAATTGGCACGAGAGAACATTCTGATTATTGGAATGTGTTTGCGTATAATTTGTCCTCATTCAAGTGGTACAAAACCGGTCGATTAATCAAAATGGCCATGTTTTTCCACGAGGAATGTTATGAATCGAATTGATTCCGGAATATAAATTTTGTAGATGGTGCGATATGGTTTTGATGATTTTGTAATACCCGTTTCATATCTACCCTCGAAACAGTGATTTTACCCAACATGTCGATAAGTACAAAAACTTTGTTGTTATCCAATTCCTCGATGAATGCGACGTAATAACCACTCAAATTGAAATTATGCACCTGAACAGCGGGTGAAAAGGGGACAAAAAGTAAATTAGGTGTGAGAAAAGCGAGTCTATGCTCACCGTCTAATTTATTGCCACAATATTCTGGTTGTTCACTTACGCCGACACATTCAATAAAGGGCTGTTTCTCCATGTGATCGGGCCAGATTCCATTGATGAAATCGATACTCTCTTATATTCACCACAATAGTCTAAATCAATTCTTCGAATAACATTTCGGGAAGATGGTGTATGAATGTTTCGATCGAATCACACATTTCGTTTTCGACAGTGATACGATACATGTTGAGTAGAGATGTTTCGTCAAATACACAATCAAAAGTAATTTGGTTCCTCGTCTCGCTATTGTAATATACATAACGTACAAATCGCAATGTTTCTTGCAAAGTGACGAGCTTCAAATCACAAACATCGAGATCAATTTCCACTGCTTCGCTCCAACCTACAGGCACGATCCCGCAGTGATAAAACTTTAACTCAACCCGCTAACCAAAGTAAATATGAGTTGATAGGTAATGATACAAGACTCGCTTAAACTTCGGATTTGAATTTCCACAGATTGGGGGATTTGAAAATGATTTCGCAGGCAAGTTTCTTCATCATGAGTTGGTGACGATGATGACAATTTGTACAAAGTTTTAATCACTGTAGGTTCGGTATTTTCCACAAAATTATTACATTATGCTAGGGCGATGGGCGGTTGGATTGAAAACTCAGTTATGTGATTACCTTTCGACAGCATGTGGAAATCCATTCGAGAATATTTCCTGATTGTTGTTGTTGCCACTCTTGCATTTTGTACCAAACACTGCAAATCTTATGGATCGAATAAAGGAAATATCCCTCTTTATATACAAGAATAAATAAAACTACAGCCAATATACCAGCAATGTGAATCAAGTGGCCAGATCTGGCAATAGTAAAAAATATTTAATGACTAATGGGTAATGCTATCAAACCAGTTAACAGCCAAAATAAAATATTATCGAAAAAAAAACAAAATGTATTCCGTTGACAATATTTCAATGAGGAAACATTGTTTATTTAAATAAATAAAATAGTTTAATATCGAAACACTAATGAGTTTGTCAATTATCCACACTATTTATTTCATTTTTGCTCTATCTGGTCAGAGATTTTTTTCAGATTGTTGTTGTTGTACCAAACATCACAAAGATTATGAATCGAATAAAGGAAATAACCCTCTTTTATATATAATAATTTTAAAAAATACAAAAATAATAATGAAAAAATAAAAAAAATTAAAAAACAACCACATATGAGTGATGAGGTCAGTAGTCCAAACATTCAGATGAGTAGGATAGGCATGACATCATGCTGAATTGGTTCCAAGTCGATGTAAAGTATATGACATTACATCATCCTAAATTACATTACTATTCACTTTACAGTTACTAGACAAACTTTGAATATTTATTAGTTTATTGAAACTAATGAATAAGTTTGTTTATTTTCATGCGATTTTTTCAGAGCCTTTCATGATTGGCATTCGTCCCACCAGAGCTAATTCTCCAACAAACAATCACATTGCAGCTTTTAATTTCCACTCCCTGCCCCCTCATTTCGGTTTGCATATATGATGGAGAGATCTGGAAAAAAGACTTCAGGCGATGGTGAGAGCTGGACACAGCAACACCAACTTTCCTTCTCTCCAGAATAGAAGAGAAAAAAGGTAAGTATAAAAAGGTAAATTAATTAATATATACTATATATAATATTATATATTATATACGACATTATATTATATAATGTATATATTAATTAACTTACCTTTTTGTTCTTACTTTATCTTCTATTCTGGAGAGAAGGGAGGTTGATATTGCTCTGTCCAGCTCTCGCTGTCGACTGAAGTCTTTTTTCCAGATCTCTCCACCATATAAGCAAACTGAAATGAGGTGAAGGGGGGGGGGGTAATAAAATGCTACAATGTGATTGGTTGTTGAACAAGGGAATACGGGAAATCAACAACCAATTAGAATAGACCACAATAATTTTTTTGTAAGTGGGTAGTTTGGAATGTTGGGGGGGGGGGGGGGATGGGTGTGATTGCAAGTTTACATGCATTGAATAAGATGTATTTATTCAGTTATTTTTTCGATCAACAACTTAAATTTATTTTAAGTAAAAAATTACCTTTTTTGGCGATTGTAGTTTCTTTGAGTAATAATTTGATTGTACTCGCAACTTGAAAGTGCTTTACCTTTAATATTGGCAAAGGTCAAACAACATTATTCAAATTTCAGATTACTGGTTTTCGATAGATTGCAATTTGAAAATGAAAATGACGAAGGTACAAGTGATAATTTGATCGAATGCGATTCTAAACCACTCACTGATTGCTTAAACTGTAAAGACAGTAGATCCATGTGCCAACATTTCGATACCGATGCCACTTTCATAGATCCCAAAACCAGTCTTATTAAATACTTCTCTGCAACAAAGAGCCAGGTTTGGATGTTGCATGTATTTGGAAGATAGAGACCGACGAACTTGCATGGTCTAGAATGGTGTACAATGGACACTTACCTCGGATTGTAACAATAGGTTCTTGTGGATTTGTGGTTGTCAATATCCGAAAATTATCATATCTGCAAATTTGTACACCAGTTGCACAACATTTCTCAGTTGTCCATTCAATTCAAAGGCTACAAACACCAACAATCCAACCCAATTGAATATGTTTGAGGAAATTACCTGCGAATATGATCCCCCACAGCAGTTTAAATCCTTTGGTAATGGTGGACCTTTATGCCCAATACCAACATATTTCAAGGCTACACATGATGATTTCATCGATTTCGTACCAATCAGACTTGATCATCTAGATGCAAAATTCAAATCCTTATTCATAGATATTCGACAATGAAGAATACCAGATCCTTGCAAAATTGATGTCTTGTGTGGCAAACAGATTCTCTGTGATAAGGTCGATCGCGAAAATGGAAAGGCAGGGTTGAATGTTACTCATACAATTAACTTTTGAGCATGATTACCTGCTCAACAATAGTGGTCGATTACCAAACGAAATTTTTAAAGTTTCAGATTCACAATCTTCTTTATAGGTTAGGGAAACACTTACCATCCAAAATAATGTATCATACAAACCTTTAATTGGTTATGCTTGCAAAGTTGAAGAGGTACATATATTGATTGATTTAGAGTTTTAAAGAATACCTAGTTACCCTTTTGTCACTTCAACAAGATCCTTATTGTCCGTGGTATTTTTTGCCATGCTCCTACAGAAGACCCCAATTATCCAACCATCGATCAATAGCCTGAAATTGTGGATGTAATACCTATATTCGTGCACTATGAATATTAAGAGATCCTGTTTTGCATTTTGTGGCGTATGGCCATTTAGAACCAAAAAAAATCCTACATGGGGTGAAATTATTTACATGTTAAATTCTCAAGATCTCGATTACTTATATTGGGAAAATTTATCTCAATATTATCACAAAAATCGCATTGAACAAGTTGACAAAGAACTTCTCAACAAATATGATTTCAAAACATATTTCATACCCCTGATGTTGACATCTCGATTTGCAACAATCATCTTAACGTCACAAATCCTCAATCCAAAAAACACATAGTTATTTATTCACGACCTGGCTAAAAAATATCGCCTACCCGATATTTTTGAATCAGAATCTTATTAACAAGTATCGTGTATTAGTTCCTCAATACTCTCTCGAAACATTTCATTTCAGTACTGATACCCTCACGACGTATATCTCAGTTGCGACATTGTCTACGATGATATAGTAGAGTTCGATGAAGGATTTTTCCAAGATATCAATGGACGATGTGATTTATCGACTTTGACTGGAAAATCTCAATTCAATCCTTATGAAATCGTATCCCACAACAAAGTCAAGTACCACACGAATTTTCGTTTTTCATAAGCCTAACATTCTAGTCTTGAACATTTATAATTAGCTACTATATGTATTTTTAACTTGCAAAAAATACACCATCGATACGTTTGGTTACTTTAAAAAACGACAACTGGGACTATGTTTTAATGAAACATTCTCTAAAGTTCCACCCACTCATGAAAGAACAAAAAATTTTACTAAATCACATTGTATTTAAAAATGGGAATAAACAAAAACCACTAGCATCAATTTCCGCACAATTCATGCCTGCATATTCATAAAACTAAATCTATAAAACAATCATGTCAGCATCTCAAGATTACTCTTACATAAACCAAGTATATACCTTGAATCAACAAATATGTATACTCGAAGTGGTTTGGATTTTCTAATGTCTTCATTCGAGAACTTGATGCGGGAACAAACTGGAGGTTAAAGCGAAAATTTTATTTAAATCAGTTTGCATACATGGTAAATGATTGCTTTCTAATTTCTTTAGAAGATATTTATTTTTGTTAATTTGCAGAGAAAAGGAATCCTACCAAAGTAGAGTCTGATTTGCAAAGATTGTTTCTGGTCAAAATTAAAAACAATGAAGATGAAGATCACAAACTATCATCCACCACCAAAGAGTTTCTATCCGATTTGATCAAATGTGAATTGTTTTAGCACTACTTCGCATATCCGAAAATAAACCAAGAGAGATGTTAATGCCGCCGTTTAGAGCGATCAATACCCGAGGTTGGTTTGCAACTTATAGATCGAATATTACACTGATTGAAAATATATTGGTTTATTCGCAAAAAATGAAAAAAATTGAAAACTTTGTTTATCACATGCTTTTCTCGCTATTGTGTTACTTGAGCAAATACCATCCTTATTTTCCAATCATTCAATGTCCTTTTGCCGACATCCACTTGTTGTAAGTCGAACAATCAGTGATGACAAAGGGATATATTCCTGATGTATTTCCTTTATGAAGGTGTTTTGTTTATGTAAAAATTGGTAACGAACCACAAGAAATTGGATCTTTGGTAATGTTTGTAACACCAACGCATATATCATTGTGTTTCAGGCAGAGTCCTTCAAAACCCAATTCAGAAGATTCGTTTACTCCATTGTTTTTAATTCGAGCCAAAGTGCCAGAGAAAAAAAACTATGATGGCGAAGGTGGGGGTGGTGGTAAAAAAGAATATTATGTGTTCATAAAAAACTTTATTGGATCCAAGAGTGGGTTTCATGTTTGCAAATGTGAATTTATGGTTTTACCATCACTATGATACAGAAAATGATGTGGGAAATGCTCTCGAACATACTATTAGCTCGCCATAAAGTTGTTGAAAAATCATTGCAACATGAAAAAATATTTGAATAAAATATTAAATATCGAAGTGGTAAAAATACGAGTTTTATTTCGCATGAAACTACACAATCTGATAGTCGCATTGGCATTGTCTTCTTTCAAAATTAAAACAGGTATGCTGATTGGCCAAGACGTAAAATCGGAAGAAAAACACGAATTGTTGGTTTTGTACGATAATTACCAATCCTGGTTGAGTCCTCTAATTTCAGCACTAATTCTTTTGTGAATATAGTAGGTAAAAAAATACAAACTTTTAAAATTACTAAACATATTTTATTTACATAAGATTAAAAAAGGAATTCCAAAAATCCGAGAGCAAGTGCACATCATGATGGGATGAATGTTATAATCTTCAGTACATGTGATTTTTTTTAAATATTGTCACGGTAATAGTTCCTGACTGAATCGTAATGAGCTTTGTATATATAAATATTCAATTCCTTCCATTTCTTCTTCTGGTGTAAATTGGACATCCTTTTTCGAAACAGGATAACACCAATTTATGTTGCGAACAAAAACAAAGAGTTTGATGATGTTGCAATTTTTTTACACAGTAGATTCAAGATCCAAGGTGCAATTTTCACTCAGTTCTTCCATCTAATTTTCACTACCATTATAGAAGATGTAGAACCAATGGGTGTTATCATCTTCATCCACATATCCATCTACTTTGTCGTGAATACAGTTATTTCTCGGTATACCCTTAATCTCTTGAAGAAAAACTGAAAAAATAGTAGATAAAAGATTTCATTCATTTTATTCTTGAAAAAAAACATGAAATTGAAAAAAACTCTCTCTCTCTCTCTCTCTCTCTCTCCTCTTCTCTCCTCTCTCTCTCTCTTCTCTATATATATATATATATATATATATAGATATATATATATATATATATATATATATATATATATATATATATATATATATATATATATATATATAATATATATATATAGTACTTCCCTTTTAAAATATTTCAGTTCTTCTACGATCTTGCACAGGGATTCTTCTTTTGCTGTTACTTGAATCAGTTCAGCAACTGTGTAGAATACTTGGCTTGTAAACATAATGTGACTTTTCAGCCTTGTCTAAAAAATACAATTCTCAAATGCAAACTGATTGGCATCTGTGATATTCCATAGTGTTCTTGTTTCAATCACGTTTATTTGGACTTGTGCCATTATCACAACTTGAACTATACAACTTGTATAACCATGGAGGATCGTCATATCTACAATACGTTTCCAGTAATTTGGATTTGATATTACTCCATCATTATAGCGATATTTGCGATGGCATTGGAATTATATCATCACCCCCATCATCACCTTCATCACCACCATTGTTGTGCGAATGTGTGATGGAATACTGAATGGTTAAAGATTCTAAAAAGAGGAGATTAAAAGTGGAAGATTATTCGACGATAAATTCCCAAATTCATGGTTATTTCGTCGAAAACGGTCGTTTCTGTTGGGTCCCCTATTTATTGACACATAATCGTGAATTGCCACACATTCGAGTGAGTCGAACACACAGTCATTGCTTTTGCATCAACACCGAAAAAAATAAAAGACATTGTTTCGAACTGATTTTGCCCATTGGTAACTAGCCATATGAGTTTGTTCACCGCAGTACTGAAGGTGAAAACTTTGAAAATATTCTTGATTTGTGTACTTTACACTCTTCTGAAGCCGATGATAAATACATTGTCTATGATCATCAACTTTTCGGGTACATATTAAAACGATTTGTCGGCCATAACAGGTCCATTGATAGTTTCTTCAATTAACTAATTTTCTCCCCATCAATGTTGTTGATTCGACTGGTCTTGTATGCATTCGACAAAAAATGAAGAACAGGCAAAAAAGATTGTTGCAGCTGGCAAGCTCATTTCCATGACGAATATGTACAAAACAAAAAAAAAAGAACAAATATTTCAAACTTGAACCGTAAACCATTGACTCCTCAGATCGGCGATCGAGATTTCTTTGGGCTCGTCGTCAGACCTGTACCGAAGAACATTGACACATCCACGATACCCACCGATTATTTGGGATTTTTGTGTCTTTTCGAAAAAAAATGTCAGCATCGATTCGTTCAATCGTGTTTACTCCCTAGTCTTGGACGTGAACTTGGCTATGAGCACAGTTTCGTGTATGATCGACAAGCTGATTTCCAACCTGATTGCTAAAGGGTATTGGTTGCTGCTGGACGAATGTGATATGGCAGATATGACTATCAGTCCTTTTACCGTACACTTGTGACGTTCAATTCGATATTTCTCTTGAATTACAAGTTGAATCCTAAAGAAAAAGTGAATAAGCTACGCTCAAAGATTCGATACTGGTTTGGTTTCATCGATGTGCTTGTGTTTGAAGGTATATTCAACTTGAATAATTCCCAAGGTATGATGTTCAAGACATTTGTGGATGAGGTGACGGGAAGAATATGCACCAAATCCGCATTCGAATTGACCATGGGCAGTGATTCGGAGCGTGTTTTGACTCTGGTAATTGTTTCCGATCGCACATCACAGAGCAAATACGATCCACATTCCAATATGGGAAAATGGCGAAGCTGTTCACCGTGATAAGCTACTTGAAGACAAAACTAAACACAAAACCTCTTGATCGTTTTTTCGTACTCGGTGTGTTTACTTGGATGTTGTAGAACGGAAATCACAGGACGGCGAAGGCGAACATTTAGAGGCGGAGGGTGACAATGCGAGGTTCCTGAAATAAAAAACATTCTTTACCAGTCATAAACGCCAATAAAGACATTCAGACCATACACTGTCGTCGTTTCCGGATGATTTTCAACAACGATTCGAAAACAATATTTCGCATTCGCTTGAGTAAGGACTTGGTGATCGTATTTCTACCTTTTAATAAATCCGAGACTGTCTTTGTCCAAATATACGTGTATTGTGGCGAGGTTTATTCAACAAAACCACTGGAATATTCCAATAACCCACACTTTAACATAAGCATGTCGACAAACATATACAGAATATTGTTGGCTGGTGATGACACCGACATTCTATATCTGTATACGAAAATGGAACGAGTAAAGACGAACATGTATTTCGTGCATAATAATCATTTCATTTTCGAGGTAGTTGTAGAGTCCCGGCATCGATTCTACAATTATTTAAAATTGATCAATACATAATCGCAAAAGGGAATAGCTGTGCCTATCCCCAGAAAAGATGATTATATAGATTGCATGGCTTCGAACTACTCGGTTATTGGTTGGTCGCTACTGATGAAGTAGAAAGAAATGAGTATTAATCGAGAAAATAATTTCCAACAAATATATTTTGCGGAAAATAATCGACAGCAGTGTTGAAAAACATTGCATCTGATTGTAAGAGCATCGGTTTTATGAAATTCGACAATTTGTCGATAAACAACTTTCAGTTGAACGGGTGTAATGCTGCCATGTTCTCCAGTGAGCCTATTCGTCAACAGAACGGTACAAGTGTTTGCCGACAGCAAACAAGCAACTACTTCAACTGTTTCTAATGTTGAAAAAGAATGTGGAATTCATCACTACAAAAGATGTTTCTGGAAATGTCAAGTTTTATTTATACAAAAAATATTTGACTTGCACCAACATGAAAAAATTGGATGAGTTCATTTCATTTTCAAAATTGTAATTTTATAAAAAATTATATTATGCGTTGATTTTTAAAATTTTTTTTTACGAAATTGCAAAAGTGTTGGGATGTATTCGGAACATTGGTTGATTTTTCTTTTGACGATTGATATTTTTAGCCCCTCCACCCCTATGTGGTTCAAACGCAAAACATCAATGTTATGATGGAGTGGTTTGAAATTGATGATTGCCTGGACGTCTTTTGGATACCCATTGCCCAACTCGACATTTTCCATTTTGCGCAAATCATGCCTGGGTCCATATCCCGTACCACAAACTAAGTTTGAGATGAAAATTTCGATGTTTGCCACGTATCCGAGCGCATTGATGTTGATATCGCATATGGGGAGGTAGCTTAGGATTGTTAAAATGCCAAATTTGGGAAACTGTGACAAGGAACCACATATTGTATCATTTTTTTTTGCCATCCTCTATAGTGACTTCTGTGTTTGGCAAAGTGGTTGTGATGTCATGGATCCATTTATTTTGTTTGACCATGTCCATATATAGATATTCTTGGCCGAAAAACATATTCACTTTAGCCTTCTCGATACACGCCAGATCCAAAACAGAAGCCCACGTTAATCCATGATCGATCACATGTTTGGTAAATGTTTGAGTTTATCGGTATTAGCGATGTTTTCGGGATATGTAGAATACTCGAATAAAGTGGCCAATTTCGACGAATCGATGAATTTACAGTTGTTGGAGAATAGATTCATGTACAGTTTAGCCGAGGTTTTCAATGGTTGTCCGACAAGGATGGGATACAAGGGACATTGGCCGACCGACACGCCCGTCTTTGAGATGGGGCTTAATATCGCTTTGTTGTATTTTCGATTTAAATTATAATCGACATTGCAGGAATCTGACTTGTGAGTCTCGCACAATCCATCAATCAACAACTGTTCGCTAGGTGGTGTGTTTGCACCACATCGTTCGTTATTCAAGAAACAAATAGGCGCCAATTACATATCGATGGAACTGTTACAACCGTTACTGAGGTTAAGTTTTTGCTCAGCGTAAATGAGTGGATAATATCGATTTATTTAATTTGATCGATTGAGATTAATGACATGATTTGATGAATGTGTTGAGATTCGAAAATATATTCGAACTACCCTGACCTTGAAGTTGATTCTGTGATTGTATTTTTGTTATTTACTTATATATATATATATATATATATATATATATATATATATATAAGTAAATAACAAAAATACATATATATATATATATATATATATATATATATATATATATATATATATATGATGTCCATATTCACCGGACCAACAAACTTGGATATTCAACTGTTATGAGAAATTTTTTTGAAAGATAAAAAAATATTAACTTATAACGAATACTTGCTGCGAGTCCCGCAAATATTTTCTCATGTATAAACAGAAATTTGGCAAGATGTAGAGTTACAAAAGGCAATCTTGGATTTTTTTTATTATTGCTATCAGGTTCGTCATAAAGGTGGAAAACGATTCTGTGATGCATCTCGATGCAATATGCATTATCCACTGTGAAAAACATGCACACCTCGAGATGTCCTTAAAATATTCAAGAGCGGTAATTTAGATGTGATTGTGTGCCAAGGAGCATGTTTCCTAACCAAGGATATCGAATCAAAATATCTCGGATCAAATAACTATTGGAGCGACCACTACGATGCATGAACATTGGTTCATCAAGAAGCCTACTTGTTATGAATATATGATAATTGGCGCTTAAAAGAAGGCACGATTATTCCGCACGTAAACACGATAGGAACTGGTTTCGATGTCGATTCTTCGCCATATGTGACAGAGATGGGTGATGAAACAATACACTTTCGTCTAAACTCGTATTATTGCGATAATTTTATCATGTCTCTGGCGGGTGACTAATGCACAGACCATTTAGATAGTAAAATTTTAGGCTTTTTCATCGGAAATTACTTATACAAGATTATCAAATATAGTTTCGTGGAATTGGCTCATGGAATCGATCAGTACGATGTTAAGAGCCCGCAAGAACCACCAACGGGACAAATGCCCGATTACGTCGCGGAATGGAATAACTTCGTCAATCACGAGGTGTGCTGCATAAATCCAGACATTAAACTCAGCGACATGGGCATCACAGAAAAAAACACCGAGACATTTATTTTGGACCACAGAGTATGGGGAGGGGGTAGGCTTGTGGAGCCTTTGGTACTGACACACGATGTCGAATCCATAGTTTCTGATAAAGATACTCGGGTTCGAATCGGACCGCAAGCCGATTTGGTGCCATACCACTTGAAATACAACAGTAAACATAAAATCGACGAATATAAAATGCTTGGTTTAATGTGTGGTTTTTCGACCAAATATCTCGATTATTTATCAAATACAGAAAATATTTCCGACATAATTGCCGATATAATAACCTCCTGCATCCAAGGATTGGGTAGTAACGAGTTCCTACTGCAATTATTCGGTGAGGTCGGTCTGAATATGGTTCTCAAGACCCTAGTCAAACGCATCGGACCCACAATGACCGAAATGGGTGCAAAGATCTTGAATCGTCAATTGGGAATTTATTTATTCAGAGCCTTGACGATAGAATTTGTTAAAGAGCTGTGATATCGACTGTTTTGAAAATGGTGGGATTTGCTGTTAGAGCATTTGCTGCTGTTTCTCTTTTTTGGGTGCCCATACTGATGTTGTATTGATCATGACTGCAGTCGCCGAATTGTTTTTGACCATATTCGATCCATTCAACTTACAAAACCTACAAGTCAAGATTACGTACATGATATATCAAAGCTGGAATTGGAATTAAAACATAAGATTTGGGGTTTTCGAACGATGGAATATACACCGATCATGTTCGTTATGATGTGGAAGAATGTGCATGAAGGAGTTATCAATTTAGCGAATCATGTTTCCATCCAACCATCTTCTATCGATAATGATGCCGACGCCGATAAATTAGCGGCCTTTTAAAAAAAAGATGCCATATTTAACCCACCTATTACGGGTATTCATGCTACTAAAGCAGTAAAAGATAACGATTTTAAAACATAATTGTAATTTCGTTTACATTACCTACTGGTCCTCAAAGTCAACTCGAATGGATCTCGTATCTATTGGGACAATATGGGCGGCAATTATGATGATACGATGGTGTCAAATCAATTGAAAACTTTTAGTGCACAAAATCCAGATCAAGTTTTGGACTTTATACTCTACACATCTTAAATGAACTCTAGAATAAACATGATCGTTAGAGGATTGTATTTGTTGGGGGTTCCGATACTATTATCGGGAATAGTGATACCGAACTGAATATTGTATGTAGTGGTGGACAATGCCTGCGGTCAAGAAAAACTGACAGAAATGGACAGAAGCTTTTCTTGTTAGCAATGTCCAGGCTCACACAGAAGCGCACTTCATGTAAAGTGGGTTTTTTTCCGAGAGGGGGTTACTCTTAGTATTTGTTAACTGATAACGGCACACAGTTTGTGGGGAAAAAATGGAGAGTGAATTGCACAAAGTGGTGAACAGAGCACTGCCCCCCCCCCCCCCCGAACCAGTCAGTCAACCCAGCGCGAATCCAACCGAACGCAAAAATTAAGACAAAAGATACAGTTACGAGTCCGGTTAGGAACAGACCATACAAGGTGGGCCGAACTCATTCCCGAGGTAATGTGTTGTGTGAGAAACAGGGGTAATGTGGCGACGGGAAAAACGCCCATAGAGATTGTACAAGAAATACATGCACAGGTAAAGGAAAACCATGAGAAGTATTGTAACACGTGGGTACCGGAGTGTAGGAAGTAACTACCTGAATTAAGGCCCAGGATGTTCGTGTACATAAGAAAAAACCCGCTGTCTGCCAGGATGAAAAACCATTGCGCAGTGCTGGCACCTAGATGGATTGGACCAGTAAGAGTGATGGAGAAAAAGGAGATTTCATCGTTTTTAGTGAAGCTGGGACCGAGACATGTGACAAAACGACACCGCGATAACCTGCGTATAGCCCGCACACCTGTAGGGAAGAGAGGCAAGGAGAATCCGATCAGCACAGTACCTAGGTGATCGCGGCGTAGCATACCAAGGAGCCAGCCCAGTGAAGTCAACGGCCTGCATCACGATGTAAGCAACACTAGTCTTAGAGTCTCATGAAAAAAAATGTAAACAACAGCTTGGGTAATACTGCTGCATTCAGGGGCTTCGCGCCACTGGAACACTCCACAACAAACAGGGAGGGGAATGACAGTAAGGAGATAAACACATGTGTCAGTGTAGTAAATTATGATAATTCACCATTCTGGGATTTCCCCACGACACTAAGGTAGAACCTAGCTTAAAAACACCAATAGAGAGGATGGGTGTAACCGAAGTGTAAATGTAAATAGTAACATAACTAGTGCACGTGATACACCATTGAGAGGTATTTCTACACCAGTAGGGGACAGCATAACAGGGCAAACTAGTTTCAAAGGGTTTGGGGATAGTAGTAGGGAGGCATGTGCGACAGGAAGTGCAAAGTGCTATGTGAACAAACCATGTCACGTCACTCGCAAGAGGAAAAGCGAGCCACCACCTAGCTCCAACAACACAGTTCCTGACAACACAACAACCCCCTGCAAGCGCCGCAGAATAAGAAGACCTCTGAGGTCATGCCTCATCTGCCCTCGACTGGTGGTCCGGGTTAACACCTGGTCCGCCCAGCAGAACAGGGTCCAGCTGCTCACACCATCTTGGCCTTCGAGGAAGGGGTCGTTTGACGCCGACTGAGAACCAGGATAGCTAGGCCATTATGCACTCGCCGCTACCGTTATACGTGGGTAAGCACATGCGCGCAGCCCGCCACGCCCACTGACTGTCCCAAAACGGGAGAATTATTTCTGAGTGTTACGTATTTCTTTTTCAGGGCCAGAATATGTTATAAAGAGTAAAAATATTCATTTCTGAATGCTGTGCAATGTTTATGTTTCAAATTCAAAATGTTCACTGCGCTGAATAGCTGGACACTGATATTCAGGCGAGAATGCCTTCAAAAAACATTTATTGAATAACAGTATATCAGATTTAAATATTCGTTGATAAATTTGTATTAAAATATATTATGTGACATTTAATTTAATATATTAATATTCGACTCTATGCATAGCACTTCTGCTTGTGTGAACCCTATAGGCTGCCATGGTAGGTCCGCGTGACCCCTGCCTATGTGCAGTCGTTCTAGGAGAGCTGGCGAGGTAAGACACTGTCACATACGCACTTCATATTTTTGCACTGAGTTAGATATCCATAGTTTTCATGTAGTATACCAGTTAACCTTTGCTTTGTGTACGTTTTGCCAGACATCCCCAGGATTATGCTTCCGCTTAACTAATTAATTTGCAGCCCTTGTAGGTTTTTGAAACTTAAACGTGACGAGAGGAGAGAATGTCGGAGAGGCCACGCAGCCCACGCAACTTATGAATGAGGAACCATCTGCTCATGTTGCGGGATTTTTTCTTGTAATTTCTACTTAATTGCGACGAACAATAACAAGGGTAATATTTCTATGCGCATATTTAAAGGTTTTCGTCATGTTGAAGTGATTTACGGCCATGTGGTTATCTACCGCTAAGTTCGTATATGCGCCATTACTGCACTTGAAGGGTTATACCTAGTAATTTCATGTGTGCTGTAATTTATCTCAGGGTTGTATCATTTTATTCAGGGTTCTTGTATTTTTCAATGTTTAATGCTTTCTGTATGACCATGTGGTCACTTCATGTGTCTAGATATTCCCGCTATCAGGCATGCTTTTGTATGCTTGCATCGCACAGAGAATAATTTTTCTAATGCCGTTAACATTTTGGCTGACGATATTTTATCGAAATTCAATGGAAATTATGTACTTTACATCTGCACACGTGATCCGCTAAGAATTGCATCCAGCGGCCTCCGCGCCACCTAAGAATCTTTTCACGCATCTGCTTTTTTATTTGCGTATTTTATGTCGAGCCCCATGTTCACTCAGTGATATTTTGTATTTTTGTATGGTGTGTATTATTTTCTGCCCTAACCTGCTATGTGTATTGACCATCACCACACATCACGTGGTTCGGGTACGTGTCTCGACGAGTAGGCGTTAGTGACAAGAGTAAATGCACATGGTAATTTCATTTTTCATTCCCCATTTCCTGTCTAAGGGAAAAATCCACAGTCCATCCATCCTAGCGGCTGTAGACCCCTTTCCTTGTGGAGACTGTGTTCTCATACACCACAGAGAAGTCATACATCTAGGAGTGTGCGAGTTGAGTTGCATACTGGGGGAATCACCCACTGAAACTGACTAGCCACATCTGAGGTTAACCATAAACTCATTTCTGCACCGAATTATAATTTGGCTGAATAAACGCAATCTTACCAGTGGAAATATATGTATATTTGTAGCGTCAGAACCCAGCTTATCTCCAGTTATTCAAAGTGCAATGGTTAGTAATGAAAAGTGTTTTGTAAGTATGCATGGGTGAGACGAACACACAGAACCCACAGCATCTCTGACATCCCTTAGTCTCAAAGTGTGGTGTGTAGGAACCACTGTTGGCGCCCATCTACCAGTAAGTAAAAGTTTATTCGTTCGTCTTCATGTCTCACCCGACGGCGTCAGTATGCCATTTTCTCTCACTGTTGTTGTTGAAGGTATGAATGCCAACTTGCAACTGATGCATAAATACAAATTTTTTCTCAAACGACGAAACAGTTTACAATGCAAAAACCATCTAAAAATTTTGATAATATTCATTAATATTCTGTAAACATTATGTTCCAAATTTTCACGTTCACTACAATAAGTTTTGACAGTATGTTCACCTTTACATCTCACATTAAATGTTTTGTCAGTCATTTACAGTCTACATTTATTAACATTACAATTTGCACTGTCACAGTTTGTTAAACTCGAATCAATTATAAAAGTCTTATTACTTGTTATCATGAAACCAGGTCCATACGCACATGAATAATGAATGTCGTCCTCACACATTTCCTTACATGTGTATAATTAAAACTCTGATTCATACCTCACAGAATACAAACCATATTCTATAAGCGAGTATTTGGCATTTGGTTGAAACTTTATTCTTGCAGTTAATCTGAGTGAGATTTGGCCACTTCAAATGCCCAAGCATTGCATACAGATGAAAATGAAATTTTCCCTTGTTGGAAAATAAATGTATGAATATCACAGTCACAGACTTCCTTCCAACGGATGGTGATTCTACAATCTGGACGAGTGAGTTTATAGGTGAATTTCCCATTACCACAATATTCTATAATCTCTTAGTTAAAACTGCTGACAATTAAGTCCTGTAGCATACATGGCAATTCGATGTCTGGTCTCAGATACTGCACAGCGCAATCTTCATAGGCAATTCCTTGGCCAAACCTAACGCCTTGGTACGAATCAAAAGTATAGCACCAATGTTCAAGTCAAGATTATTACATATGTGAACTTCTAAAACGGCATTGTACGATTTAAAGTGTACTCTTCTGTAGCCTACATGCAGCACCTCGTAATCGCTTAATGGGGTGAAGACACACACCAGGACTGAAGCTCTGTTTGTCCCTTGCCTTTATATAGGCTGGTGAAAGTATTGAATTTTTTTTTTATTTGAAACTAAAATCAGTCGGCTTGCTTTCGCAAACTCTGCATAGCCACATACCACAGGGTGAGACTAAGATACTGTTTTCGCTGTGGATTTATGTAACGTGTTCAATGTTGTTACATTTTTCAACTCAGATTATAAGATTAGCGCAACAATATCCTCTTTATAACATACATTTAATTTGACTATATGACGGACATTTTGTTATATGCTCATCTAGAGCATCGCACAGTAATTAATTTAAACAGCATGGCAATACTGTATCCAGTCGCAATTTATACACTGCACACTCACGTTCGCTACAATCTCTGACTTCCTCATACATGTATTCCAAATTAATTACTGAGAAACTCCAATGCTCATCTCCATCACACATTTGTATTTGCAGTGGAGTATTTTAATTTGTTCCGCAACCAGACTTTTCTATATTCTGGGAGAACACTTGCATACACGAGCTGAGGATTAAAATTCTACATCATGTTCTGCAGTACATACTGGATTAATATCACGATTTGCTCCTGTAATTATACTTCCATATCACCCTCCTCATCAAAGTCCATCAATAATGACCATTTATGGATTCATTTTACAGACTTGCCAACTTTGACGATTTTTCCATAAAATGTTCGGAAATCATACCCTTTTTACGATTTTACGAAAACACTTGGATTTTTCCGAATTCCAGTACTGGGAAAAAATTTTTAGAGTAAATATTTACTAGGGATGAGACATTTGTTTCTTTGATACCTCGATATCCCTCGATACTGAGATGTATCGAAAGTATTGAGTATCGCAACATTCATATCAATAGATTTGTTGGATGCGTAAAATGTAATATTATAGACCCATGTATGGCTTGGTCTGCTATTTTCCCAATTGTCAGCAAGGAGCACCGTTTATTATCGTTCTGTAGTTTGCTAGTTTCAGAAAGCCGGTGAAATGTTGTATTTATTTAATGATTCAGCTAATTATTGTGTATCGATGACAGAGAAATGTGTAGTAAGGATTGCAACAGATCAACATGTATTCAGGAGTTGCAAATAGGAGTTACAAACAGTCAGTGTGTAGTGTAAATAACATATTTTGAAATGCTTACTAAAATTATTGAATTGTAGGTGGCCTAGAATACCACCATTTCAACTCTGTTATGGAGTGTAAAATTAACACGTTCATTCAGGGTGGCGACAGGGTGGGAAAACCGGGAAAACCTGGAATAGTTTGGGAATTTTACTGGCCTAGAAAAGTCAGGGAATATAAACCATATCACCATAAGTCAGGGAAAATCTCCAATCACTTCGTACCATATTTACCCGAAAGGAAGAAAAGGTTTTGGACAGACAAGGAATAGAAAAAGTAAGGGGTCATTTACAATTAGGGATAGTCTTAAATTCTAAACCTAAGCACAAATACCATAAATGTGCGACACTGCTAGAACAGTTGTACGTATTTGTGTAGTGCTGAGACTGTATCTGTCAACTTTGAAAAGGGTCCCCTTATCTAATGTCGCCCTCTGGGACGCCGGCGGCGGTAAAAAGGAAGGCTTTGCAGGGAAGTGCTTTGCTGGGAAGCAAAATGGTTCAAGTCACGATTATGTAACATCCACAAAAGTTTTACAGTGTAATAAAGATGCTGCTACCATACAGCCTGGTTAGACACACCTATTTCAATGCGATTAGCTTTTATTAAAAATTAAATAAAATATATCATCTTATTCATATAATAGCATTTCTTCTTGAAGGGTTTTATATAAATTCATACAAAAATACTTTAAACCTAAATAATTTTTTCTGCACTTCATAGGGGAAGCCATGAATTCAGGTTTTGCCGTAAAAAATATTTATTTAGGAAGGGGTTGTCTTAGATTCAGGGTCGTCTTCCTTTCGGGTAAATACAGTAATTGTTATTTTACTAAAACTATGCATCTTCGTTTGATGTTTTGTCGGATGTCTGATAAAGATAGTGACAATATTATGTACTACCTTGTTTGCCGCCAAGGTGTTCTAGTGATCCATGTTTCTCTGTGCCTTGCTAGAGAGCAGCACTTTCTGCTGTATCCTGTAACTTTTCGCTAATATGGATGCTCATGGCGTGATTTGTACTAATTACCCATGTTTGATCCATGTGTTATTCTAAAGTGCCTTGAAGCAGGAAGCACAATGTTTTACAGGAAACTATACAGTTATTCTCAACTTTCTGTATGTTATTTATGATGCACGTATATTTTTCAAACGACCCAACAGCTGAGTAATTATTTATGGCCGGACATTAAATTGAAGCACGGTAGACATCTTCAGTGTTTAAGTGCAACTGGTTTTGCTGTTTGTGCAATGCTGTTTTATATGGAGCTTCTTCAATTAGAGGTGTGTTTTTAAATAAATATAATTTGTAGTGTTTTATATTAGAATTAACGTAATATGACAGCGTTTGGAAAATATATCAAAAAAGTTTTTACGTACATTCCATGCTTTCTTTTGATTAAATTTTGACGCCGTCTTGTGAGACATGAGACAAACGATGACACAAATACTTACTGGTAATATGGGTGCCAGTGGTGCTTCCCAATCACCACACTATGGAGACTCAGGGTTCTCAGGGATGGTGTCGGTTCTGTGTGTCCGTCTCACCCGTACATACTTACAAAAACGTCGGCAGTACCAACCTTTTACTAAACATATTTATCACTTGAAAAACACATATGTCTAGGACACTGTCCCTACAAATGAAAGAGGTAAGTTCACTGCGAGACTAGTTTTTATTGATACTGTGCGTACCAATCAACGTGCTATGAAATTAATGATACACTCTGTCATGTCCAGCTTACTCTACTTGGGTGCTCCCCAGCCGCAATTAATCTAGCGCACGCCTTGATGGATGAAAACACAATCTTCACAAGGGAAGAGAGTCAACAGCGACTAGGGTGAACTGACGATTTTTCTCTGAAGATAGGACACAGTGAATTACAAAATGAAACTCTGGTGATTCATTAACACGTGTGATTACTCGGCATCACTAATGCAAACTCGATGGGGCTTGCCCTCCAGCAAGCATGGGTAGTGAGGTGCCAGGCTATACACAGAGCCGGTTAGAACAGAAATAATTGCACCGTACACTAATTACAAAATTACATAAACCCTCAAAATATACATGAAACAGGATGGTACACGAGATGAGTATTCACGATAAACACACATATGTGCGAAAACAAGTTTAGATGGCGCAGATGCCGCTGGATGAAGTTCGTAGCGGACCACGTGATGCAGGTGAAATTGCAGTATTTCTTTGTGGGAATGGCAAATTAATTTCAGACAAAATATTACTCTTGTTGAGAAAATGATTCTCTTTGCGATTTAGGTGACTACAGGCTTGTAACATGCCTGACGGTTGTAGAATCAAACATTAACATGACCGCGTGGTCAAGTACCAAAAGCATCAATTTACGTGAAATTACACAGAACCCTGACAAAAAAATTAACATAGAAACCCTGAATAAAATATTGCACATACGATGTTACATACATAAGCTATCAAAATGCAATGATGGGGTATACACATACTCGGCGCCGGTCAGCCACTTGGTTATACGTGATGTTGCCATAAAATATTCAAACATGAAAAAATACCCTCAAATACATACATAAAAATAAAGCCCTTGAAATTTTGCATAGTAATAATGCAGAAATTACAATGAAATGCCATACACATAGGTGGATGGCACCTGATTCAAGTTGAGCGGGTCGCATGACCTCTCCGACATCTTTCTATGCCTTTTCCTTGATTAAGTTAAAAATGCCACAAAGGCGAAATAAATTAGTAAAGCGGAAGCATAATGCAAGAGAAATGTCTGGTAAAACCTATGCAAGCTAAGGTTGACCGGTAAACTAAATTGACTATGGAAATCTACACCAGTGAACAAAAGTTGGATTGCGTACATGACAGTGTCTTACCTCGCCCGCTTTCCTCGACAGACTGTCCAGAGGTAAGCGTCGCATGGACCTACCATGGCCGCCTACGGGGTTCACATAAGTGGTGTTGCTATGCATGCCGAGTAAAATATTTTATTATGGAAATAAAATGGCACAAATAAATTAAATATTGTTTTACATGTTTATAATCTTCTTATGAATTCTTCATATGATTTCAGTGTCTCTTTATGATGGCGTTTATCCCGGAATACTAGTGTTCTTAATTTTGGTGCCGCGAGCACTTTGAATTTTATAACCAAATAATTGTATAATAGCAACAAACACTTTGAAACATTTTAATACATATCAAACCATGCAAATACAAATATGAAACACACTTTACACTGAAAACAACATTTATATGAAAGTTCAAAACTATTGGCCTCTTTGCGCACGTGCAGGACATGTGACACATGCATGGTGAGCTCCGTATGGGCTCTAGTGCTTCTGGCTGTTAGCTGGCATCAATTTTTGTCTAAAATAAGTGGCCAACCATTTCCTTGTTATAAATTTTTGGGTGTTACATGGTTCACGTATGAGATTACAAAATTAATGTGCCAATTAATACACTGCAATTTTGTTTCATAGTCAATAACCACCAGTGGCATTCGGACCTGTCTGCTAAGTGGGTTTTCATGCACCGGTACCAAGTTACTTGAACTTTGAAGATGGCAGGTTTGTATTGTGGACCACGTTTGGACACTGTTTCAATATTAAAAATAATGTTCTATCTAAGCCAGTACAAATGTTTTAGAAGCATGGGTTTCAAACATTTCTATGTTAGTCGACAATTTACATGTCTATGGTTGTGTTTGAATTGACAAGTTTTGTTGACAAAATTGCTACATAAAATTCATAATTTAGATTTTGTATTTTGTATGTCTCTTTGAATAATATTTTATTATCTGATGTGCTTATTGTAAATATTAACACAAATGTTGGTGTACCGAAGCTATTGTATGGTTTGCCTACATTTAATTCAGATTAAATGCATTTGTTTCTATTAATAAGATGCCTATTTTATCTTAAATTATTGTTAATAATAATGCACATGTGTTACAGTGAGCAGAAGGTACTGTTTGGTTAAAAAAATAACGTTTGTTTTGTTTACTGAAAGATACATTTTCAGGTTCTGCATATTTTGACCTTCAGACGAGCATAACGTTAAATTTTATCTATCGCAGCTTTGTTACAATGTAGGGTAAGAACAATTTGTTTAGATGAAAAAAAATTCCTATAGTTTTTCTTAGTAAATTTTTTTGTGAAAAATTGTTATATAGATTTATTTAATAATGTGTTTTTGTAGCAGTGATTCAGTAAATGTGTAATAATGTGTTCTTGGTAGAGTTACATATTTTTACCATAATATGGCATAACATATATCCCACTAACTAACTAACTTATATCCCACTAACTAACTTGGCATAACATATATCCCACTAATAAGATGAAACAAGTTGTCATGTGTGCATGCATATGCACATAAATTTACACTTTTACATCAACACTAGCACTATAAAACAAAGTATCAAAAATCATTTTCTAGTTTACAAGAAAGGTCTGGGAAAAACACAAAATTTGGTCTGGAAAACAGGGAAAAGTCAGGGAATTGTATTTCATGGAAATTTGTAGTCATCCTGTGTTTATTGTATGGAAAACTAACCACACCAAAAATATTTGCATCCCAAGCATTTTTAATATTCAAATTGGTACTAACTACATATTTATCACGTTTTCTTTCAGTAAGGTTAAAACTTGACTGGTTATATAAAAATTTGAGGCAGTATCCGAATTGACATATTGGTTATTTTGTAAATTTGTGTTGGGTTGGTATCAATTTGGACATTCTCGACAGTCTCTGTTTAGCACACAACTAACAGAAAATTCCTCTATCCATCTCGTAATCAAATACATCACGACAATCAAATACTATTTCCCACTTTTGGTGCAGGGGTACGGTGTCCATGATATATAAATCAACCATTTTAAACGGTTCAGTTGGTCGGCATGGTGGTTGTGTTGTGTCACCATCTGTTCTCCGTGGCTTCCTTGTATTGCATGTAACTCAATTTTGAACATATTGGCGTACATCCCTTTGTACACCTGGCCAATGAAAATGTTTCTGAAAGTTTCTCCACATCTGCTTGGACCCTGTGTGACCATGATCTATGCTGCCATGCTCGTATTTCAGTATAAGTTCTGGCGTTTCTCTTGATACATAGGTCTGCCATTTTCTGCCATTTCCAGGTTGTCGAACCTGTATTTCCCAGTATAATACCCTCCAGTGTTCTGTATATTCATCGGCACAGCGTTGACGGCATTGTCCAGCATCTGGGAATTTTTCTTGTGCAATATGTACCTTCCTTAATCCGTCACGGACATTCAGAGAAACCAGTTCGTTCGCACATTTGGAAACAATGTTCTGTAAGACAAGGGTGTTGTTCCTGTTACCAGGGTGGTGTGGCAAGGTGGTAGTACCTTCCCACTCGGCATCGTTAGTTACCGTTATCTGCTGGTACAGATTTCTGGACAGCACATCTGCCAGTTCGTTGGTTTCCCCCGCCACGTGCTCTACCTGGAAGTCAAACTCATGCAGGAACAAGGCAGAGGGCGAGTTTATTTTTCCCGTTGTGCATTCCATGTAACCAAAACAAACATTTGTTGTCCATTTTCAAGGCGAATTTGCTTCCTAAGAGGTACGACCTGTACTTCCGCAGTGTGTGGACGATCGCCAAACACTCCTGCTCGTTTACATGGTATTTTTTTTGGTGTGACCTTATTTTGCATGGTGGTAGTTTATTATGTGTTTCTGTTCCTGTTCACCCACTTGGGTAAAGTACGGTTCCAATGCCCTCCTGGCTCACATCTGTTTGCACAACGTCTGGAAGTTCCATATTAAACTGAGCTAGTGGTGAACAGTTAAGAAAATAACTTTTACTAACCTGGAATGACCTGTCCGCTTGATGTGTCCATACAAATTTACGTTTTTCTGACAATAGCACAGTTAGTGGTGCAGTAATGACAGATAAATTGGGAATGAATTCCTGCAACCAGTTTATTAACACATAAAATTTTCGCACTTGTTTTCGCGACTTGGGTGTGGGTTTTTCTGGAATCTGTTGTAAATATTGTGCTTCTGGTTCGTGTCCATCCCCTGATATATAGTGACCTAGGAATTCCATTTAACACATACCCAAGTTACATTTGTCAATTTTGCATGTCAATTTGTTACATTCTAATCTCTCTAGCACCAGACTTAATTGGTCTAGGTGTACTTCCCAGCTATTGGACCACACTAATATATCGTCATGATATGCCATCGCAAAGTCTCCTATGTAACCGTCTAAGACTTTGACCATGAGGTTTTTAAAGGTAGCGGGAGAACATTTTAAGCCGAATGGCATGACAACAAATACAAATATCCGTCCGTCAGGTGTTGTGAATGGGGTTTTCTTGCAGTCTTGGGGGCGGATAGGCAATTGCCAATATCCAGACTTAAGATCAAGTGAAGTGAACACAGCAGCATGCCCTAGTGTTGACAGTGTCTTTGATGTTTATTACAGGAGGTGACATATTTTCTGTAATATTGTTCAACATGCGAAAGTCTACACTAAACATCCATTTGCTGTCCTTTTTATAAGCTAGGGTGATATCAGATTTATAGAGACTTTGCTTAGGTTCGATAACATTGACATTTAACATCTCATGTACCTGCTAGTGCATCACCCTTCTGAAGAAGATACCTGAGTCTCATGGTTTGGAGTACACTGGGTCCTTGTGTGTCGTGACGATGGAATGCTCGGTGATGTCGGTACGCTGCAACTGATGCATCCTCCCCCCTGGTGGTATTCTAGCACCTCATGCGAGAACTGCTCAAGCGACATAGCAGCTGTGGTTGTCGGCTGCATTGCTCCCACGGTGTACAGCATCCACCTTCCATGTGTCCCGACGTGAAGACAGTCGAGATGTGGCTCGATGACAGATTGATTGTCAACTAGTCATAGTAACGCAAGAATCATCTCTTCGCATAGATCTGACATAATATATATGTCACACTCTGTACATAGATCGCGAATTCCCACAGTCACGTGCTTTAGACTCATATCTTCACCCTGTTGGTTTGAGATGGCAAATTGTAAGCGATGTGGCAGCACTCTGGTTGTAATAGCCTTTATCAGTCCCTTTCGTATAAAACTGTGACTTGCAGCAGTGTCTACAATGGCAATGACATTCTTTCCCTCAAGTTTGATATTGACATCTAATGCATGTACAGTACTATCACCGACCTGAAACACTGTAGCCCCTACATTAGATGGACTACTTCGGTTTGGCAGTTAGATTGGTGTAGGTGCTGTTTCGTAAACCTCCCAACTCAGTTTCTCTGTTAATAGTTCTTGCAGTGGTTGTTGTGAAAGTTAGGCCTCTGTCCACGTGTTGTCCACACTGACGTAAGCAGTTAAGGCGGTCGTGTAACATCTACCATTACTGCGGGTGTTGGCGTTTGGTGGTCTTGTCTCGGTGATTGGTATTCTTGCCCTGTACATACCTCTCTCTCATAAAGGCACCCTTCTCTTGTGAACTGTTCTACAGTTCCATGCATTGCCCTGCGCAGGTATGGCCTAATGTCCAGTGTTGAAAATGCGACTATGGTTTCAAGTACCCCTCGTTGTAGCTGTCCTGGGTGCAAACGTTTCTATAAGCCTAACTTTCTCTGGATAAACTCCTCGACCCTTTCCTACTCATGGGACAACTAATCCCCGGGAGGGGGTGGTGTCTGACTGACACAGAAACAATGCATTAAGGTAAATACTAATAAATTAATACTGTGATTCTGTTGCTATTCGAAGTTCGTCGATTGAGTTAACCTATTCGTGTCAGAGAAATTTTCTAAACTGGATATCACTTTATTTATTATTTTTTCAACATGGCACCTTGTATCGTGCTCTACTGACCAAAGTATTTTGGACTGCAACTGCAGCGGTGCTATTAATTTGCCTTTGCCACATTACAACTTATGTATCATGGAAACGTGTTTGCTTCATATGACATGCAATGCAAAAAATGTACTTATTCCCTGCTTTGGCTGAAATAAAAATTAATTTAAGATAACTTCCATGCCATATTTATATTCACATGTATAGTATTACTACACTTACCATAAACGTATTAAAATTTCAATTTGTAATATACAATATCCCTATGCTGCCATGACTAAAATTTCAAAATAATGATATTTCAAACTTGGATATCAAAATTGTCCATGAACTCTCATGTCAATTTTCAAACTATGAAACATTTAACATTTTTTATTTAGAATAATATGCATTATATTTTATTCTGAATTATGTCAGAGAGAGGAAATGTGCGAATTGCCAATGAAAAACAATAACAATTCTTCTGCTACCGGAAGTAAGACAAATTTATTATTCTGTCTGTTGTTTCGCATTGATCTTTTGACAGATTGTACACACATAAAAAACGTAAAATATGTGTGACATACCTGTTGTAAACACAGATGGCAGATGTAAGTAAAAAATTGAAATACCGGTATGTACTTGCAATCAGAATACCAAACATACGTTCACGAAATTTTGACAGTTATTGAAATGTAGCACAGCCACAATGTAACCTTATTAGACAGCTGCTGTGTCTATGAAGAAATTAGTGTAAACAAATACTATGATCAGTGTAGGTTACCATTCTAACCTACCTTGTTTTTGTTACGGCAAAGTCATACTGCTGGGGCTCCGTTAATTTTATTTTCAGTTGATTGGATAGGGTTGGGAGAGACTTCAGTTTAACGTATTTCATGAGATAGTGTTGTTTTGCACCTCTGCATATGAGATTATCATTTTTAATAACATGTAATTTTAATGGAAGAGTACAAAATTTGCTCAAATAAAAGAAACATTGAGGCAGTGTCCAAATAGGCAGATTTGGTTGACAAAATGATCACTTGAGCCAATTTTGTATACAAATATGGTGATGTATTTGGTAATTTGGTATTTTGTATTTTGTATCCAGCAGATGTTAGCAAAAATACAAAATGACAAAATCAGCATCATGTTTGTTTTCACTTTAAAAACATATGTGCGAATGCATAAATGAAATGATAAAAAAATAATAATAAGTGTACATAAATTACAAGGCATGTTTTAAAAAGCAAGTAAGTGTTGTGTTTTGTTTATATATTCCACAAGAAAATATTTTTAAGTCATTATTGCATAAATTATTTTCTTATTTAATAATGTATTTGTAGCATTCCAGTGATGATTGTATAAATATTACGTTAATTTAATATATAACAAACTAGGCCATAGAACATTGGATACAGTGATAGCGAAACTGTGATCTGTTCTCATTGCCGTCAATATAAGAGTGCAGTAAAAATAAAAGGGCCTCTATTACCACCATCTGATAAAGTCCTGAATAAAAATTATCAGCTAGACAGCCCAAAAATGTGTATTAGGACTCGCTGATACTGCCTATTTGCAGGCTATCAGCTGATAAAGCTATCTGGTATTTCGTCCACCTGATATATATCAGCTAGTCAAATTGTGTGCTTGAGAAATATGGCGCGAGGTGGTAGAAGGCGAATTGTATTTGACAGCGATTCCGATGAGCAAGTTTTGAATGAAATGCTTAGGTACGCTATAAATTCAAAGGAGACAAATATTTCAAGTAGTTTTCCTTTCCTGTCCATGTATTTGCATAGATTGTTTATTTTCTACAATCGTCTTTTCTGACCGAATTTTAGTTTTCTAGTCCGGTGAAATGCCATTGCAATTGAGTTCTCTTCCATAAAAATGGATATATATGCCAGAATTTGTTGCTTGTGTTATATAAATATTATATATGCATTAAATTATTTTGTGTTTCATTAAATGTTGATCGTCGTAGGCGCCTTTTTGGATTAGTCGTCTCAGTGATATGAATTGACACCTGTCTACCACTTCGTAAAAGTGTTGTGTGCTGACTTATTCAATTAATATAACACTTGGGCTATTTCTTGAAACCAAGAAATTAAAACTTCACAATGTAAATTATACTTTGGGATCTGTTTATTTTACATGGGGGGGGGGGGGACTAAAGTTTTACGTCTTTGAGGAGATGTGAATGTTTTGCAGTTCTTATCAGATTGGCGATTGGAACTTGCATTGTTTTGTTGAAACAGTGGAAAAGTTTATTCGTACGGAAATTTCAATCAATTTGCTATAACTCAAAAGCTTTAACTTCATCGTAAGGACTGTATGTGATTAATGCATTGCTGTCCGTACCTATGCGAGAAATATTCAACATACGAAAATAACTGAATTTTTTTATGTAATGAACTACACTAAAAGGGCGTTAATTTAGGTGAAGTACAATTGAAAAGATCCTGCAAGAACAAAATGCAATAAATAAGTCACTGGTAAACCAATGTAATGATGTTTGTTAAGTGGCACGACATGAACAAGCCCCTAGTTGGGCATCGCCACTTGATGTGATGTTGATCTAAGCATCAGGTAATTACGAACCATGTAAGATGCAGGACTGTAGATTCAATTTATACCAGTCCTTGCTCAGCCGAGAAAACAATGATAAAGTGGGGTCGTGGTCCGTTCGCCCTAAATGTGATCCTCTGATGCTCCAACGTGACTGATGCAGTTGTACTTTATCCATCAAATCACAGTGCGTGGTCTAGTCGAGGATATCAGAGCTCCCTCGATACGCTCATCAAAACCTACGACGGGAACTGTTGAGGCCTTCCCCGCACCGAAATCTTAATATGCTATATTCTTTGTAGATTAAGTGGTTGTTATTCACATGCTCCAGTGAAGCATGGAGTACTCTGAAGGAGATGAAAGGCGCGAACGCCAATACAAAGAATTGCACTTAGATTACATCCAAGATGTTCAATTATGTGCTGGGTTGTTGAGCAGCACTCTCTCTGGATAAAATAAACTTGAAAACATTCCTTGTTTACATATTACTGTTGATACTCTACATTATTGGTTATAAAGTTGAAGGTCCAGGGAGGACGCGAACCACTCGTCCGCTCGAAGGTTGATGCGATCACAACTGACTTGGCTCTGAGTGGCTGGCCACAACTGACTTGGCCCTGCCCTGTGAGTGGTTGGCCATTCCTGCATCGGTATCAAAATACTGTTATTTACACTTTATTATTTCAGGAAGTAAAAATATTGATGCTGGATGAATTATTGTGACATGAAACATAGTATGAACTCTTACATAATACTTGGAAAACATTTAAAGTCACTATAAAGATATAATACTTATGAAAATTAAGGTGGTAGACTTAACATGTACTTATACTAACCAGAGTACAGGTTGCCTCTCTTGGCAAACATTGTGTGTGTTAATTTACGATTCCCTTTTTAAACTTAATAGGTCAATCCACTAATTGGATGACGTATATTACACTGCTACTGTTCAAAACATCTAAAATACTTCTTAACTACATGTTATGAATAGTGGGGTTAACTCGCCACGTGGTCGCGGCTTATGGCGGCGAACTTAAGGTTAAGAGCAACCTAACCTCAATGTATTGTTTGCTACTGTTTTGGCACTGACTGATACTGTCCACTGCTGGCTCAATATTCTGCACACTATCATGTGTGACATTTATTTCTAATAATACACAAGTACTATTATAATTAACAAACAATTACACTGATTAATAATTGTAAATCCTCGTTGTGGCATTTCCACCCACATACGTTATTTAAATTAGTCGCATGACCTTCCGTGCATATCGTGCATGGTATATGGGAACACATATGCGGCACTGATTTAATGACACAATAAAGAATAATGAACAATAACCCTCTTAGAATTAATATGAGTACGTGTACAATACTATACGCTGGTATGTCAACATACTCGTTACTCGCTTTGACAGGTTGAAATGCACATGGTGTTTACATTGTGATGTATACAAATAGGACATGCAAATACAATTACAAAACACTCACTGACTCTACTTTAACACTTGGCCAAAACAACATGATTATTACGAACACAATATACACTCTAATTTACATAATGCATCTATGTATGCACACCACTGATGTGGTCGAGGCCCAAAATGAACATATGCTTGATGTATATGTTGCATTGAAGTTGTAACTCGGCGCCCGTGGGTCTTGAATTCTGTGGATGAGGTGAATGGACTAGGATAGGGAAGCGTGGAACACGTCAAATGCCTCTTCCCTTTTGAGACTGTTCATCCATCGCAGCTCCATGCTTACGTCGTACAGCACCGTGCTGGTAGGCAGAGTTGAATGCGTTGGCTCAAGTCGTACTTCCTCATCGGTTGCTGTTGATGTGATGTTTTGGGATGTCATCTTGCTGCTGCTGTCTGTCGCGTAGTGACTGTTGTGCTGGATACGTGAGAGTGCGTACAGGCTGTACATGTTGCATTCCGAAGGGACGAGGTTGCTTGGAGTGGCAGGAAGGGGGACAATTCTCCTCTGATCCCGACTTGTCGCTACTACTGCTGCTTGCGATATGATGCAGGCGACGTCGGCTTGGAGTATAGGCGTCCCCAACATGTCCTGTTGGCATGCCACCTTGCTGGTCTGTCGATGATCCCGATAATGAAATTGGATATATTGCTGCAATGATGGACACCAAAGTGGCAGTAGGTCTTATTGGCGTCGCGATGCGATCAAGCAGGTTTGGCACCTGCGATCCTGGCCGTCCTCAGGTGACCTCCCTGGCTTGTCACTCCTGACGATATAAGCCAATGATTACTGCAAAATGCATTCATATGCAGTGCCGTCATCTGTGCTGTCACATGTTAGTGCCCCTATAAACGTGTCTGCATTGGGTGTTCTGGTAGGGGCGAAGCTGGTGAGGTGAGATTTTTAGGATAAGTGACCACAATTTTATTGTTGGTGTTGGTGTGGGTGGCGTAATTTTTATGATGGGTAATCGCAATGTTATTGTTTCCATTATTCGCTGATCCTGCTCCTCACTGTTGACATCGGAGATGGGCTCAACACATGTGTTTGTTACACGAAGTATGTCTTTGTGGAAGACTGCCGCTCTTCATGGGCTCATATGGACTTTGTAGCACACACCTCCCATGGGTTGTGTGATGGCATGTGGTACGCTCCATTTTCCAGTAAATCCGGTGCTGAACCATTTTTGCCTTAAGGATTACTGATGCAAGCGTAATAAACATATTGGCTTACATGAAGTGGAGGTGGAGGCCGTGAAGTTCTCGGTAACCAGCGTGCTGTGCAGCGCCGTTGTTGTTCCCATGTCTATTGTATCGTGCATTCCCTCCTTTCTTCTCTGTTGTTATTATTCTGTCTCACTCCGCATGTGAATTCTCCCGGCAGAGGCAGGTCACGGTCTTGGAGTAATTGTGCAGAGGTTTTCCCGGTCGCTTTGTTGGTCCTTGTTTTCAATGTGAATAACGTGGCTGGAAGTTGTTCAGCCCAGGAGCTGTGTTGTTCGCCCACACACAAGCGCAGCTGAGTTTTTAGCTCCTGATTGTGGCGCTCGGTGGGGTAGGTACGTTGATGGTAATTAGCAGTGGTGTGGTGCCTGACTACCCATTTAGTGCAAAATTCCCTCCATACTCCGCCGGTGAATTGAGTACCGTTATCTGTTAGCAGGATCCTGGGGTATCCCCAGTGGGAGAAGAATTCATTCTCTAGGGCTTTCCCCACTGTTCTGGCCCTGGTACTTGGCTCTGAATAGGCTTCCATCCAATGGGGAAAAAATTGAAAACGACAACAATAAAACTTTTTCCTGTTGCTATTCGTGGGTATGGGCCCATAATATCCAACGCGGCCATCTCTAACGGCTCGGTTAGTAGACATGGTTGTTGTTGGATGTAGTCGCTGTTCCTGTTCTTATACCTGTTGCATGTGACACATTCACGTATGTATTTCCACATGTGCGTTGACATACCAGGCCAATAGAAATACCGCAGGATATTGCGTTTGGTCTGTGTGGTCCCTGGGTGTCCTGTGAAGATGTTTGAATGTGTGTGAGTTAGGACATTTTTCCACGCAGTGGCCGGCACAAATACACACCATGTTTCACTGTTTACATCTGCTCGGAATTCGACGCGATTTTCAAAAACCCGTCATCTGTCCACTACTTGTTGTTCGCACAGTTGCTTCTATTTTGATGTGGTGGGGCATTCTGTTTGCTTTTATACCACAAATGCATATACCGGGGTATATGCATTTGTAGTATGCATTTGTACTCTGCGGGCATGCCATGGTTCAGGCTGTCGAGGAGAACTGCGGGAGGTTTCCCTGCTGGTCGGGGCTCCAGGTTGTAAATGGTATGGCATTCCTTTATGCATCGTGCTGCCGGTTCGACTACTTTCTGTTATTCCGTTAGTCACATATATGCAGGCAGTGCTGTGATATTGGAACACTGGATGTTCGAAGATGCAGTTGTTCTTGCCGGTCGAGGGGGGGACGGGGTGTGGTGGAAGGATATTTTCCCACTCCTCTATGTCTCATGCTATGGTGTTCCCTGGCATGCAAGAGAGGTGGTCGGCCAGTTGGTTGTCTTATCCGGCTACATACTGCACTTAAAAATCATACGACTGGAGCAACAGCGCCCAGCGGGTCAATTTACTGCCGCTCTCTTTCATTAAATGCAACCACAGTAGGCAGCGATTTTCCATGCAGAACATGAAGCTGCGGTACTCCAGGAGTGCTCGGTACCTCTTGAAACTCCACACTACTGCCAGATATTCTCTCTCGTTGTCGTCATGTCGCTGCTCTACCAGACCGTACTTTGAACTACTGAAGTCCAGGCAGCGGGTCTCATCATCGGCGAGCTGAAACACTACTATGTCCAGGCCTTTTTCACTGGCATCTCTCTGAACATACAGGTGTCATGTCGAGTCGTACCTTTTAATTGAGGTGCAGTGCTTGAAGGCGATTTTAATTTGTTCAAAGCTAGTCTGTTGTTCGACTTGCCAGTTGACTCTGATGTTTAGGGACATGAGTGTGGTGAGTGGTGCCATTATGAGGGCGAATTCTGGAATATATTCCCGCACCCAGTTCACAAGGCCGAAAAACTTCCTTACTTGTTTACAGTTTGTGGGTGTCGGATATTCCTGAAACAATTTCAATTGCACTGGTGTCAGTCTACTTTCATTTTCGTCCATGATGTATCCCAGGAATTGGATATTTGGCATGCCAATGTGACATTTGCTGTCAGGGCATGTTAGTCGATTGATGGCGAGTCGTTCAACCACTATGGAAAGGTGATTTATGTGTTCTGTCCAGGACTCGGACCATACAATCACGTCATCGAGATAGGCTTATGCACATTTCCCAAAGAGACTGTCCAGAACTTTGACCATCAGGGTTTAAAATGTTGACAGCACACACTTCAGTCCGAACGGCATCGCACAGAACTCGAAGAGGCGGTCAGCTGGTTGGACCATAATTGGCCAGTAACCACTTCTGAGATCGATTGTACTGAGTACTTTCGTACGTCCCAAGGTGTTAGTGCATCTCGGATATGTATGTACGGCGGTGGTGCGCTATTGGTGACAAGATTGAGACGTCTGAATTCCACACAGACTCTCCAAGTCCTGTCTTTTTTGGGGCGAGGGTAATTGCTGAATTGTAGGCACTCTCAGAAGGCTTCATTACTCCTTCTAACATCACTGGTGTCTGCATATTTATGATTTTACACTGATGCAGGTAGTACCTCTGTGGACTGTCGTAGATGGGTTTATCAGATGTTAAGTCTATGCAATGCTCGGCAATGGTGGTGCGGCGCAATGGATCTGCTGCTGTAAATACATCTCAGCGTTCATTCAAAATGTGTTGCACAGCGTTACAGTTCTCTGCGGGAATGCCATGGTCCAGGCTGTCGAGGAGAACTCCGGGAGGTTTCCCTGCTGGTCGGGGCTCCAGGTTGTAAATGGTACGGCATTCCTTTCGGCCAAAGTGGATGCATTGTGCTACCGGTTCGACTACTCTCTGTTATTATGTTAGTCACATAATGCCGAGGATGACATCTTCTTGTATATCGTCAGACAGAAATGCAGACGTTGTTTCCACATCTTGGACATGCACTGTGATTTTTACTTTGCCAGTGATCTCTCCTGTATACTGTCGTGAAGCGAGCTGAATGGCTTGCTGGGTTGGTTTGACTAAACTAATTTTAATAAAATGTGTGCATACAAAGTTGTGCGATATCGCTGTATTGATCAGGGCTCTGCATTGCAAATTATTTGCATGTACTGGAATCCTGATGAAGCTGCTATTCTGTCCAATGATCTGTGATATAAGTATATGTTGAGGAGTCGGTTCTAGGAAATGTTTCTTTGTTGCGGGGTGAGTAGCACCTGGCTGATCTACCCCGTCTTTCCATTTCCCGTTGGGTCTTGATATGAGTTTCCTCTCAGATGTTCGTAATCGGCCCACGTGAGGTAATCATGATTCCAGTGGGGACCTCCGAACCATCGGCATGGATGAGGTGCCTGGTGGGGTCTCCGTGGAAGGGTGTGGTGCTGAAACATTTGATGATGTTGATTCCGATGTTCTTGTTTTTGAGGTCATGTTACTTGTTGACATTTGAGAGGTGCTTTTGTTGGCTGTTTCACTCGATTCCTGTGATTTCGCTCTCGAAATACTCTGTTCGCGACGTGGTTGAACACTAACACTATCACAACATGGTTGAGCAGTGAAATTATCATCGAGCAGTATAACAGTCTGGATGAACTCACTCTCTGTTGTGAGTATCACTAGTGCAAGCGTGGTGCGATACTCTGAACATGAATACCCGGTGACTACCTCCCAAACATCTCTAAGTGCTAAGTCTGGGTGATGTGCCCTTACTTAACTGATCTTTTAGTAGTAAAATTGTAGAAGGATTCTTCTCCCTGTTCCTCTAGTACGACGCGACTTCTTGCTCTAAGCAATGTGAACGTATTTTCCGAACCTGCTGGTGAAGCTGTGGTGGATTTTTCCCAAGTCATACCATAGTGGGTTATACCTCACCACCTCGATATGGCATCGTCGAAAAAGCTTTCCCCTACAGAGTTAGCCCGATCTTCCTTGTCAACTCCATAGCAATGAAGGCGGCTTTCACAATCCTTGATAAAGGCAATCGGATCCTCGTTTTGTTCCTGAGTAGGTAGGGAGTGACTGACATTTTGTTGGCATATAATATTGTTGGTCTGACTCTCTGAATTTCTGGTGTATTCTTTCTGTCTGAAAATATGGCAATGCTTGCAGCAATGGGGTAGAACATGCTATCAGGGTCTCCACAGGTGGTGGATCCATGATGGTGATGGTGTGTTGACGTGGCACCATCAGTTGTGGTGCCTCATATTTTTCCGCTGCGATTTTTCAAAAAATGTCCCCACATATATCTTTCGGCTGTTGGAGTGGTTAATGTTCAGCTGTTACTCCTGTCTGAATATTCAGCCAAGAACACTTGTCTCTATAGTTGGAGTCTGGGTAACAACGCACACTACGGATGTGGTGTTGGTTGCATAATGTTTTCTATTCCCATGCAGAAATGCACCACTCATGGTACAAACGAAAATATTGTCCACGAACCAAATTCGCTGGTTCGCGTCCATCACAATGTGAGGCGTTGGCACACTTCCTCAGAATGTTGCATAATGTCGAAAGTTGAGGTTGACCGTTCGTTAGCTTGTACAGGTTGCATAAAGTGTGTGCACACTTCCTCGTGATTACCAGAAATTGGCCATGTTAATACAACACCACTGATGTCTAAATTAGTGTTGTCCCACTTCTGCTGCAATCGTTGGAGGGCAGCGGGTTCGCAGCAGACACACTCGGCTTATCCTGGTAAGTCAATTAGCGGCGGATTCGGATATGGTGTTCGTCCTAAGCAAAAGGGTACACAATGCTGTTGGTTCTCAGTTCGTTGTTCGCTAGGCCCAATGTCCATAGTTGCGAACACGACGTGGTAGCTGTGGTACTTCCATCTTCCCAGTTTGTTTATGTTTGGAGCCATGTGGCTTCTCGCTGCTGTCACCCACACAGCACGATGGGGAAGGGGTGGTCCTGCTGACACGACGCAGTGTGGTGCAGGGGTGGAAGGCAGGTGGTAGCTTTCCCTCGATGATGAAGTGTCCCAAAATGGTGGTGTTGTCTGATGTCACAGCCCTGGTAGCCATTCCAAGACGGTGGATTTCCTGATGTGTTGAACAATGAAGATTTTATCGGCACCAAAACGTACTGTTATATTCTTCAAAGATTTTACTTTACTGTAGAATTTTTGGACGTCCTCCTGACGTGATGATCGTTGAAGAAAATGTTTTGGCAATAGCAAAATTGTGTGAACCCAAGGATTCAATTTGAATACTAACTCGTAACATATGTGGTTGCACATAGTTACACGGACATAGAAAACACATGGAAAATTACAGGACAAGGACACTTAATATGCAGGAATGATGAACTGATGATTGATGTGCAAGATACTGATGTTCGTGGTGCAGGTTCGTTGTTCGCCACACACTTGGGCCCACCACTTGACATTTGTTAAGTGGAACGATGCAAACAAGCCCATAGTTGATCATAGCCACTTGACGCGATGTTGATCTGGGCATCAGGGAATTACGAACCATGTAATATGCATGACTGTAGATTCAATTTATACCAGGTGGGCACCAGTCCTCGCTCAGCCGAGAACACAATGATGAAGTGGGGTCGTGGGCCATTCGCCCTAAATGTGGCCCCCTGATGCTCCAATGTCACTGATGCTGTTGTCCTTTATCTATAAAATCCAAGTACCTGGTCTAGTCGAGGATATCAGAGCTCCCTCGATACAGTCATCTAAACCTACGATTGGAACTGTTGAGGCCTTTCCCACAGCAAGAATTTATTATGCTATTTTTTTGTAGGTTAAGATGTCATTAGGCCACCAGAAAAAATAAAATGATGTACTGTATGCAATATTCAATTATATTCATTATCTTACCTCGAATTAGTCGCAAATATTCACATGCTCCAGTAAAGCGCAGAGCACTCTGAAGCAGATAAAAGGCGCGAACGCCGATACAAATAATTGCATGTAGATTACATCCCAGACGTTTAATTACATGCTGGATTGTCGAGGGGCACTCTACTTGGATGAAATAAACTTGAAAACATTTCTAGATTGCAGATTCTATTGATACTCTACATGATTGGTTATAAACTTGAAGGTCCGGGGAGGACGCGAACCACGTTTCTGCTCGATGGATGAGACGATTACGACTGACTTGTCTATAGCGCGCTGCCCTCTGAGTGTGCTAGCCATTCCCACTTTGATATCAGAGTACTGTTATTTTCACTTTATTATTTAAGGTAATAAAAATATTGATGCTGGAGTAATTATTGTGACGTGAAACATAGTATGAAATCTTACATAATACTTGGAAAATATCTAAATCCACAATAAAGATATAACACTTATGAAATTTAAGATGGTAGACTTACCGTGTACTTATACTTACCAGAGTACAAGTTGCCTGCCTTGGCACACATTGTGTGTGTTAATTTACGATTCCCTTTTTAAACTTAATTGGTCAATCCACTAATTGGAAGACGTATATTACACTGCTACTGTTCAAAACATCTCAAATTATTCTAAACTACAAGTTATGAAATAGTGGGGTTAACTCGCCACGTGGTCGCGGCTTATGGCAGCGAACTTAAGGTTAAGAGCCACCTAACCTCAATGTTCTGTTTGCTACTGTTTTGGCACTGACTGATACTGTCCACTGCTGCCTCAATATACCGCACACTATCATGTGTGACGTTTAATTCTAATAATACCCAAGTACTCTTATAACTAACAAACAATTACACTGATCAATAATTATAAATCCCTGTTGTGGCATTTCCACTCGCCTACCTTGTTTACATACGTTTCATTACCTTCTTTGCATGTCGTTCATGGTATTTGGGAACACATATGCGACACTAATTAAATGACGCAATAAATAATAATGAACCATGACCCTCTTACAATTAATATGCATACGTGTAGAATATTATACACTGGTATGACAAAATACTCGTTACACGATTTGACAGGTTGAAATGCACATGGTGTTTCCATTGTGATGTAAATAAGATGGACATGAAAATACACAAAACACTCAGACTCTACTTTAACACTTAGCCAAAACAACATGATTATTATGAACACAATATGCACTTTAATTTACATAATGCATCTATGCATGCACACCACTGATGCAGTCGAGGTCCAAAATGATCATATGCTTTTCTCAATATATTTTCATATATTCTAACAACAATTTAAGAAAATATTATTTATAAAACATTCAAAGTCTTCAATTCTGTAATTCACAGACACCACTTGTTTTTACTGGGAATCGGTCTTTCCCAGAAACCTCTCTATACATTTTAAAATATTCTAACAATTTAAAAACATGTTATTTATAAACCACACAAACATTCTTCACTGCTGTAATTCTCAGACCACACTCGTTTTCGCTGGAAATTGGACTGTCTCATCATGTCTTGCCCAGCAAAATCTCAAAACGTTTTTAACAAAAAAAACACACATAAATCTTAAACATCACTTTCATCCATAGAAGACTAAAACAGTCACTGTCGCCAACACAACTAACCCAACTGTTACTATATTTCGGTCCTAATGGTGATTTCTACTGCCAACAAACAGAACAAAATACCAGCTACTGCCAGAACTACCTGATAACTTGCCTATAGTTATTTGCATGGTATCAGATGGTTGTAATACACAAGGACTGGAAACACACTACTGATATCCTTGTCAGCTGATAGTTATTCAGCACTAATGTCAGATGGTGGTAATACAGGCCCTAAGAAGAATGCGTTTTCGAGATTGTTTCTCATTGTCGCCAACCTACGAATGCAGTAAAGATTTAGGAAGAAGTAACTGTTGCAGGATGTAAACAATACTATCGAAAGTATCATTTATCGATTTTTCGTGTTTTGTATTTACATTGCGTTCAAAAACGAATGATGCGTGCAATTCTTGGCGAATCTACCGATCAGAAATACGATGGAATGTAAATAATGGGAACGAATCATCGAAAATACTTTGTATTTCATTTTTTTATAAACGATTGTTCCGTATATATTTTGATTTTCGGGCAGAATATCTGATCGATAAATGTGTGTAAATTAATGATTTAAGGGTCGCAGCATGCAGATTTTTTTTAAACATTGTTTATATAGGATATTTGTCGTGACCATCCAAAAAAATTGACTGTTACGGGAAATCGACATAAACGGGATCCCAGCAACAGAGTTTTACTGTAGTGTGTTTAGAATGCCTCTGCTTTTTTGATGTGTTTAATACAAAATATTATTCAAGACTGACCACAGACCCATATAAATAGGGTTCATATATAGTTTTTACGTTAGCGTGTTGCAGTTTGTTTAGTATAAATTTTATACAAAATAAAACAAAATACCTACCAAGAATAATTCTGAGAAAAACCTTAAAAAATTATTAAACAAATGTAAAAACATGGAATACTTTTACCATCAAATATGCGTTGCATAATAAGCGGTCCTTTGCCTTACCGGAAAATATGTGCGATTATGTCACTTGTAGAACCTCTAAACAGACTTCGATTTGAAAATGTGTATTTGTTTTCATAAACATTGCAACGGAAGAAATATAAATGCTTATTTTATAATCGATTGAAGGAGTGAAATAATTCCGTTTCAGTGATAAAGACGAAGTAACACCTCCAAGTGAGGCTTTGCCCAATTCAATATTTATTTTTGAAGATGTATGGAATGTGAAATTCAGCGATATTTCAGTTTTGGCGGACATTCTGATCTCGACTGCTTTTACCTTTCACATAGTTACACTAGAATTCCCAAACATAATTTGCTGGACAATGCAAATATGTTAATTGTTTCAAAATGTATTGTTTAAATCTACTACATATTTACAATGACCATATTACAGGTGGCATGTAATTTACATGGTTAAAATATATGTTTTTTTACTGTTGGAAAGAGTCAGCTTTTCTTGTAATTATCCCTGCACTTCCTCTGTATAAATGCAGATATCTGTGTGGATTTGACAGTTTTATACTTCTAGACACAGAATGAGTATTTCAAAATTCGGACATCGCGGTATAATATGGAGCCATTACAATATCTGTTTAACCAGAACTCGCATTTGGAATTGTGAATTGAAAGGCCATATATTATATAATGTAGGTACACCAGTAAAAGTAACTGATGCGACAAATGACTTGTTGAAATCTTAAACAGTATCACATTAGACTTATTTAAATCACAAATGGTTAAAATACAAAAGAGACTAATCAAGTTAAATGAAGAGAATGAAAATGTGGTACCATGACGAAAGTCAGTTCCCTGCCCTTCTACGAATACAGTGCTGATCTAGCTCGGTTGGGTTACTCACAATAATCTGGCACCATGTTAAAAATAAATAAAAATAATGTACTTCCATTTTGGAATATTTTTCATGTTTATTTGTGAGTTCTAAAACAGTTTACATAACACAGCAACAGGAATGGACATATATTTACTCAACAGATGACTTTCAAAATTAACAGTGTCACAGTAGATTTTAAGCAATGTTCGAAAAAAACTCGCCTTGCGAGAACCATTATGAAGGCAAGGGGGAGAAAAACACCTTCCCCCTTGATTCCTAGCAGCCTCCCCCACCCGCGGAAGGAATTTGGTAGAGAAAGGTTTGTATTCGAAAGTACTTTAATACTTATTTGTGGACGAGTCCAGGGCTCTTCCCCTTCAGCTAGGCACACGCAGCTCTGCCCACTCATCGAACTAAATCTAAAAACAACCTTTGGCCAGGGCTCGCAACCTCCTATCTGCTAAAAAAAAAAATATGTCACTGTGAGAGCTTCAATACAAATCTTGCTGATGGCAGGGGAAAATTTCAAGAATTCAAGAAAAAAACCTAATCTTAAGAGTGATGTAATTTCGTTTGGATCCTGGGAACTCGAAAATGCTATGTATTACAGACAGAAATTTTAAACAGAGCGCCTCGTTAAAACTGATAAAGCCCTTACTTTTACATGTGGCATGAAATGAAGAATTTAGACTATTACACCCACTGACAAAATTAACTGGGGATTTTAACTAGAAGTCAGTTGAAAAACAATTTTTAATCAATTAACATTTATGTAATCTGCAATACTACAATGTGGTTAAGAATACAACTTTAATTTGGAGAATTTTAGCAAAAATGCTATATACAATGCAAAATATAGAAACTAAGATATGTGTACATTTAGATCACTTAACTAGTGAATTTAACTTATTGCTAAACTCCATATTAAATCGCAACTTACAGAAAAAATGCCAGAGTTGACACATGTTATAAGTGATGAAATTAGTATTAAAACTATGATATTAGTTACTCATGCCCGCCTGCAAAAGCAAAGTGAAGACATGGAAGAATCTTGATTGTTGTAGTTAATGATTTGAGAACACAGTTTGGAAGTTGATTAGATGTTCATTTAAATAAAATTGACAGAATAGAAAAAGCATACAGTAGTGGTGGAACCAGTGTTCCATCTAGAAAACCAGCGCTACAGGTTATGTAAATACACAATGTATATGGTAAATAATACAGAAATGTCTGATGCTACTTCAGGGTTACATAATGTTATCAGTGCCATCAATAAGAAATATTTGCAAGCTAAAAGCACATGATTGGAGCGATATGTTTTAAATGAGGAAATTTTTAAACCTGTTACAAGTAGAATGGATGCATTACATGAAAAAATGTGTACATCTAATTATAAACCAACAAAAACTATGTTAGATATGACTTTGAAGAAAAAAACATAGATTTTGCAAACTTTCTACATTAACACATAAACATTTAGCTTTAAAATGTTCTTCGCCATTTCAAGACACGGCATTGGGTGTATACAGAGATGGGAATGTGTGGTTTCTGAGAGGTTGAGTAACTACGTTTTTACCTGAAGATAAAATTCAAGTAGGTGAATATGTGACTAACCCAACTCAAGATACGTTTGAATTATTATTTGAAACATTTCCAACTGGATACTCTGATTCTGACTTGGAAAGATATAAGGAACGTGTAATAAGCACAAATGTGAATTTTCACAGTAGTGAATCTGGAAGTAATGAGGACCACCCAAAATTAGTTTACTGAGGGAAATTGTTGGAAGTGGCCTATATAAAAACAAAGTAGACGACAGGTTTGCACATATATATTGGAACAACCTAAACGAGTTAGTGGACAGATTAAAATTTCCTATTACTTTAAAACATTCGGGGAATAATTTGTACACAAACGAAATTGTATCAATTATTGAGGAGTTGACAGAAGATTAATATATTTACTAAACATTAAATCCAGTACGACTGCTATAGAACTGTATGTGCCTGCCAGAATAAAGTTTCCTATAAGCAAAGTAATTAGTGTGAGAATGAACAATTTATTTGAAGCTGTCTTGTATGACATGTCATTGCCCTCTAAGCATAATAACTGATATAAATATATTTAATAGTCTATTCAAAATATGCGTGGGCAGTTCCATTAAAAAAATAAGCGTGGAAAACAAGTCGCCACTGCAATGGCAAATGTTTTTAAAACAGAGGCTGCCTCGGAATTTGTACACCGACAATGGAACAGAGTTTTTCAACTCTCATTTAAAGAAATTAATGACAGTACAGAATTAACCATTAGGTAACGTATTCTGAGATTAAATGTGTAATAGTTGAAAGATTCAAAAAAAGTTTTAAACTATTATTATATAAATACTTCACTTCGCATGGAAGTTAAAAGTGGGTTAATATTCTATCTAAAATATTGAAATTACATAATTCGCGATATCACAGAACTATAAAAATGGTACCTGTAGGTGTGAAGGACAATAGATTATTAAATTCCGTATACGAGGATGTGAAAGTGTTTGACGAGCGAAAACAGAAGTTTGAAATAGGTGTCTATGCACATGTTTCTAAGATGAAAAGTTTATTTGGAATGATATAAATTTTGAATTGGTAGTATGAAATATTTCAGATTATTTCTGTAAAGCATTCGTTTCCTAGAGTATATTTCCTGGAGACATACAATGGGGAGCCAATTAGGCGGGTTTTATGAATTTGAATTGCATAAAGTTTGTTCACCAAATAAGTATTTGGTTGAAAAAATTATTAGGTGGGGGAAAAATAGATCGCTAGTTCGTTGGAAGGGCTTCTCACAATCTCACGACTTGTGGGTACTGAAAAAATATTTACATGTTTACATTAAATCACCCCTGGAGCCATCACCTCTGGAGTTGCTGTGTTGGGCAGGTCTGGGAATGTTTGAAGAAAATGTGTGGGGGAACATTTCTCAGGGCACGTCAAAAGAGTAAGGGGGTGGATTTGAGATGTGGGAACCACTTTGGTTCATGAGAAAGCAGTTCTCACGTAGATTTAGGAAATGTTAAAAATATTATTTACCCTTCTACTCCATCTTCTTTCTTTCTTGATGATCTTCCGCATGTGATTTGGAATTGTAACTATGTCCTAGCACAGTGATTTTGAATATGGAGTTGAGTGGTTATGAAGAATATTTGGTTGGCTGCCATTGCCTGCATTGTAGGATGAACTTCTAACTATGTATTAAGATGCTGTTTTGGATGCAGTACCATCTCCTGGTGGCAACAAAGGAGGAGATGGTGTCAGCAAACGAAGAGGAGGTGGCAGTGTTCGAGGATGAGGAGTTAGCTTTGGACTTGCGCATGCCTCGCAATGAGCAGTGCTTGGTTGTGAGGTGGCTGGATGTCTATGTAGGGGTGTTAGACCTTAGCGTCTTTGCCATCGACCCGCACCCCGCAACCACCGAGCCCTTCCCAGGATGTCCTGTCATCGCCAATCCATCCTCCTCGCCTGAGTGGGAGCCTGCCTCCCCTGTGCGGGAACCTGCAGCTGCCGCGTTGCCTGTGAGAGGTTCTTTGACCGAAGAGCCGCAAGGGTTATTATGGTTTCTTTCCTTCTCTCGAGTGGGTATGTCATTCCCTCCTCCTCCATCTAATCTCTTGCCCTCGCAACCACCATGATATAGCCCATTTCTGCCGACATCCCCTCTCCAACTCGCCCCAGTTCCTACAAGTTGTATATGTTTAAACACGCAATGTTGGCGTGAGAATAGGTTGCTACGGACATTTATTCGCAGCATGGAAGGAGGAGAGGCTTTTTTTAAAACAATCTTTAAATATTTTTTTCAAAAATGTAGTCACTTTTAATTCATATTTCTCTAAATGTTTTATATGGAAGAAACAGTTTATACCTGCAAAGTGTGTGTGTGATAGAAGTTGTCACTGTAAATATATATATTTTAAATAAAAAAGAGGATATAGAATGGGTGAGTCTTTATTTAATAAAACCATCATTTTTTTGTGTATTTTCTTTTAACTTAAATATTATGTTACATACATACATGTGTTGAATGTTATCACTAATATACAAGTTATTTTAAAGCAGTGAATTACAGTACACACCCGTTTATTTGTGCTTCGCTTAACCGATTTTCGGCTTATCCGTGGGACGGTAGTTGTGATGTTGTAAAGTGCGTTGTTTAACAACCAGCTCATTCGCACAGCGCCAGGAGTTTCATGACAGTCACATTTTCATAAACAGTACATTGTTTTTTTTAATGGTTTTTATAACTTTAAGGATAAAATTAATCATTTACACTCATTGATCACTTAAGTTAAAATTATGTGACACATATAAACGAGTTCAGACTAAAAATGTGTTATTTTTCACACCATCCCACCATTATTTCCCATAACTGGAATTTTCCCACAACCGGAATAGCCCTTCCCCCGACAATTCTGGTTGAGGTGTACTCTGCTGTACTTTCTTATTTATTGACATATGCCCAGAATTTCAGTGATGATTGTAAAACTATTACGTCCGTTTTAAGAATTAAATTTATATTAAAATATTTTTCACTGTTGATGTAAAAGTGTGTCGCCATGAGTACTAAACAAGTGACTGTCGACAATGTCCGAAGTGAAACTTACGAAATTACAAATTACAAAATATCAAAATTGCCATTTCGGTTTCGGACATGGCCTCAGTTACACCCCACCCCCACCCCTCCCCGTAAACCAACACCACGTCTATCGATCGCCGGCCCAGGTGATTGTTCATTTTGTAGTGTCGTTTTCTCAACGTCAACAAACTGTAAAAGGACAGTTTAAACTATCGCTGAAAAGTTAGAAATAATAACAATTTTAGCATGGGGAGTATAAACAAAAACATAATTTCTAATGTCAAACAAAAGAAAATTGAAAATTTTTTTCACGATAACCACAGTTTAACTTTTCTTACATTATTTCATATCAAACGTTAAAATATTTACAAGGAACCAAACATTTCAGAATATTTTAATTTTGTGTGCGTGTGTATGTCGGTAAAATGTAAATAAGCTCCTAGTAATTAAAGATGTATAGAAATCTGAGACGTCAGCCCAGCCTATTGAGACAATGAGAACTCTGCTTATACTTATTGATAGATGTTTGCGCCTATGTTTTCGTAAAATTCATTGTGTTTGTCACTAACTTTGAAATGAATGAATTTAACCTTTTTTAAAATGTTTTCTCCTGGCCTTAGCAAATGTTAATGTTTGATACTGCATTTGTTTTGTAAGGGTTATTTTTTAAATGGGGATTGTACTGTATTGTTTAAATGCCAGATTGCCTTATTTAAAGTCCCACTAATCTTTATTGCATCGCATTCTACACTTTCAACTAACTCCGACATGTAAGGGACAAGTCTGAGTGATGCACTATGAGGAAACGACACACACACAACAACGCACTGCTTATCAGTCCTTGTCGCCCTTGCCTGGCACCGGCGCAGACTGTGTATACTCGATGCGCCGTGAATTACATACTCAAATACCAGCTAAAGTATCCTATACTTTAAATCCTGCAAATACAATGCGTGATTTGTATTTGCTTTGAAATTATCATAGATACTGTGGTTTATCACGATTTTCGGAACCAATATCACAGTTCCATTAATAGAAAAAATGTGTATATTCGATTATCTGGTTTTCTAAAACAATGTCGCTTATTCATGTTTTCTCTGTCCCCGATTAAAACGGTTAATCGGGAGTTAACTGTACTTTTAATTAAATATTATTTGCTCGTATTAATATACAAGCACATTCTTTTACAACAGTGAGTTTCTTTTAATATTTTTCATATACATTTCAGAACACAAATACCATTTACTAAAATTTACAGTTACAAGAAAGTTCTTTTACAACAGTGGATTTCTTTTAATGAAATGACTTTTTATGCCTGATATCTGCTCTTACTCAAAATATAAATGTAATATACACGAGTTTAACATGAATACCTTATAAGTAAGTTCTTTTGGATAAAGGACTTTTAACTTCAAACATATGAAGGGTTTTCATAAATAAACTCCCGCAACTCTTCACTTTTGTATTGCGAATAAAACATTGGTTTAAAACATTTATGTATACTTTTTACTAATGAATTAAAAGTACTGCAATCATAGTATCTTCTAATATTTATTGCTTCTGCATTTTTTAAGAACGTAATAATTTTCTTTTGAGATTTACCTAAAGCGTATATTGGATAATCCTCCAGAATTTATTATTTATGTAGTGAATTCTGTCTTAATATGCTATGAGGCCAGAATCCCACTACAATTCATGCTTTTCTTATGTTGGTAAGTGATACATACTTTGTATTTCTGGTTAGATCAGACTATGGGTAAGGTGGTTTGAATGATAGACTTTGGTGTCATTATCGTCGTTGGAAAAAGATATTAAAACTTATTCTACAGTAAATGAGTGTGCTATGTTGTAATGGTTTTAAAACCCTTGAACACAATAGAACATTACTAATATATTGTTTGCCCACACAAAAAATTACTTTAGTGACTGCACACAGCAGTATAGCTTAGAGTGAATGCACACAACATTATCACTTATAGTGAACCTATAAAACTTACAATTTTTACATAAGAAACCTGTCACTTGTGGTATTTTGCACACGCACAAATAACCTGCAATATTTACATAAGAAATATTAAAAATACTAATACTTCGAGTTATTACACAGCAATGATAGTTATAAGTGTTTTCACTTAGAGTGAGTCATACAATATTTGCATAATAAGTATTTTTTAAATATAGTTAACATAAATGTTACATTCTATGAATAAGAAATATTTAAAAATAATACTTACAGTCGAGGCATATGAGCTTTGACACTTACAGTGTTTTGCACAAATTACAATATTTCCATTGTTACTTCAGACAGATTGTCCGGCACATCGTGATCTTACATAGCTTTTTTAATTTAGTCAATTTTTCTAATCATACAGTCCTTTCTAATATGTGATTGATTCGCGAAAATGTCATTTGTTAATGCCGGTGTTCCAACTGGACAATTTTCACACAGTAAATAAGGGATAATGTCCTCGTCTTCCCTCTGGTTTTGAGGTAGGTAATTATACATATATTTTATTTTATGTGAGGCGAAATATATTATAAATTCCTTGGGGAAGGAATGCTAGTTCATTCGCAGTGTCCAATTCCACGAGTGATTTGTTTTCCCTGTTTTCTAGAATTGCACAATAGATACAGCTCCACTTGGCGTCGCAATTTTCGCAGCAGTGATTTTATTTTTCTTGGAGACGATCCCGCTATCAGTTCCGGGTGGGTCGTCACAAGTCTCTCGCTGTGCCATGAAGGGTAGAATCATGAAATTGTAGTATGTGGAGTTGGTAGGCTGCAGGGCGGCTTGTTGCTGTTGACCTGAAGCATGCACTCTTGTTGCACTTTACCGTTACCCTTTCAACATATTATACCGAATAACATACGGTACTGATTATCGTAGTTTGCGCAGTATTATTATAATTTCAAGTATCAACATTGACTAACAACAGTTGCGTCATGCGAACTGACACTGACTAGTTCCAAATTATACTAAAAGTTTTTAAAGTAAATTTTCTCCTTATATATAACACAATCCAATATGGCGATTATCCCCATTGGATTTCCCTTATAGTAACTCGTTCGCAACCCCTAGCACCCCAAGTGGTGGTGTGGTAGTTTGCGCTTAGTCGGCAGCCGGAACGGGCGGTGCTAAGAGCGGCCGGGAACGGGTGCTGCTAAGAGCGGCCGGCAGCATTGGCAGGTGACGGGCTTGGCTACATTCCATCATGGCGGCAGTGATGTAATTAATGATATTGGTGATCACAGTTCAGTCTGCGGTGGGGAGTACTAGCACGCAGATATGTATATAGTCTCTCATTGCACATACTTAGTGAATGTAATTACATGTTATTGTGCAATTACTAAAATTACTACTAACACAAGTGAATACTTGGTGATTGTGCAGTTACTAATATCACATACTTTCTCTCATTATTCTTTAATAATCATATTACACACATTTATTCTCATTGGGGGTCAAACCAGGAACCCTCAACCCTTCCTAAACCCCTAACCTCCCACTGTGAAATCCCAAAATAAATGTGTACTGACAGCTACCATTTTACTCAAAGTTTGATTACCGCTTTTGCTGTGTAAATATGATTCTATAGAATCGAAGGAGACTGTATTGGTTTATCATTTGTTAAGGACGTTTGAGTTACAAGCCGTTCATGGTTTTTCAAGTGTAATGTGGGTTTTTATTTAGTTTAAGTGTACATCAACAACACTAGTAAAATGAGAAATTTTCTTGGCCGAGTTGTTTTGAGTTAATGACAATTTTAATTTGGTATCGATAAAAGCATCAGTATAGAGTATAATGAGAATGTTTTGATTTTGAAACTGGTATCGAGTATCGAGAAAATGTGGTATCGACCAGTCTCTAGTACTTACTATGTAAATATTCGTTATGCAATTATTCCAAATTGTGTAATTACACCTAATCATTATTAATTCCTCTCTGTGGATCTGTAACCAAGTACTGGCCTCACTCCGATCGCTAGAACTCCCATTCTGGTCCTCAGACCACTGGTGATACAAAGTCCCCAAATGTCCCTTGTGCCAGTTGTACTATTTTGGGTACCCCTTCAGCCAACAGCCAATCACAGCACACCTTAGAGTGGCGGGAGGGGTGGAGAGGTAACCCAACAGCCAATAATAGCACACTTCTCAGGGGAGGGGTGAAGGGGAAACCTGTACAGCTAATAACAGCACAGGGGAAGGGAGAGGGAAGAACACACCCTAATGAATTTTATGAAATGGCACTTGTGCCAACTTTGCACTTTTTGATCGTAGAATATAGATGCCCACACTACTCTTGTGCTAGAGAATTCTTAAGGGAATGAAAGAAGTGTAGGTCATTGGTTGGGCAAACCTGTCAATGTAAGTTCATTAATCATGTTTACTAAATAGTGTGATCGTGAAATACCAAATTTTTTTTCATGGGCATTCCAGCCTGGGGGGGGGGGGGTGGATGGCAAGGGGTGGTAAGTCTCATTCCTTGACTAAGGAGAAATTAAAAAAACTCATAGTTGCATTTTGATTAGTTAACGCAAATACTTTTCATTTATCTATAAGGATACTTCTTTCATTTCTTGACTTTCTATTACCGTGTAAATAGGCAGTAATATTCAACTGACATAACGTTTCAACCCACGTAGAAGAACATGCTTGTTTCAAGTTTGAACCAAGCTTGCCTTGACAAGACTGTAGCTTAAATCAAGCTGCCCATGACAAGCCATTAAGCTGGAATCAAATTTTTTACGTGTTATATGTTTTGCAAGAATTCTAAAGCTAATTGACTAATACAAGTTCATATGTATATTTTCCATCGTTATCTTCACATTTGATTTTAAGATTCTTATATATATATATATATATTAGTGTAAAAAAATATAACCTTACCTTATCGTGACATGCGTATCAGGCCATTAGGTACCCAATAAAGTATTAAAATACACTCCATGAATCATATTATTTATGAAAGTATAATCACCTTATTTAAATGGCTTGCTACCCGTGCAAACAACCAATTCAAATACAGAATATAGATTAGCCCATATAAACAGGCTATTAAGCGTCTGATCTGCAGAGTCCTTCCCTAGCCGTGGCAAGTTAAATTCAAGCCTTCGACAAGTTTGCCGAAGGCAAGTAATCATAAGTCCTTCAAATCTAGACTTGAGACAAGCTTGAATCAAACTTGACACACAAAGCTTGCACGGCAAGTTTAAACCAAGTGTATTGGCAAGCTTGCCGCAAGCTTGCATACTATGTGGGATGGTTTCAAGTGTGTGATAATAACAAAGACAATAATACCTCACTTTATCCTGATTCCTGAAAGGTATTTGTAGGTTGGTATTTCTACCTGCTCATGTCCTCTGCTACTATCTATCGCATTATTTCTTGGTTGGATCTTGGCGACCATCCATTAGCCCCCCCCCCCCCCCCCATAAAGATACCAGACTGTTACATAATTCTTTCAGGAATGTGGCGGTAAAAATAGCAAATACGCCCATTATATGTATACATATATTATTATATTTTATCGACAGAATTAGAAAATGCAAAAATCTCGATGAATTTCGAATGTAAAAATATTTGGTGGATTGCTAAATATTACGAAAAAATAATTTCATATAAATATTACGGCCATAGATTATAGTACATGTGATTTATGTGCTTATATTGACTATTGCTATCTTAATGAAAATTGACATTCAGTGAAAATACTTATCAATAACAGATGACGACATATAGAGTATATAGCTGGAATAGTACTCGATTATATTTCCTGTACAGTAAAAAGCTAAGATTTTCTCTTAAAACGTGGGGTCTACTAGTACTTCCAAAGCTGTACACTGCGATGTACATTACAGTTTGCATTGCCTTCCATAAATGTATCATTTTTAGATCTAGCTATCACTAGTCACGTGTTAACAAGCTTATTTATTATTGTTAGTGCTATTTTACAAACGAAATTAAAAATAATGTAAATTCATATGACAGTATTGTTAAAAGGGTGGAAAATTTAAAGAAAAAGGCAAGGGGAAATAAAATAATTTTGAAATGGCTCAAGACTAAGAAGGATTGGCTCGAAAGCTAGAAAATATTGTACTACATGGCGCTGAAAACCGAATGTTGAAAAGGTGGAAATTTAGGTGACTAAGGTAGCATTCTAAAAATAAATATTCGATGACACCAAATAGCAAATAGAAAATATTGTACTACATGGCGCTGAAAAACGAATGTTGAAAAGGTGGAAATTTAGGTGACTAAGGTAGCATTCTAAAAATAAATATTCGATGACACCAAATAGCAAATACTAATGGTTCCACAAAACCTGTAGACATGTGGTTGCATCAAAGGTCGTCAAAACATCAAAAACTCTCAAACATATATAACCTTTAAACATCAAAACTGTTGTAAGATTCTATGCCATCAGTAAGGTGGTTTTTATGTTTGAACAGCCTGCACTGTGGCCAGAGTAATTTTTATAATTTGGTACACTGTTTTTAGACTTGTCTGTCTTTTTTTGTCAAGTGTGGTGTGTTATGGGAGACTTAACTTGCGAGTGCGTATATGTTAATCAGTAGTTGTCTTTTGTCTATGTTCGAATGAAATATGTTGATGGCGACTCTTGTGAATATCCTTCGAAAATGCACATTGTAGTGTTGACAATACAGATAGTGTATTTTCCACTGTGCCTTAAAATATGAACAACAGGTTATGGGCCTAGGGTGATTGTGGACTGAGGAAGTGATGAGATCGTCGAGTGGAGATTGTGAACCTGTTTTGACATGGTTGTAAACATGATGGCTGGGGGTACAGACGACTTGGTGAATTTTCCAAAACTAAAAACTGGTAATTATTTCTACTGGAAACTCTGTGTGAAGGCACATATGAACATAAAAACTGCTGGGTTGCAATTGAACCAGGTTATGTTGACATCGGATTATTGAACATCGACCAAGCAAGATTGAATAAGAAAGCTTTGTTTATGCTTTACCGATCAGTGGAAGATTATTTCTTATTGGACACAGAAGATTTTGAAAAAGAGAAACTAGCCTTTGAAGTATTGGGCGAAATTCACGTAATGTCAACTAAGTTTCATGCTCCCCAAAGCATGAAGGATCTGGCACTCGTTAACAAGATGGCTGACATGATAATGCAAAAGCATGCTACAGCGAAACAAAGATTGAACAAGATAGTGGCTAAAGGTGGACTAATCTTTGATGGCGAAATGATTACAAATTTACTGCTCAGTGGACTTCTGGCAGATGAGTATGAAGTGTTTGTGCAGAACCGTCTGAGGGGACATAACCTTACAACAAGGATGGTTAAAGGGCGGCTGTTGGACAAGGAACGACGACGGCAACAGACGACTCCCAACAGGGAATATAATCAAGTTGCCTTAGCATCTACAGTAAACAAGAGGGCACAGTTTACAATAAAGAATTATGAAGAAAGGTGTTTCCAGAATGTGGTCAACAAAGTAAGTGATCGTAACTGTTTTAAGTGCAAGAAGCCTGGTCATATTAGTAAGTTTGGACATTGGGACAAAGACTATATCAAAAAACGTAATAATAGTAATGGGGAAAAGATTGGTAAGCATGATGAGGGCGAAAATCATGTTCAGAAAGGGAAAACAATAGGTCGTGTTAGCGTATTTGCACTGATGGCTAGCAAGGAGTGTAACCAATTGTTTTTAGACTTGGCTGCTACAGAGCATATGACCTCTTGCAGAGAATTGTTTACAGATTTCACTCCTAGTCGGGGAATGTGACACTTGGAAAGGGTGAAATTAAAGTAGAAGGGATAGGTACCACCGTCAAGCTTGTACTGTTAAACTCAAGTGGAGGAAATACTTCAGAGATGAAGAAAACATTATATGATCCTGAATTAAATGTTAACCTCATTTCTGTCACTAAATTAACTGCTCGTGACATTCACGTAGACTTTACAAAAGATCGAGCTGTTGGTGTATTGAAAGATGAGTGTGTTTTCAATGATCTTGTTAAGGAAGGATTGTGTGTTTTGCAGAGTGATGCATTTGTCAATGTACCAGAAAGGCATGAAGCTCTAGTCGCTGAAGCCAAGAAGAAGACTGAGAATGCGGATGAAGTAGAAATTTAAGTTGTCGCATTAAAGACAGCCAGTGAGTGGCACCAATGCCTTGGCCACCTCCATGCAGATGCTATGAAAAGGATCCTTGGCCTTGACGACTTTGATTATCAGAGTGACAGTTCTGTTTGTGTTCAGGGTAAGATGGCTCAGAGTAGTTTTCCAAAGAACAGTTATCAAAAGACTGCCCAAGCATTAGAGCTATTCCACAGTGACTTAATGCCTATTCCAACAAAATCAAATGGCGGTGCATCGTATATGATCAGTTTTATTGATGATTATTCCAGATTATTTCCAATTGTTAAACTCCTGAAACTGAAGAGTGAGGCATTTGCCAAATTCAAAGAATATAAAGCAGAAGTAAAGTTGCTCCATGGGGCGAAATCGAAGAGTTTTCAAACCGATGGGGGAGGTGAATACTGTGAGAATAAATTCTGAAGTTTTCTGTGTGAAAATGGTTGGCCCATAGGAAAATGGTAGCTTACTTCTTCCAACAGAATGGAGTGGCTGAGAGATACAATAGAACTATTGAATATATGATTCTATGTTTATTTTTGCAATCAGGTTTGAGTGAAGCGTTTTGGTGTGAAGCTGCCAGCATAGCCTGTTTTATAGGGAATATGTGCCCATCCAGGCTAATTGACAATGGGCTACCTTTATCATTGTGGAAAGGAGAAAATGTAATCAAATAACTGCCTACATTGCAAGTATTTGGATGTAGAGTCTGGTAAGCTCAGAAAAATGGAAAGTTCAAACCAAGGGCTGTAAAGTGTGTGTTTCTTGGTTATGCAAGTAACATAAAACGTTTTCGATTGTACAACCTGAGAACAAATAAATTTGTGATTGTGCTATATGCCAAGTTTGATGAGAGTGTGCTTCCACTGAGAAAATTAGATTGCCCTAGAACTGTCATAAAGGATGTATTTGCTTGCGATTCTAGTAATGTAGATGAACCTTTAGAGACTGATGAGTGTAGTGAGTTTGTTGATACTGAGGTAAATTATGATTTAAGGGAAGAAAATGATGGCACTGGATATGTTGAAATTGGGACTGTTGAGAAGGTATGTGAACATGTACAACCAAGGTGGAATACTCGGATTAGAAAGATATTAGATGGAGATAAATCTTGTTCATGTTGCAATCTTTCTGTGTACATAGCAGATTATGTTGAAGAGCCTATTAGTTGCAACCGAGACCCTGAAAGGGGAGTATGCAGATGAATGGCATGATGCAATTAAAATGGAACTAGAGAGTAGTCAGAGTAAGGACATTAGTGTATTGGTTGACAGACCTGCTGACAGGACCATACCTGGTAGTAAGTGGGTTCTGAAGCTGAAAAAGAACCCAGATGATACTATCAGTAGATTTAAAGCAAGAGTGGTGGCTCAGGGGTTTGCTCAAGTGCAGGGACTTTCTTGAGACCCATGGACCTGTGATCAAAAGAAAAACCATCAGCTTGATGATAGCCCTAACAGTGCTAAATGGGTGAGTTCAGGAACATATTGATGTACTTACAGCTTATTTGCACAGTGATCTGAGTGAAGAGATTTACATGGTTCAGCCAAAACACTTTGAGATTAAGGACAAGAGAGTGTGTAAACTTCTGAAAAGTCTGCATGGCATGGCATGGAACTTTAAACACAGTGTTAAGAGATTTAGGGCTGAAAAGGCTTGTGAAAAACCCATGTGTTTATGTAAATGAAAGCAACGATATGTTCATTGGGATTTGTGTTGATGATCTAGAATGTTGGGGCAAAAAGAAACATGTAGAGTGGTTCAAGGAAGAAGTAGGTGTGAAGTTAGAGATCGGAAATCTGAGGAATAAGACCGATTTCCTTTCCATGAATGTAGAGTACTGTAATGTGAAAGTGTCCATCCACCAGACTGATTACATTAGCAAATATTGAGGGAGTTCAAATTAGAAGATGGAAAGGGTAGAGCAGCCTCTTTGGAAATTAATAATGATAATGGAAACTCATCTGGGGATGAGAAATATGATGCATATTTGTAGAGGAAGGCAGTGGGTTCATTATTGTACTTATCCACAACTACCAGATCAGATATAGCATATGCAGTATATAAAGTAAGTCAGAACAGTTTTGACCATATAAAAATGGACTGGCAAGATGTAAAACACATTATGCTCTACCCGAAGAAAACTCAAAACCTGAAGCTAGCCTTCGTTTCTGTTGGAGTTAGTTGTTAGGTTGGTCACACTGGCTCTATGCACGTACCGTTATTGTGTGACAGTGTAACAGCGATATTGTGTGTGTGTGTTGCATGCCGACTGGTACCTGGATCACAGTGTGAAATAATGTAGACTATAATGGAGTTAGTGTAATCAGTGTGTTATAGATATGTGAAGTAATAATAAAATAATAAGTTATCTCAACTTGTGTTTGACTTGAAACATAGTTAAACAGTTTTTACTGGTGACCATGTTGATTTGTTTTGCGATGCAGACTTTGCAAATGGAGGATACAGGAAGTCGGTGAGTGGTTATGTGGCGCATTGGCAAATGCACCAGTCAGTTGGAAAACTAGACTACCAAAGAAAAGAGATCCTGTGGCCACATCAACTACTGAAGCAGGGTACGCATCAATGGTCCATGCTGCAAAGGAAGCATTGTAGTTGAAGCAGATTGTTACTGAATTAGGTCAAACAAAGTTTCTACCTAAGCCATTTATTATTAAGTGTGATAATCAGGGCGCAATAAAACTTACAGAAAACAGTTATGGCACAGAATTGGCTAAGAATTTTGACATTAAGTACCAATTCTGTAGGGATTATGCTGAGAAGGGAATTATGTAGTTTGAGTATGTTCCGAGCAATAAGAACTTGACAGATCTGTTCACGAAAGCTATGGATGGGCCTAAAATGCAATGTTTTGTTAAGGCAGTGCATTATTATTATTATTATTATTATTTTATCTTCTATTGTAGCCGAGCAATGTATTCTCCTTTTTTAGGTTTCATTTTTTTTTTTAGTGTTGTGTCTCCTAGCAGTAGATTTAATGAGTGTTTACATTAGTTATTTATGGCAGAGCAAGGGGAAGTGTTGTAAGATGCTATGCTATCAGTAATGTGGTTTTTATTTTTGAACAGATTGCACTGTAGCAGGGTTGATTTTTATTAGTTGGTACACTGTTTTGAAGTTTCTCTGTCTTTTGTAGTCATGTGTGGTGTGGTATGGGTAACTTAACTTGCGAGTGCGTATATGTTAATCAGTAGTTGTCATTTGTCTATGGTCGAATGAAGTATGTTGATGGTAACTCTCGTGAATATCCTTCGCAAATGTGCACTGTAATGTTGACAATACAGATGGTGTATTTTCTACTGTGCCTTAAAATACGAACACCAAAAACAACAGTTGGACACGTCTCAATCATCGTAGCACCCATAAAATATAAATAAAATGGTTTCAATATTGTCTAAGCATCAAATAAACATCGCGACTTGAACAAGAATGAACGTCTACAATTACAGGGGGGGGGGGAGACAGGGTGTGCAGCTCTACAATAAGTCCGTTAAGTGGGTCATCTTGAAATGCTCTTAACTACAATAACTGTACTCAAACTGCTGTAACTCAAATTAGCTAACATACTTGCTTTTCAAGGAGAGGTGACTTTGTAACAGGTTACTGTCCTTTTCTCTTGTTGTAGTCCACAGTAAACACCAACGAACTAGCTCAGCGTGAGTTAAAGACTTTGGCAACGTAATAATGAAAGTTAGTTGATACCAGGATTGCTAATAAATAAAAGAAGAAGTTAAATGTTTACTGGAGATTTATTGTCGTCTCGGCAAACAAACTATTGACACTCGAAGCTGACGAACAAAAAAAAAATCAAGACAGAATGGCAGCGTTCATAAAACAAAACTTCTCACTTCAAGAGTTATGAAGACGAGAGAGAATCGTTACTTTTCTCTCCCGGTCTCCATTGACTCCTCGTACCGACGTAAAATAAATTTAATAGATATTTGAACTGAAATGTCCGAAATACAAAATAAAGTTAAAGTCGCGGAGGCTGGTCGGTGCGAGTAACGTGATCACTCGTTGCAGGCTTTTTGACGGACAGCTGACTAACAATAGTGCTGCGACGAACTGTTGTGATACCTGAGAAAGGTCGTACTTCCCTATATATTGGTCAAAAGTTTCCTCATTGTAAATATGTTAGTTTCGAGCAGTCGGTCACGTCAGCTAAAGGTGACCTCCGTTATTTTCCTTGTTTCACCATGTTGTGCAATGCGGTGGCTATGTTTTTAGTTTACTAACCTAGGGAAAAGGAAAATATGCGCTATCGTCCTATGACGTCAGTTGTTGACGTCTGTTACTACTGATGAAATGAGGAAAGAAAAATAATAAATTTGGAAAAACGAAAATATATGAAATACAAACAAGTTTTTGTTAAAGTTAAGATTTAAGTTTGTTAGGTCGTTCAGATTGTTTTCCCGAGAATAATCCTCATATTCGCTATGGAAGGTTCCAGAGAGTTACTGCTGGACTTGTTTGTCGATCATGTCGGGCTGAGATCATCTTCTGCACTTCCTTTGTGCCGGCTGCAGCTTTGTAATTTCTTTCGCCGCTGCATCGGTAAAGTTGCAGTCATCATGTTCAAAGTTCGTAAATTGAGTGAACTGTTCATATCGGTGTTCATGTTGTTAACTGTTATGGAAACTAAATAAACCTGAGAAATATTCCAAGCTTGAATTTCATTCTATTCATTTGTTCATCGTGGCACCAGAGTTTTATATATCGACCTACTGAGCTAGTGAGGACTGCAAATGTAGCGGGCATGTAACTGGAATTTGCCACGTCACAACTTACAAGAAAAAATATAGGCATCTGTACAAAAAAATTATTTTAAAAAATAAAAAAAAAAGCCTACAAGTTATAATCCAAACAAAAAAAAAGATTAATATGTTAAGGTCAAAAAGATTTTAAGTACACAAACACTAAAATATAACAAAAAAAAAAAAAAAAAAAACAAATACTCCAATAAAAATAATTAAGTATCCAAAAATCCTGAAAATTACAAAAACAAATGGCAACTGTGAAAAATACCCAAAAAGCGACCTGCATCTGGAAAAGAATTAAAGGCAACTGCCTGGAACGAAAACAAATTAGAAAATCATGACAGACTTGCAGTTTAATCAAGATTTAAAAAGAGGGGTTAAAATTTTCACTTTGTAACATATTCCGGCACATCGAGAAATTTGTGTCCTCACAAATTGCTTACCACGGAAAAAAAAAAAAAAAAAAAATTCATTAACTTTAACTTATTGGCTTAAAACAAAAATAAGAGTTACACCAATTTAGGTTAACAGTCAGCAAATTAGCAAAACATTTTTTTTCCAATCCAGCATATACAAAAAAAAACGAGTTCTCTCCATCCTTATTACTTGGCAAAAAATTATAAACAATTTTTTTAAATTTTAAACAGGTTCATTAACAACTAATTTTAACTACAAACATCTAACTATTAGATGAACCTTGTCTACAAAAAAAAACTTTATGCTAGCGTCTTGAAAGTGTGTTACAAAAAAATTAACTTTTACAAATTATGCAACGGAATATTTAATTGATTATTTCAATGTCCTATTGTAAGTTTAATTCGAATTTCACTTTTGTAATTTATTTACATTACATTATAAACTTTATAATGTCCATCAAAACAGGAATTTTTCTCATGTGTCTTATGTGAATGGCACGGTGAGAGTTTCTGTAGCGGCTCGCAGATGAAGCCCTGAAGCACGCTGAAGTTGAGGGGGTCGTCACCATAAAACCCAGGCTGTCTTCAGCAAAAATCATAACAACTAGCCCCCTGAACAGCCCACGTCGCTTTAAGGACCAATCAACTTATGAGTGAGCACAGTACATCTCAATTACAATAAGTTGACTCCTAGGACATAACATTAGAACAGTAGCACCAGGAGTGGACAACAGTTGACAACATAATTGTATCACATATTTTAACATTGTTATTAATTGAACTAACAACAAAAATAAAATAAAGAAAAAACACGTGAGACGATTAAAGAGGTGCGAGGTACTGTACCATGAGTCATCCTAAAATAAACATAAAAGGTCCCTAAAACAGAAACTTACCAATAAACATTATCCTAAAATAGCAGGCCTTAACGACTAGGAAAACGGCTTAAATGTAAGGGGTATGAAGACTAGTAAAAGAACTATAGGAGAGGGAAGGGTTGTGATGCTGTCCACACTGACAACAGTCCA